>CM026192.1:610247-1002747 GCA_014825925.1 Bombus breviceps | reverse complement strand
ATCTCACCTACCCCCCTCTCGCATTTTATTCAGATACAGAGGATCCTTGCCACCTTCGAACGTCTTTCTTATAGGGTTGGCGCTCTGGTGTTTAACGTTCTCGCCCGTACAACCGCGACAGAATCATCATCAAACATGCCCAGGTTGTCCGCATCAGCAGCACCAGCAACACCACCAACAACACAGAGAACATCAACAGGAACAAGACCAACAACAACATATACACGAGACGCACTATAGGGGCGGTGGTTCCGAAAGGAAGGACACCGTTACGCCTACTCCGGACGACCTAAGGTTGGAGGCAATCAAACACCAGATACTCACTAAACTTGGCCTTAGGGCACGACCGGATGTGAACAGAACTTTGGCCACCGTACCAAGGCACTTGGCTCTCGAAACTCTGTACAGAGCCGAGGCTCAGTCCTCTCGTTATCCATCTTCCGATAGATCGAGGAACGATCGCGAGAACGTGTACTCCGCGGAGTTCCTTTACGGTGCCGACGAATACTCCTATAGGAATTTCGATCAACGAGTCGACAGCTCTACGAAAGACAGCAACGCGAGGATCGCCTCTTCCTATCGAGGCTATGGCGAACACGAGGGCCAAGAACCGGAAGAGGAGATGGACGATTTCTACGCGAGAACCTCCGAGATCATCACGTTTGCCGAACCTGGTAAGTTTCTCCACCCTTCCACGAGTTTTGTCCCTCTTCGCTCGATCCTTCGTCTTCTTCTTATCGCCAGAGGCATTCGTTCGTCGTCGCACAGGCTCTTGAAACGCGCACGCCTTCCCCAAGCTTACGACGACACCACACGGTTTTACAAAGGACAGCAGTCTTTCCTAATTTTCTGAATTACTTCGATCCAGTTACGTTTACGATATCACGCTGCGCTATTAGTATCGATTACGCTGTTCTAACGCCGCACATCGATAAGAGCCAACAAATCGCTACTTACAATTAGTTCACGCGTCCTGAATCTATATGGACAGTTTTATTCTCTTTGCTAGAGACGGTATCGATTCGACGATCATCGGCCGATGACGAAACGGAAATCGTTGAACGGATAGAAAGGCGTGGTTGGTACATAAAAATCGTTCGAAACTCCTGCGTTTGCCGACCGATAAGCAGCTAAAAATGGTCCCACCGAATATCAAGGTTTGTTGCTAAAGCGAATAATCGATCGTCCGGTTATTTTTGCCATCTTTGCCAAATGTCCAATTGCGCAAAACGCAATCTCGTGGCTTGGTACGCATGCAGCTACCTACGATTTTATTCCAACTTTGCGCACATAATCGCAACAGTCGTGTTTCGTTACGCCGTGGATACAATTCTATAATTTGGTTTATATAACACGCGTAATTAATCGCTGTGTAAATGACCTAATAAACACAATGGCGTAGAAATACTTTTTGCAGCCGCTGTAAAAGCGTTCTGCGGTAAGTATACGAGCATTTTCGTGAGCCGATGTATTATCGTCGACGATTCAGTTTCCGTTCGATCGGACTTTTCGCGAACCACCACGTTGCAAATGGAATACGTGGTTCGTTCAGTCCACTTGGTCGATTGGCCTGTTGCCTGAATCGCGAGCAGATGAATCGCCAAAGAACAACAGCATTGCTGGGAATAATAGAAAAGAGAGAAAGAGAGTGTGAGTGGAGGGTGGGTTTAGGCGAAGAGGAAAAGAGGTACATATACGCAGAAAATGTCACGAACGACACCTTGATTCGCATGCATGCGTGGCCACACGGCTGAAGCCACGTGGCTCGTAGATATGGGTGTCGCGCCACGACAGTCTATAGTTCGTTCTGTAGTTCAGTAACTCTAAGTTTAACAATAAGGGTAATAGAGCTAGCCGAAGCCACAAGAAACACGTTGGCCAGCATTTACGACCGTGCCATTCCTATCGTATTCGTCGTGGTTAAATTAACGAATTCTTTCGGCGTATACAGTGGCACACGAATACGTGTCGCAGGAAACTTTTACGTATATATGTGTGTTGTACAAAATACTTGACAATTTCATTGGCCCTGTGTAACGAGACACGATTGTCGTCGTCGTATTGGTAAAATTTGAAGCTGATCTGAGAACGTGCGTAAAAGTCACGAGACATTCGCTGCAAACACGTACTTGGTAGAAAATTGGTAAAATATCACTGGCCTCTATGTACGTTTACAGATTTCCTTCAAACCTCTCCGATATAATCGCGGTAGTCTCGTTATAGTGCTAACGAAGTTGCAAAGTGTTTCGTACGACACAGACGCTGTATTGGCAAAAAGTTTCCACAGGATCATCGATACTCGGCTACACTCGGCTTCTGCCTGGTAGCAGCTTCTTATTTTTCGAGATACGTTCGAGCAAAGCTACGTTACACGGATAGTTATGAGTTAGAACGAGCAACGATAAAGATGACGAAAGGAAAACGTGGAAAAGCTTTAGCTTCCTCCACTCTCGAAATTCGTAGAATTCAGTTGAACAGGGTAGAAGTGTAATGCGAAAGATTTATAAGACGATTCGAATATCGTTCAATTCGTACTTGATATCAGGTGCGCTAGTATTCGCTAGTATAAACTAGTAGTCATAGACCTATAAGAATGCCATCTCGTAAAGAGAAAGTTGGTACACGTTTCGGCGGAACGAGCGATCGGTTGGACCCTTGCGAGACCACGTTACGATAGACGATCGTATTAATCGGCATTCGATTGTTGCAAGCGCGTGTCAACCTTAAGAAATCCTTTCTGTTTGCCGAAACGAGAGCAAGATGGAAGCAAAAATGTTGGAGGATCGTAGCAGGATTAATTCGTCGTGGCGACAAACAGCGATAAGCGTAAAACGAACGGCCCCGGTATTCCAAGACGGTCGTTCGGTTTGGTTGTTAGAGTACGGGGTGTTGGTGAATATTTCGCACGCGCGCAAATTCGTGGTCGTCGCCCTGGCGGCGCACATCGGTTGCTCGATAAGCGTGTTACAATACGACATGCGTAATACTTTAACGTTAATATTGCCGTCACTATACATAGCCGGTGAACACGTCATTCTTTTTGAAGAAACTAAAGAAACTATAAAGCACCATCGCCTCTTTCGTATCGATCTCTTCAGCAACGAGGGAGGGGGAGGGGCGCGGAGTAACTTTTCTTTCACATTTTTCCTTTTTGAGCCGCGTAACACGCCGAAATTCCTATAGTCCGTGGTATCACCTGACTCGGTGTACGAACATCGTTTACTGGCCAGATTTTCTTCGAATAAATCTCGTTCGCACACAGACAAGTGGGGCGACTCAGATGCCGGACAAATACGACCGGATGCTGGAGATCGAAGAACAGGAAACGACGAAACTCGGTCTCGATGAGGCGAAGCTTCGTGGAACGCGAAACGCGGAACGCCGCGAAAATCGCGTGCAAATTTCTTCTCCGTTCGTTACGAAAATGATCGAAATTGTTGGAGATGAATCGATCCGATCGAATCTGAACGCGTTGACTCGCTAGATTTTTTGTGACGATTCGAACAAGACACATTTTCGTGGACTAAAAAAATTGTCGATAACCAGCGACAGAGCGGGCAATTTTGGTGTAACATTTCGTCGAAATTGAACGTTATGGTGTAACGTTTAGAAAAGTATCGCGATTGCCAGCGCAAAAGATATAAAATAGCAGTGGCGAAGAATGCGCTAGAGAAATTCGTCGAAGCGAAGAGGAACAGTTTATGGAGAGAATAGATATGAGAAAGCGTTTGAACAATGTGAAGAATTTCAAGGACTCGAACAATTTCAAGAATTTCCAGGTTTACGAGTAAACGGGAGAACTTTGCGCTTAATCTGCTACGTAGCAACCGGTTTACGTTCAAACGTTTACCCAACGAGAGAATCGAGCTTCGAATTTTATTTTATTAGACACGCTAAGTTAAATTAAAAATCGCGCGTGCATCGAACGGTTGCTCGGCAAAAGTAGCTACGTGGATAGCAGCCGATGATTAATTTACTGATAACTCAAGGACGATGCTATTTAATTGAAACGGCTTATTTGTCATTTCGAAGCATCCAAGCGAACCAAAGTATCTTCTTAGTTTTCCTTCCTTCAACTAAACATACTTAGTCGTTGTTTCATGGCAGCATGGTATAATATCAATATCATTCGGAAGATAAGAAACGCGACAAGTTTCATATATCTGAATATACAAACAACCGGTTGTTTGCTTGTAATTGCTAAGCAAGATCTTAAAATGTTTTCCTTTATTCTTGCTGCATGCGCATCTCCCATTCTTCCTCAATTATTCCAACGTATATAGTCTGGCCATTATTTATCGAACGATATAACTGGCTATAACTAATTTTCGAAAGGAAACCGTCGTCCTTGACAGGGAATCGCACTGTCGTGCCTAAACGCAGTCGTCAGTTGCTCTGCTTAATTAATAATTAGTTATGCTCGAATACGCTCGTGTTAACGTAGACGGGAGCCAAATTTCCGAGTGTTCCTTCTCCGATGATTCTTCTCTTTTCCCCTCCGTCGAATCTTTTCTTTTCTTGGGATCGTATTCGCTCCGTGGACAGTTTTCTATGTCGAGCAACTTTCCGATTATTCGAACCTCTCGGCACAAGAACACGGTCTAATTGATTTTCTGTCTAAACCGTCTGCCTTTACGTAGAGATGCGAGACATAGATTTTTTCAATCGCCCAAGGCTTATCCAACTATAAAAATAATTTCTATTTACGTATGATCGTTTAACTATCCATTTAGATACGAAAATAATTCCTATTTATGTACGATCGTTCGGATTCGTTCGATCGATCCGATTGCTCCATCGCTTAAAATGTTTTCCATTAACATCGATATCCGTGTTTCTTTCTTCCTGTCCTTCTTTATTCAATGTTCATTCGCGTATCCTTTACATGTACATTGGTCCAAATGAGTCGGAATATTTCGTTTTGTAACACTTTTACAGTCGTTCAGAAGTCGTAAGAATTTATTTCTTCGACATCGATCGACAGTTTTCTATACGGTACACGTATTACGCGAATATTAATACCAATACAGAATAAAGTAAAATTTATTAGAGCTTTTCGATCAATGTAAGTAGATGTCACGATAGCGTTACAGCTACAGACGACGATATATTTGTTTAAAAATCAATTATTGCATAACTTGCCTTATAGTAGTTGCGACACTTCATGCATCTTAACAAGTTACGTATCGCATGCGAATGGTACCGCCTTTGCCAAGCTTCTATAATTTATCACTTGTTACCAGACTGCGGATATTTATGCAAGTTCATACCTTTACGACAACAACTAAACGACCGAGATTTGCTTCACCTGCTATATGTTACGATATGTTAGTATTTTACTTTGAATGTCTCGCGTATCTTTCGACATTGTTCGCATTCTTACATATTTTTGTTTACGAGCGCATAAAATTCCGCAATCTACTTGTTATTCATATAGAAAAATGCTACGGGTGCCTTAAAACAATTACAAAAGGCAAGACACCCTTGCTGTAACCGAGAGATCGATTTACGAGTCGGAAACTTTTCTATCCCGATATAAAATCCTCCTCAGCGATTCTAGTGCTTTTTCTCGCTTTTCATTTTCAATTTACTAACGTTATTAATTAATAAATTATTGTACGATTGGAGATTGCCAGCAAACCTCCGATTATTATCCAACCCGTTCGATTGTCCGAATTGTCTCGTTCTCCGATCTGTACGGATAAACCAATTTCCGCCGAATTTTCCTAAAAAGATTAGAAAATACGTCAGGGTTTGATCGTCGAATGCGTGAGTTGATTCGAGTTACTAGGATTTTCCACGTCGTAGAATCGACTCTATTAGGATGCCAGTCTCGATGACGATAGTCATCAAGTAGTTTTACCCACGGACTGATCGAATTTCGGCAAATTCTTTCCCGAATTTCACTTATGGCGCCCGTACGTTATTTTGAAAATACTCGTTCTGTCTGACTATTAATTCCTTGTAAGGTTCGTCGAGCTGCAATTGCGTTCGGATGCGATTTCGTTTCCGTATTCGTGCAGTCGGCTGTTTTCAGACTCTTGGTAAGATGTTTGCGCGACAAGAGCAAGGAAGAAGAGAGAGAGGAGAAACGAAAAAATGTGGAGGAGCGTTCGCAGTAGCAGATACGGTAGGTACGCGATGCGTACCGCCATAATACGAAAGAAATGGTCACGACGAGCGCGATATCCGTTCCGCCGTTTCTTCAAATGTTCGTCATCGCCGAAAAATATCTTATCGTCGTAGATTTCCACGTAGGACTATAGCAGTAGGAGTTGGCATTATACGCGTTCGACGTTTGTTCTCTTTTAAAAGGACTTGGCGACGAGTCTGTTGAACGCGATTCTCTATGAAAGCCCGGCCGGTCGCAGCCAGTAACTCGCGACACTAGTTCGCAACTTGTAACTCGTAACCCGTCGTAATTCGTTGTACGCACGAATCGTGACGAACGAAACGGAAATCCTTCTGCTTTTCACCATCCCCTGCCTATTCTTTCGATTTAATACGAACGGGGATGTTGAAATTATTTTTTCTCGCCGCTTCTCGCAAACGGCAATGCTTCCGAAGATTCAAATTGAAATGTCTGCCAGAAAACTATAACAGGCTTTTGGACAGTAGATTCACGTTTTTTTTATTTTTTATTTCTTTTGTGGAAAATAACGAGTCGCGTGGATCAATAATACTTTTCCTAGTTTCGTAAAATATAAGTTGCGGTAGCTGGATCGACCATCAACCCGATGCCATCCAATAAAGTTACAATTTCATCCCCCGACGTGATACATTTTCAAGATTTGGAAAATATAATGAATTTTTTTACGATAATAAGCTGAGAACGCTGTCTGTCCTATGGAAAATAGCAGTGGACCAACTTGCACCATTACGATCCTCAACCCTCCATATGGGGGTAAAAGCATTTTCGCTCGGCTCTTCCCTTTTTGTCGCTAGAAAATAAAATATTCGCCGCTCGTGGCAACGAGATCCGGCCTCTGGACGAGGCTCAAGCGGTATATTAGATCGGGAAATTACAATGCGTTTCGCCGATACGCAATTTCACACGGGATGATACCGGCGATAGTTCAAAACGAATTATAAACCATGCAAACTTAGGAGCATTCGAGAATTGGGTAGATCTCTAAAGATTCTCTTTATCGAACATACCGCGTATCAAATATTTTCAGAATATCCAACTGTCTTACTGAAGCGAAGTAAGAAGTTCCCTTCGCCACGATCGTTTCAACTGTCAATTGGGCATTCCCAAGGGGAAAGCAATTTTAAAATCTACCCGAAACATAGCTTCTTTGCTAATAGTTTACGTTCGTTGCATAGATCGCGCAACGATTACCTTCGTTGTCGGATCGTCGATCGTTTCCCAGCAATGTTCGTCCAAGGTTATACCGTTGTATCTCTTTAACCGTCTGGAAGAGAGGAGAGACAAGGCAGGAGAGAAAATTGTATCTGAGAAAGTGGTGCAGCGAAGTGGCGAGTTCGTTCAACCTGAGGGCAAATGCATGGACAAATTCTTCGAATAGGACACGCATAGGTTAAAAGACACTGCGTTGCACGGGGTTCGTGCGAAAGGAAGAATAGGGGGATTTCTTCCTGGTTGCCTCCTTTTTCTTGTACGAGAAGAAAATGAGGATGAAAAGAAGAAGGAGGTAGGAAAGAGGTAGGAAGGAGGTGGTGGATGCTGGTGGCGGTCGGGCGACGTTGGTGCGGGATACGGGTAGAAACGTCGGAGCAGGGAGGCTGACGGGATGTTCAAAGTGGGATGGTACGGTTCGACATGCGTTGGAGTGGGACAGGGTCGAACTCATGGACGAACGAGCCGACGGATAGGACGGCTGGCGCCTGTAGTCAGATCGATGCACGTGGCTCCAGCTGGGCGCCGCTCTTCGTACATCTCCTACTACACCCCCTTTATTCCCTCTTGACTCTCCTCATCCTACCGCACTACACTCTCCGCTCTAGGATAGAAATCAAGGGTGTGCTTCTCCGTCTTCTATCCCGTTGCTTGCGTTGCTCGTGCTGTTTCTACCGTTGCTTCCTCCGCTTTCCTCCGACTCTACATCTCAACCCGATCTTTCCTTCCGTCTTCTCTCCATTCGTTTCATATTTATACTTAACGTTTCTTCTTCGCCTACTTCCTCTTTCTTTTTCATTCAATCGATTCTCGATTACGATCTCTGGCCTTTCCGATCCTCCTTTTCTCTTCGACGGAGTACAAAGATCGATTAAAAGTCATCGAGCTAACCCGCGACGATGCCCATCGGCGAACGATCGACGCGCTTCTCATTCGAATTCGCGTTTCTCGTTCCGCGAGATGGAAACGTCGTTGCTCGTCTTCTTGATGCGCCGCGTAATTTCACTCACATTCGTCGATACAAAGAACGGATCGAACCGGCCAGTCAAAGACTCAAAGATCCAAACAATCTCGGTTGCGATACCGTGAAACGAGCGCGGAATTGCCTTTTCCGAAACGCCTAGACGCGAAGAGAATCCTTAATCATGCCCCTTAACAAAAGGGTACGAGTCGTCTAATTGTTCGCCGGACTTGGGATACTTTGCCTTGGGAAACGCCCCGTTTTCATCCCTCCACCGCCACCCTACCCCCGTGCGCCACCCTCTACCCTTCTCCCGTCTCTCTCCTCCTCCTGTCTCCTTCTCCTTCAACCCCCTACCTCACAGCCCCTCTCTTCTCGTCTCGCCAACCCCTTGCCGCAATCGAATGCGTTTCATATTTTCCGCAGAGTCAATCGATCAACTTTACGACTTAAAGCGACTGGCTTTCCATTTTTCGAAATTAAACGTACAGGGCATAGAGGCGCATCCAAAGCGAGAGTCGCGACACGCGAATGCGATGTACGAATTAAAGCTGCGTGGAATTCGATCCGATCGACCGGCATCCCGTGATTTTATCGATCGCGGGCGCCACGTCCAAGACTTTGAGATTTCTCGAGGAGCAAGGGAAACGTAGGAAACACAGCGCACGTGTCGCACGAAACGTTTAGAAATTTCGCTACTTTCTCTCGCGAGACGCGGCCACGTTATACCGATAAAGTTTGAAAGAAAACTGAGAACGCGCATATAGAAGCTGCAAGATACTTCGTCCAAGTCGAAAATATTTAAACAGTCAATTATCCGTTATATTTTAACAAACGTCGCAATCTGACAATGACGAGCGTCGCGTCCAACGAAACGCTGCTAATGAAATTTCAACAAATTTCGTACGATACGAATAACGCGTTACGTAAAAGGTTTCCGCGATGAGCGGTGAGAAGACGTTGAAGATTCGGAAGATTTGGAGTACGAGTTGTATACTCGAGGAACAGAACGCTGTGTAAGAATGCAATTTATCGAATGTAATTTATGACGTGAATTCACGACGGCTGTGATAACATCACCGCGACAACGGATTACTTCGCGATGCGGATGGTAGTGAAACACGCGACAAGTATGATATAGACACGTTTTCCAGGAACATAACCTTCTGGACTGTTATCGTACAAACGAGCCAGTCCATTTCCTCTACACCGTGAATCAACCGTTTGTTTGTAACATCGACCGACATGCCTTTTTTTTTTCTTTTTTTTTTTTTTTTTTGTTTAGCGTGGAGGAAATTCGCACGGACACCAGGCCGCTTCTGGGGAAAAAGCGGCGTGGTAGTGCCGGACTCCAACCGACTAAAATCTCCACGATGACCGTCTCGGTTGCGATCGAAAGGGGCCCGGGAACCGGTGCGCGACACACCGGGCCTCCCTCCGCGACCGACATGCCTAGAACCTCGTTCAGATTAGTCAAATCACCTAAATTCAAGCAACTTGTGCTCACTTCACCAGCGTGAATCTCTCTCATTTGCAGCGTTTTATTTTTCCGTGTACATTTTACTATCGTATCGCGTATTACAGCCTTAGACCGAAATAGGAAACGACGTTGGTTTTCTATAGTTTAAAAAATCTAATCGATATCTGAATTATAGGAATGGAAGCTAAGTATTTATGCCGCCCGCTAAATTCTATACACGCAGCTATATCGCGTACATACTTTGGATTGGTAGATGCAAAAATGCACGGCACGCGCGTAACATGCAAAAGTTTCTAAACTATCCAGAGCGTAGCTATCGTATTTAACGCGCGCGAGAAACGTCTGCTTACGCTACGTTTCTTCAGCCGTTTTAGAGATTTTCCCACACCGTGCGGATCCTCTGTATTTTCGCCCCTTACGAATTTCTCCGGTTTCCAGGTTTTTAGACAATTTCTACGTTCGAACTCCGTGTTCGATCGGAAGCGTCGAAACTCGGTTACGCGTCTGGCTTACAGGAAGTTTGGTGTTCGGAGTCGTTCCCACCGATGGAACCTCTATCGATGAAGGAAAGACGCGGTGGACTCGAAACTCCGATGACGTTAAACGACATTCGCGTCGGTGACGGCGGAACATCGATCGGAAAAAAGCCGCGACGCTCGAGGCAAGATGAATCGGTAGCCGGTAGTCGTCACCTGCGAGCACGTGATTTCAATCGCGAGTCGCGAGGGTAGGTAGCGCGAACGAAGGAGCGAGCGAACGACCACGTGGCGACGATAGATCTGGATCAGGGTTACCAACCAGCTATATCTGACCCTCTTATTTGACCGACCGTATTACGGTCAATCGCCTCGGCCCTATATAAGATACGCGATATACCATGAGGTTGCGGACGCGATATTATTGAGCAACGCATCGGTATCGTGTCGTTCCGTAATTAGATTCGCACCGAGGTCGACGGTGTTGGACTCTCGACCGTGGACGACAGAGAACGTGGTAGCGACAAAGTTACGTTGCATGCGATGTCGTTTCTCGTAGTACCAGCGCGATTCCCATCATCCGTGAGTCGCTTCGTGTCTCCTCGTCCTGTCGCCTGGTCTCGCTCTGTCCCACCCAGTCGTCTAATAAATTTCAACAGTTCATTTTTACACACGCAACGTAATAACCTTTTAACGTTACAATCATCGATCGGTCGACTTTTTGGTTTTGTCCTGTCTCTACATCCTCGTTGCTGTCTATTGGGTTGGCAACTAAGCGATTGCGGATTTTGTCATTAGACGGTATCCACAAAATCCGCGATCACTTAGTTGCCAAGCTAACGTTTCCTCGGATTTTCTTATTTCGTTTTCTCTCGCGATTCCTATGTCTCTCTGTCCTTGCGTTGCTTTACTCTTCGGCTGTTGTTACGGATGCGTGTTTCCACGCATTATCTTCGGATAGATGTAACATTCCTATATCGCCTTCCTATCTCCACGAACCCGTCCCAAGTTTTACGCGTTCGTATCTTGTTGTCGTTCTTTCGTAAGAAAAATTTTATTTGAATTACGTCGTGTAAGTAGGGAAGACACTCGTTGACGCGGATACACGACCCTGCGTGCAAATAAAACTCGTAACATTAGGATTTATTTCTTCGATTCCTCTTCGTCTATTTTCCAATGAAAATTCATGCGGTGAATTCGAACATTACGTCGATTGTCTCGGACTACGCCCAGCTCTCTGACAGACTCATTCAGTTAGCAGTCCCCTAAATTTTCCTTGACTCGTTCGAAGTACCACGATACGCAGTTTTCTTTCGTCCTCTCTATTTCTTCTTTATTTACCCATCCACGTTTCCAGCCACGTTTATTAACATTTTGCCGATAAAAGAAATTCTTTCGATTCCCTCCTGCCCCATACACTTTCATGGTAGTTTTATCAACGCAGCTCGTATTCCTGTCCTTTCTTTTTTCCCCTGTTCCCATCTAATCCCAATGTTCGTAAGAAACCGCTCGCATTTTTATTTCTCTTACGTTAGTTTACATCGATTTAGCGATTCGACGCACCCCTACGATCCAACTACCTTTGCCCCTTATCTCTAGAAGAGTTCCAGCGAATATTCTTCTCGGAGAGGAACACTGACGTATCGAATCAACGGTTATCGGTTCATCTGGAAGAAATTCCCCTTGTTTCGACGACGAAGAGAAAACTATTTCGATGTTTCATCGGGTTACTTTTAGCGATTGTTCGATGAAATCTCGTTACATTTCTTCTAACATTCTTTATATTCCTCTGCTGCTGCTGCTGTACAACTTTCGTAGTTGATTTTTCATGTATTTCGATGAAATAATCCAAAAAGCCAGACGAGGTAATGGGCAGTGCGTCCAAGTGGGTAAATTGGAATCGAATTAACAACTTTGTTACCCTGTTTTTCGATCGATACTGTCAAAATTACATATTTGTCTCATTTTTTCCACCCCCTTCTCCTCGTCTTCCCTTTATTCTCTCTCTCTCTCTCCCTCTCCCTCTCTGTTCTCTTTCTTGCTATAAAGTTAACTCCTACTCTTTGCCTCTATGTCTCCTCCCGTCTTCCCTTTTCTTCGCCTTTGCTCGGTGTTCATTCGTAGCGATTTTCCTCTGCGTTACTATGCTGCGCGACGTCTTAAATGGACGACTTGGCGACGAAGAGACCCCACTTTCCTTTAGTGACATGCTCCCACACCAAATTTACGGGCACATCCTCCCTTGATCGCGCTAACCTCGTTTACGAGCAGTCGCACAGCAGCGAAAGAAAAAGAACGAGACTCGGGAAGGAAACCGCGGAATCAAAAGATATTATTCCGTCATCTTCTTGCATAAGATGCTCCCGACGCTGTGAACGATCTTTCGCGATTTATCCTTTCATCAGCCACGGACACGCGTAAATTTGTTATCCCGACATCTTAAATCTGAAAAACGACAAGACTCTTACAATTAGCTTCGCGTACGTATCGAAGGTATAGATGAAAGCTACGATATATACAGGGTGGTTGGTAACTGGTGGTACAAACGGAAAGGGGGCGATTCTACGCGAAGAAAGAAGTCGAAAATATGGAATAAAAATTTTTCGTTTTGTTTTTTTTCAACAATTTTTGTAATAATAAACTTTATGACCACTTCATATTATTTCATTATGTACTCCTAATTTTCCGTTACGGCAAAAACAAACTTAAACTGCGATAATATCCGCTTTGTAACGAGACGTGATAACCGTACCGAGCGAACATTCAAAGTCGATTTTCTCGAAAACAAAGCCTCGAACGAAAAATGTTTATTCTATATTTTCGACTTCTTTTTTCTTTTTTTAGAACCACCCCCTTTCCGCTTGTACCACCAGTTACCAACCATCCTGTATATATTTTCGTGACTTAAAGAAATGGGTTAAGACGATCGAATCTTCAATCTCTGCTCGATGCATCTCAATCTTTTTCGGCAAAATGTTCACGTAGAATTACGCACGTCGCAGGGAAATTACGCCTAATTAGGTCGCAAAGTTACTTGGCGATTCAAATTTTCTTAGAACCAACGTTCATCCCATAGTAAGCCAAGACACAGACATCGCTCTATCTAATACGGCATAGTCCTCTAACGCGTGTCGCCCGGTAAATATTATAATTATCATAACTTTAGTAGATACTTTGGACATTTCGCATATTCTCGCGTATTATGTACAAACTTTGTATCTTTACACACTCCGATTTTCTAGGTTTCGATAGGTAACTCGAGTCTCGGTATATCGATGGATCAATATATCGTACGTACTTTTGTATACATCTTCGAATCTTTTTATTCCTGATCTTGTATAGAGAGTCGAAAGCATTCGTCGTTATTACAGTTTAGAACGTGCGTATCGTGTTGATGCGATACCACCCAAGCGCTCTCGATCCAGCGAATGGCATCCTTAAATCTTGTCTACTCCAACGATCCACAAATCGTGCCGTGTCTACGCAAAGTAACGATTTCTTTACTCGGACCAATGGAAATTTCCAGCGTTTAGAATTTGCTTAAACGTTCCGCTCGATCGATCGAAATAAAATCATCGTAGCGCGATGTATTCGCATTTCTCTAATGAAAAATATTTTCATTTAAAACGATATTTGCGAGCGGCGATGCATATTCGTATGCACGCCTAATCGTAGTTCCACAATTTCCCAATTTCTTCCAACACTTTTTTGCAGCGCTGCGATGGATACGCGTTTTCGATAACGAGGCATCGGTTTCGAGGCAAACATCAGCTCGGCGTTGCACCATCGACCGAGCGATATTCGTACGCAGGGTTGCCCATACGAAAAAGACGCGAGTTATCAAAGCGAGAAAATGGGAATGGAGATTCAGTGGTGTGTCGCATTGCGGCGCAGCGGCAAAAGTACCCGATGCACCGACCTCGAAAAGTGCGGCACACGATGCACTCGAAACTCGAGCGAGGCCGGACGAAAGTCGTACAACGCCTCTCTCGATTCGTCAGTTCGCGCGCGATTAACCGCTGTTACGAACGACGACGAATTCGTTGCCCTCCTCGTCGACGAAAGACGAACGGCGACTCCTCGCCAACTCCCTGCACGAATTGATACGTTCGATTCGATTAATCGGCGAACGACGATTTCGCTATGAATTTGCACGAAGCAATGAAACGCAGATACACGGAAATGCTACTCGTGGTTGGACGTCAGAGAGAATCGAGAAAATAAAGCATTCCTGATTCTATAATTATGAAACAAGAATAAATACCCTGTTTCTCATCGTGTTAACCACGGAAAACAAGAATACCATAGTATGTCGTTAGATGGCTTTGTATCATAGCTATGAGACGCGGTTGCATAAGAGGGTTAACTATTCTGCGTAAAGTTGCAGACCGAATCTTAAGATATCGAAAACTTAGCTGTCTCGGACGACGTCTATCCTAACCCCTGGTTAATCCAATCGTAGTAACGTTACGCAATGATCTCACGGTTTACGAACCGATTCCCCGAACACGCTCGTTCCACCGGAGAATAAAGGAAAATTATTTTCACCCTTATCGCGGATCGTGTCACTTGTCCACTTAGCAAAGGAGGGGAACGAGAAGGAGCGAAAAGGAGGCCAAGATATCCCACGATATATACGTACGATACATGTGGCCTTTATTTCGTCGTCTTGTTCTGCGAAATCGCGATCGTAGATACGAGAACGCGTGTACGCGTTCCGTTAAAATACTAAATTACTTCTGGTCGTTTATCTCCCATCGTCAACGACGAATATCCTTTCTTTCCTTCCTTCTCTTCTGCTAAAGATGCGAGTGTCGGATCGAAGATCGGTTCTAATCCTTAACGAAATAACGACGGGAACGTCGGTTCGCGGTAGAAATCCCCGTGTCGACAGAGAATTGACGCCCTCGGTGCCGTCTCGTCGTAATAAGAGGACGCTCGGTAAACGACGATTGCTGGAAACCTTGTGGCGAGTCTGGCGATCCACGAGCCAAAATCTCACTGATCGTGGCACGTGACGGACGATATTGATCGCGTAATAAAGATTTCCGTTGCATTCGCTTCGAACGAACGCGATCTATCCATCGACGATAGCGTCGGATGCCGGTAGCGAAAGAGACGCGCGATTTCGAACGATCTTCTACTAAAAAACGAATACTCGGCTAACTATCGGACCGCGGATAATTATATCAAGCAATACACGCAACTAAAGACGGCGCACGAACGATCGAACGGTTCGACCTTTTCTCCCGCGTTCGCTCCTCGACTACGAAAATTTCTCTTTCTCCTGCGTCTTCGAATTTCCCACGCGTCCATGAAACTCCACGATCCAGCAACGATCTGACTCGGAATACGAATATGAATATTCTACCTCTACGTGTGCGTGGCAGTACGCTTCTATATCGGTTGGTCCATACTTGAAGGGTTAAACGAGTAGAGCCAAAAGATCGGTAGGTTGAATATCTTCGTGGTTGGCGTCACGACGCTCTAGACTCTAGACCATAGACGTCGGGGGTAACGTTGAGGGTGTGGACGTCGTTGGCTCTAGTAGGGGAGTCTCCGATTGTGTCTATGTCGGTATCGGTGTCTACGTTGTTGTCGTTGGTGTTGGTCTGAGCGTCGGTGCCGGTGTCGGTGTCGGTGTCGGCGTCGGCGTCGGTGTCGGTGTCGGTGTCGGTGTCGGTGTCGGTGTCGGTGTTGCCTACAGGCTGGCTGCACAAGGGTAGGAAAGAAAAGGAAATAACGGGACAGTGAGCGGAGAGAGGAGGGTAAGGAACGAAATGAAAGGGGTGAAGTGGCGAAAGAGAGAAGAAGCGCGGGTTGCGGGGAATGGAAGGCGGAAGACAGACGGGTGGCAGACACCCCATGCTTATCCTCGTCCCTCCAACGGCACTCGGTCCGTGACTCACTAAACCGTTAAGGGATAAAGCCGCGCTGCTTTCACAGTATGCGCACACACCGACACCGATATTTGCAGATCCGCGTGTGTTAACCTGCGCCCGTGTCTACGCGTGCACTGCTCGATAGCTTCGATGTATCTCTCGTTACGCTTGTACACGAACAACCTTCTCTCGCCTCTTATATTTCATCGCACTCTCCTATGTATACGCGAATCCCTGTGTCTCCCGCCAACACACTGCTCCTGGCACACGAGCTTCGAACCGTCGAGTGCATTACACTTTCTCTCTCCTTATCCCTGCATCTCGCCTTCTTTTTCTCTATATGTATACACACACACACACACACACACACACACATATATATTATATACGTCCGTTTTGGTTCTTGCTATTAGACAGTTTTTGTGGTATAACGAGCGGTTGTATACGAGCGAGATTACGCTCGAACGACAAAACGATTCGCCCCTAAAAGAAAAAAAAAAAAAGTTCATCTTGGTCGTAATCCTCGTTACGTCTGTCGGATTTCGTCACGAGTCCTTCTTAGTCGCTTCTTAGTCGCTTCGATTTTCCCGTTTCGATTTCACACTATCGCGTCGCGTTGTTGGAATGAAAAATTCAAATGGACGTCTTTTATCTCGCTCGATGCCTCCTTTTAACGAGACGAACGCTTCTTGTTCGCAGGACGTACGCTGAACGGACAGCCGTTATTGGAATTTCCAATGTCCAGTGGAGAACCCGCGTTGGAGCCACTGAGGATCAAAAGAGCAACCCTTTGGACCAGAGTGGAATTCAGGCACGCCCACCATTATCAACATCATCGTCAGAGTCAAACGAACCAAAGAAATATTACTCTCTGGGTATTTAGAGTACGCTGCGGCAACACGACGCACTTGCGTGGAAAGGTAATCTTAACCGGTCGATTATTTAGATTCGCTTGGATGTGGATCTTATTGCATATACGTAACGCGTCGAGTAATTAACTTTCATACTTTTCCCTTTATAATCGCGTGTTTCTCGCTACTGAATATTCCGAATATTCGCGCGCTTATACAGAGCGTTTCGGAAAGCATTTTTTTCTTGCTTGTCTCGACGAGTGCCGCATATTCCCGAAGGCGGGGCGTAAATCTTCCAAATGAACCGTTCAAGCTCGTAGACGCGCGCGAGTTACGCGTCGGTCGCTCTTCGTCGCATCTAGGATCTTCGCGCGATGATTATACGTACGTACGATAGCGATAAGAAAAAGGACGCTCGACCACTTTCGTTCGACTTATATAAATGTAATCGCGTTAAAACGTACTGCGATCTTAAGTCGTCTTAGCAATCGTTCGTCCAATATTAGCGACTACGGTTGACGGGTTTCAGCCGATCGGAAAGCTTCGAGTAATGCCGAGTAGGGTGAAAAATAAAATAATTCTCGGTCGTTCTCCTTCCCTGGCGAGAAACGGATAAACGGATGTACACGTGGTTTCGTAGGAGCTAGGTCAATACTTGGAGATGGTCACGTCGCTGGGAGTAAACGTTGGACAACTGGGTTGGCTCAAGTTCGACGTCACCAAGGTTGTGAACAGTTGGTACACGACGAGTCGGGATACCGCCAGAGATAAATTGACGTTGCTCGTCGACTGTACCGGATGTGGCTCGCACGTCTACGTATCGACCTTTGACGGACATTCCCCGCACGTAATCGAGTCATCTTTAAACGCAAAAGGTATCCAACTATCCTTTTCCCGAAACAGATCTTCTACAGATGCTCGTGATCGTGTTGGAACGCTTATTACGGAAAATTTGTTTGAACGCGTAGAGATATCGGCGTTAGCGCCGTAATCGATCGATCATCGGTGATCGTTTCGTAAGATTTGAAAACACCGCGAAGCTATAGGACACGTTCGAACGCGTAAAGGTTACGGGTTACTAGCGACGCTTTCAGCAGAAAACGAACAGCGTCTTAAACGCGCGTGCGATTGAACGTATCGATATTAAACATAGATTCCGCTGAATATCATAATCGAATAGTTAACTGTTCGGACGCTTTGGCGATCTCCGTGAAGCATACGCCTGCAAGAAATACCTTGTAATTGCAATACGTGTACTTGTACTTTCGTATTCGTTTGAAATTTGCCTGTTGCAATCGTGACTAATCGTGTCTCGTGGCGGTATTAACGAATAATCACAAAGTTACGAAAAACCACGTTTCGCAGGTACTCAAGATCCGGACAGGCCTTTCCTAGTCGTCCGCACGGATCCCGCGGCTGTGAAACGGGTTAGAAGGCGAGCGATCGAGTGCAGCGGCGCTATAAAGGGTCAATGCTGCAAGCAAAGGTTCTACGTAAACTTTTCTCAGCTCGGCTGGGACGACTGGATAATCGCTCCTCAAGGGTAAGGACGATAACGAAATCGTATCGTAAAAGTCTGAAGCGCGATCCTCTTGCGACGTAAGGCGAGCTAAAGTTATTCGAGTCGTCAACTTAAAATGCGATCTTCGACTTTGCCACGTCGACAGAGCGATCGAAATCGTCGTAGGCTACGAAGCGGATTTTTACAGCGCTTATCTGACAACGCGATAACACGCAAACTGTACGTAATATGCAAATTACAAAAGACATCGATAGCGCAGTATCCGTTGCTCGGTGATTTCTCGGTGATTCGATGAAATTCCTAGATTCCTAGATTTTGTCAAATCAGGTTCAGAGAGGCACGAGTTTGCGTAAAAACTCGCCGTCCAGTTGCGACCGATGATGAAGTGCCGTGTATAGTTCTACCCAGTCGGAGGAACAAACGAGGTGTTGCGTTATTGACACAACGTTGTCGGGGTGGATGGTTGTTTTGCCGATCGGATTGTTATCGAGTTAGCGTACGCAGACACGAGTGGAGCGGGGTATACGCGTTGCACGATGGCACGAGACGATGCTTTCGCGCACAGCCGTCGATCAGTAGCTGCAAGTCATTCGTAGGGTATCCCGTGAAATCAGAGTGTCGCTTACAAGTGCAACGGCCCTAAACCCTTAACTTACCAGCAATTATTGCAAACAGAATTGTCTGCAGCTTAACGAAGTTCGCCGATCTGCGGGAACACGCACGCACGGGAAACAGAAATTCGATATCTGCTTCAGATCTTCCCCAATTAAATACAATTTCTATTTTGCCGTATAATAGAACTCCATTTTGTCGTAAATATAAATGTAAACGTCCTAAGAGTTCAAACACGGATAAACAAAGGGACTTTCTCTGTTTAACGGACATCGTGACTTTATTTACTGTTACGGACAACCAATTTGTCAAATAATCATTTCACAGACAGACGGCTAGAGACGAAGAAGGATTTCCATCGTTAGAAATAGACAGTATTCAGAGTATCGAAGATTGACAAAGGAAGATTTTCAGGTAGACCCTGTACGAAGCTTCGTTATTCATTATTATTTGTTGTTATTGATTATCATTAATTGTTGTTTACCTCCTATTTGCGTATTTTATTTAAGTACTGTTGCGATAAACTCGATTTTCAGACTTCAGAATCGATCCCTGAATTATCCAAATTTGAACGTTATATGAATATCCCTGAACTGTGTACATCGATGAAAACTCTGCTAGATCAACCGTTCGCGTAAATATTCGACTCGGTAAATATTCGTCAATCCGAACTTGCTTCGACCAAGCTGGTAAGAATGCCGATCGCGGACAGAGAATTTCTCTAGTTACACGAACCGACGGACGGTCGTCCAAGTTGGTATCGTCGCTTCGAAAAACTTGCTTGCGAAAATTATGGAAACTACCTGGAGTAACGTGAACGGGTTATTCGATCTGCGTAGGTACTACGCGAATTACTGCAGGGGAGACTGCGCGGCCGGACACAGAACACCGGACACCTTCCTCAATTACTACACCCATGTGATCGAGGAATACCGAAAGATGGATCGACTGGCTGGCATGCAGCCCTGCTGCGCTCCCCTCAAGTTCTCGCCGATGTCGTTGATCTACTACGGTCCTGACTCCAACATCATCAAGAGAGACCTACCGAAGATGGTAGTGGACGAATGCGGCTGCCCTTAAACGTTCGTCTTCTACTCCGTACATAGCTCCTTCTATGCTCTCCCTTCGCGCTCCCTTTACGCTCCCTTTACGCTCCCTTTACAATCCCTTCGTGTACGCTGTTCGTACGCAGCCTGTACGCGGACTCCAAGTCGATTCGAAGAGGCTAGTGCGTCCACTGAAACGGCCTTCTCGAGATTTTCAGCGAGGTACGGTATACATAATTTACACGCGTCGGATGTTCGTCCGGCGTTCCTTCGATATTGTCAAATTTCATAACGCTTTGCCCGCAGAATTCGTGGCTGTTGATCGCGACGAGGCCGTTTAGTAGGTCGTGGTCGTCACCAGCGTGTTACTTCGATTTTCCATTCGCTCTGTATATACGTAGTTGGTGGCGGAATGTAACGAAATTGTTCGTTGGAAGGCAAACTAGACGCGTTTCGACTTTGCTCGCGATCCGACAGGCTTCTCACTTCTTAATGTAAACTGGCTCCGATTCGATGGTAAATCGACGATCGGACCGCGCGTTCTCGCTCGTTGGTGGTTCGGTCGCGATACCCAACGAATCGCCGGATTCGCAATCGCGATCCGAAAGCGTTCAGGGAAGAACGGGGCAAAGAAGAAACGCGGATTCGGCCGTTAACGCGAACGTTTTCTAATAAGACTTGTAGCTAAATTACTTGCTCGTTTATTAGTGAGAGCTGGCTGAGAGTGAATAGAAACGGACATGAAGCGAGTGTGCGCGTGCGAGAGGAAGACCGAGAGCCAGAGCGTGTGAGGAAACGTGTGAAAGAAAGGAAACGCGAAAGTAACGCGAACAACTGGATGAAAAAAGAAAAGAGTGGAAATAGGAGCACGAAGAAAGAAACGAAGAAAGAAACGAACGGTCGGTTGATTTTCACCGACGATTTTCACCGTTCAACAGGAATTACGTTCGTTTCGTTTCCACGCCACGTGGAAATTAACGATTGCTGCACGTGGCAAAGAGCACGGGATTCAAAGGGAGTTTGGAGAGGAAAGAGGCTACGCGAAACGAACTTCTTGCTAGGAGCTTAGTCTTTTCGTACTAGTTGCGCGATTAAGAGGAAAACGAAGGGAAAGGAACTAATGAAAGTAAAAATGAGTGATTCCAATTTTAGGATTTATGTATTACGTATGTATATTATATATACATACAGACACTCGAGGTGATTTAACCGAGTATAAATATTTAAATACGAGCGTAAAGTTTAAGTGTAAACTATAAAAGAAGAAAAAGAAACTCAATCTGATTGCCTTGTTTTTTATGCGAAACGTTTGAAAGTATCGAAGAAAACGACTTAAATTGAAAAAAAAAAAGCAAAAAATATTATAAAATGCATGCGTACATGATAGATTTATATGTATATGTATCTACATGTGCATATATGTATAAATGAAATATAGATACATACACACGAGGGACGATAATAGGAAAAAGAAAAAAAAAAAAAAAAAAAAAAAAACGCAAAATATTCGATGTAGCAGGGATGGGAGGGTGGGAATTTTTGGGAAGGGTGCGGGTGGGACGGGGTGGGTGGTCTTAAGTGCAAAACGGATTAACGAAAATCACGATATAATTCTTATTTATTAACTAACTTAATCAGCAATATTTCCATAATAACAGCCGATAGGACGAATCGTTGAAAACGTCACAACGGTGTTGTAAGATAAACATTTTTCTTAACTCAAAGTTATAAAACAAGTTTATAAAAGTTCCAGTCTCTTATAGATACAACCTGCCAATTTCACAAGGGTATTAGAAAAGAAAGACTCGCACGCGAATTTCGCGCGTGCACACTGTGTACGTTCGTAACGCACATGTTCTAGGCAGTAACTATACCTAACAAGGTACACGTAACGATTATTCGGTTCATCAGAAGACAAAGTCTCTGCTAAAGGGTTTTCTCCGGATTTTTTACACGCGTACTATCGGTGTTCTTATCGGCGAGAAGAGTTCCAAAATTGCGTTAGATCGAGGGACGTGAAAGGAAGAAGAAAAAAGAAAAAAAAGAAAAAGAAGAAAAAAATACGGATAAAGAATTACACGTACGAATAATTGTACATACGTATGTAGCCAATCGTATTGCCAGTTACACGGGAAGGCGCGAGACTCTTTCGAGGGATAATTAGTCGAAGGAGATTGACTCGATAGGACGATAGATACGCAATGACAAGTTGAAGAGGCGTGTAAATTACAAATAATAACGAACAATACAAAATGACAATAATTAATCGATGGTCTCGAAGAAGATCACGAACGATGGAACAACAGTTTTTTCCTTTTCGTTGTTAGACAAACTAGTAAACGTTCGTCTATAATCTTAGTTTCCTTAGATTTTTCATAAAACTCGTGTCGAACGAAACACGGTACCGATATCGTTATAGAAAACGGCGCGTCGTGTGTAAAGAAAGATTGAACGACACGCGACACGCGCCGCGCGATGTCCAAACGATATAGAAAAAGGTTAAAAATTAATTAACGAGCATACGGTAACTTTTAACACGAAAGATGTACGTATATTGAATTATTCGTGGGACAGTTGATTGACCCACGCAGCCTTACTGGGCCTTATTAAAATATGTATCTTTGCATCATTACTAAAAGTCTATGTACTAATTTAACGATAAAGCATAAATATTTAAACGAACAAAACGATTACGAGATTGAGAGCGAGAGAGAGAGAGAGAGAGAGAGCGTGCGTGTGTGTGTGTATGAAAGAGAAAGAGAGAGAGAGAGAGAGAGAGCAAGTGACGAAGAAGAACGCGACGATACGAGGATGAAAGAGGTATAATAGCGATGGAAGATAGGAGAGAGAAAAGGAATATGTAGCAATTGAGAGGGAATAGAGAAATATACACGCATACGAAAATGCACGTGAAAGTCATGAAATTATTCGTGTTGATTAGTTTGATTGGACTATACTAGCAATAACGAGAAGAGAAGAGAAAGAAAGACGATGTAAAATGTCATTCGATAGGAAGGGGTAGAGGATTACGAAGAAACGAAGATAGTAGTACGTACAAAGCTTTCGAATGGGAAGTAAATAATTAGTTAATTTAAACGAATCGATGTAAAAGATTGCCTGTTTATCGGATACGATTTCAGTCGCGTTTGTTTCTTTCGGGAATCAAACCGATGATTCGGTAATAACGAGAAACGATATTTTTGAGGAAAAAGTGTAGACGAAATACAAACTACGATGAGGGTAGTTTATTTAAGAGTTATTAATAGTTTGTTATTTATTTTTTATTAAAGAATGAGAGCGAGAGCGAGAGCGAGTACGAGAGAGAAGAAGAAGAAAATACGTGCGCGTGTATCGGTGAAAGCGAATGAGGGAACGAAAGAAGAACAAAGTATTTCGCCATTTCGTCGTTTGCCTAACTACAAAAGCGAGAAAAAGAAAATAAAAAAAAAAACTGATTGCGTCCAAAGTAAGATTTAAAGCAACTTTAGACAAACACATTTCCAGTATCGATAACGAATATTTCGTTAGCTGCCCCTGTTTTCTCTTCAACTACGATTATTATTACCATTACCATTATTTCCTTAACTCTTCCTTTTTCTCCTTTTTCTCCTTTTTCTCATTTCCAATTACCTCAACTTATCGTTATCGCTAACTTTGTCATCAACGCCACTGTCACCGCTGTTTGTTGCTGATGCTACTGCTTTTGCAATTATCGCCACCGCTATTGCTATTACTAGTAAGCATTACTAGTACCAGCGTTATTGCTAATGTCAATTCCTTTATCATTATCAGTACTGTTACCAGTCCATTAGTCACTTTTGTTCATTATCGCTATCGTTGCTACCACTATCGCTACCACCATCGCCGCCATCGTTCTCCTACTATTATCGCTAGCATTACTGAACACCAGCATCTCAACTACACTACAATTATCGCAACTAATTCTGCTGTCAATAGTATTATGAAATAATACTTGTACCATTATAATCAGTACCATCGTCGATTCTATCGTCATTACCCCTGACAAAAAGATTGTTATTATTAGTCCTACCAATGCTACTAGTAAATCCATTATTAGTAGTATCGCTGGCATTACCGCTGTTGCTGTTGCTGCTGCTGCTGCTGCTGCTACTGCTGCTACTGCTGCTGCTACTGCTGCTACTGCTGCTGCTGCTGCTGTTACCACCGTTGCCGCTGCTACTGACGCTGCTACTGTCACTGCTACTACTTTCGCTACCGCTATTACTACCGCTATTACTACCGCTACTATTACCGCTACTGCTACTACTATCGCCATTCCCATTACATTGGAACGCTGACATTTGATACGTCTATTATCACCTTTATTGCCATTCGATCTTTTTTTCGTTTTTCGAAAAGAATATTTTCTTCGGTGGAAATGTTAGGAGCACGTAAGGGTCTCCGCAAAGCCTTTAACAAGCTCAAGGACAGCGTTTATTAACTACTTTATTATAAAGAAGAGTAACAATAATAATGCCGATGATAATAACAAGAATGATAACGATAGTACTACCGGTATTAATATTAATATCAATATTAACAATAATAACAATACTAATGATAATAAGTACAATAATAAGGATAAGAGAAATCGGAATAAGAATATTATCGATGATCAGATGATGATAATAATAATAACAGCAGGAATGATGATGGTTCATGCTGTTAGAATTAGTATTATTATGACAATTATTTCTATTACTATTACTGCTACTCCTGCTCCTATTACTAATACTATTACTATTACTATTACTATTACTATTACTATTACTATTACTATTACTATTACTATTACTATTACTATTACTATTACTATTACTATTACTATTATTATTACTATTACCATTACTGATACTGATACTGATACTATTACTATTACCATTACTATACTATTACCATTACTGTTACTCCTATTACTATTACTATTACTATTACTATTACTATTACTATTACTATTACTATTACTATTACTATTACTATTACTATTACTATTACTATTACTATTACTATTACTATTACTATTACTATTACTATTACTATTACTATTACTATTACTATTGCTATTACTATTACTATTACTATTACTATTACTATTACTATTACTATTACTATTACTAATACTATTACTATTACTATTACTATTACTATTACCATTACTATTACTACTATCATTATTACTACTACTACTACTACTGCTTCTACCACTACTACCACTACTATCACTACTACTACTACTACTACTACTACTACTACTACTACTATTACTATTACTACTACTGCTTCTACCATTACTACTACTACTATTACGTACTACTACTACTACCACTACTACCACCACTACTACTACTACTACTACTACTACTACTACTATTACGTACTGCTACACTAAAACTATTACTGTTACTACTGCTACTGCTATTGCTACTACTGATGCTGTTGTTATTACTATTACCACTAGTGTCACTACTAATACTAGTATCATTACTCCTACTATTACTCTATTACCACTACTATTATTATTATTACTATTGCTATTATTACTACTACTGCTGTTGCTGTTACTGTTATCATTACTAAAATTGCTGTTGCCGCCGCTGCTGCTGCTGCTATTACCGCTGCTGTTACTATTAGTACTATTAGTACTACGCCTAACGATAATTATAACGATATCGATGGTAATAGCCGTTACGATAATAATGAGTATAGTTGTATAACAACAATAATAATAATAATAATAATAATAATAATAATAATAATAATAACGTTGATTATAATAATGATAACGATGATGACGATGATGATATAGTGGTAACAATAATTACGATACGAAAGTAATAATAGCTGGTAAGAGACGACGAAGAAAATGTGTTCGGTTGTAAAACTTTTACCGAAAGCAATTAAGTCTATCCTTTCTAGATTAAGGTTTTCAAGGGAAAAAAGAAAAGAGTATAAGGAAGAATAAGCAACCACGCGGATCCAAACTATTCGCTATCGATTTAAGAAAGAATAACGAAGAAGAAAGAAGTCGATACTTTTTACTCGATCTGTCATCTCAATCAGTGTCCTTGTATCTTCGGTAATGATCTAAAACAATGATACCTCTTATCGTTCCTATTTATATAGATCGCTTATATAGATAATACATTAATTCACGAGAAAGGAAAATTGTAAACATACTGTAATCATCATCCTTTACCTCGCTGAAAGCGAGTTTTTTTATCTTGTCAAAGTAACGCTTGCACGTATACACAGAAAGTCGTCAAAGTTGGTTAATTTAAGTAAATGATTCTAGTGATTACGGAAAGGAGAAGAGAACGGAAG
The DNA here is from genome assembly GCA_014825925.1 of Bombus breviceps. Classification (NCBI taxonomy): domain Eukaryota; kingdom Metazoa; phylum Arthropoda; class Insecta; order Hymenoptera; family Apidae; genus Bombus; species Bombus breviceps. The sequence goes on along the minus strand of CM026192.1, from coordinate 976,215 downwards.
AATGCGAGCCAGGGTAGAAAGAGTGCGCGTTGTGAGTTTCTGTGAACGAAGATAGAAAGAAATTGAGAAAATGAGGTTCGAGTAACGATAATGACAAATAACGACGAATAAACGAAGACGAATAGAGCGAGAGAATGATAGGACGAGCGAATGGAGACGCACGTTACACGTACGAATCGTGGCATATGGTTGATTTGTCGGCAATGTAGAAATATTACGTCCATACATAGGATAGGAACGTGGATGGTTGGCGGATAGTCGCCGTAGGAACGATAAAGATTCGAGCCTGATGAAAATGACGCGAGGATCGACCGCCTGACAGAAGAACGGCGAACGTCGCTTAGAACGTCGACAAGTAATTTGCTAATTTCGCGTAGTTACGGCGCCAGGGAGAAGAGTAGAATTATTCAACGAGATTGCGAGTTTTCCAGGCGAAACTAGATTTACGTGTAGCCTTGGCTTTCGGACAAAGCGAAACGATCGAAAGCGTCGAATGCGAAATGCTTGCGCTATACGCGTTGATGCGTTTACAATTTATCGTCGATTAATTTCTCCGATTACCAAAGTCCACGTACAAAGCGAATCTACGCTTCGTAGATCGCCTTTTATTTATCGTTACTCGCGGCTACAACCTTCCTCCATTCTTTTCACTCGCAAGCTGATCCCTTCGGAATCTAACGATACCCACCCGTTAGATCGTACTCGTCTCGTTCGCTCGTACTTAACGCAACCCCGCGGTGTACTTAACGAGCGAACGCTACTATGTTCCATGCATGTGGATGTTTCCAAGCAAAAAAGAGAACGTGGACGATACGTTGGGAAATGCGAAGAAAGGCATCCGCCGGCCAGTGGCTGCCGACTCGTCTTCTCGTCGTCTTATTGTTAGTCGAGCAGGAAAATAATATAAAAAATCGACCAATTATCGATCGGGTATCGTTTTCTTTTTCTTCGTTCTCCTTTCTACGTCCTTAGCGCTTGCAGCTGTTCGCTCGGTAAGAGACTAGTCCGATCGATCGCGATATGGCTGTGTATCGTGTCGCGATATCCGCGTACAACCGATCGATCCACGTATCTACCATGTTTTCCTTCTCGTCTTCCCAAAACAACGGAAAGATAGAACTCGCGATCGAACCTGCCGATCGATCCTCTATGTATTGTGCGATGCAGATTCAAAGTGCCTTATGACAATTTGTTCGTACCGTAAGAGCAACGCGTATACCGGCTTACCACGAATAACGAAATGCTTGCGAAACAACCGGTAAGGTGTAAAGGAAGAAGAAGGGAAGGAAATGTTAGGAAGAAAAACGTTGCCCTATCGACGATCGAGCAGGAGCGTCGTTCGATCCGTGAAGCGTACTTATTCGCGCTGTTATCGTACGCGACCTGTCGAAGGGAATAGCAGAAACGAGTTCGAAGAAAAGGAAACGGTAGATAGGATAGAGAGGTGGCAGGCTATGAAAGGAGAGGAAAGAGAATGAGAAGCGGCAGCAGCAGCAGCAGCAGCGGCAGCGATAGTTGTGAAAAAGTAGGTAAAAAGCTAACTAACCGCGACAATGACGAAAAACGACAACGACGACGACAACGACGGCGAGGACGAACGTTCGCGAATGTAAGAAAAAGACGGGAGAAAGATCTCGTCGACGCGAGTCCACCTCGAGTTCGCAAAATTCGATTTCAAAATTATTTACCGCGTTCATTTCGTCATTGGCGGCAATCTCGTTGCATCGTTTTCAGCTTCGACAATGTAGAGAATACGTACGATACACTGCCGCCTGTAAGTGTATGCACTTTCCATCTGTTTAGTATCGCGCATATCTGAACGCTAGTAAAAGGCACGTAGAACAGGTTAAAAATTAACTTTAAAATTCGAGAACGCTACGCGACTACGCTGCTTTGTTCGCGTTCTCGGAAAATTGACCGAACGCGTCGTTATCGAGATCGTCGTTCTCTTTTTTCTATCCGAAAAATCGAACCCGACGATCGACGAGTTACCAAAGAACGGTTGCCACTGTCGATGACCAACAATTTTCCGATTACCTTCAACGATCGTTAATCGTCGCGAGCAGTCCATAGATCTCTGCATTTGTCCCCTAAATCGATAAAAATCCGCGCTCCAATTGCGGCATACCTCGCCGTACTCTATTTCACAAAAGATTATGAAACTGTTAAAAGAGACATCTAAAACTTACCATTTGTAACTCGTCTAATATTATTCGTTGGTAAATTATATTCTGATCGTCAAGACTTGTATCGACACGTATGTTCCATGCCATTGATCAATCGTATTTCGATCGCGTTTACGAGCCTTTCTTTCGACACCTTCGACGCCCGTAAACCGGCGTCCAAAAAATCTATCTCGTCTTTCCCTCCTCCTTTTTCATTTCATCCGACGTCCCTACACATTCTCGCACACGTTCAATCGGCATCCATTCCATCTACGCGAAATCCATTTCGTTCTGTCTTAGAGCGACTATCGCGATAAATCATCGTCGTGCCTCGTTCGGATTAGTCGAGTTACTCGAAATCAAGTCAATTTTGAGTGCAAGTAACCTGACTTCTATTGGAAAATAAGCGTTGTACGGGATGTGGTAATTGGTGTAAATTATCGACGTTTCTTTTCTAGTCAATTCTTCTTCGTCGCTAGCTTCCTCGTCTATCCTCTCGATTATCCCTGAAACTTTGCTTTTGCCCGAAACCTCGTTCAGATCGATCAAATTATTTCGATGCAAACGGCTTGAATTCAAGCAACTTGAAACCGTCTTACCGGCTTGAACTTGTTATCTGCTCTATTCTTCTTCTCACTGGTTAATGGTTGATAGCTTGACACCAAGTGCTCGTCTACGCGCCTTCTCCTCTCACTATCTCTCTGTCTGTCTGTCTGTCTGTCTGTTTGTCTGTCTGCCTGTCTGTCTGTCTCTCTCTCTCTCTTTTCTCCGTTGCGTTTCATAAATGCGAAACCACCCTACAATTTTCAATTTTTCTACAGGCGAAAGGTACAGAATCAAATGGCTAGCAATGTTATTTACAAGCATAACACGAATAATAACTTTTCTATTTTTCACCTAATATTAAACGATATTGAAACGTTTCCTTTTTCACACTTGATCGAGCCTGCATGTAAAAACTGAAAATTCTTGGGTAGTTTTATAATTATCAAACGCATTGTATCCACGCTACCGTCCATGACTATTTTGGACATTTACGAGTTATTGCAAATACATAGGATATACTTCAAATGAAAGCCTTTCGTCTGATTTGCACCTCCCGTCGTATGCTCATTTTCTGACAGAGCGTTTCTTTAACAGAATCTACGTTTCATTTTCATATTACCGCTATTTTGGTAATCGTACGAAAGCACTGTTAAATGCAAAACTCAATATACGATACGAGACTGAATATACTTGGGCTTGATTAATTAGCGTGTAAACTAAACTGCAGATTTTTATGCATTTATGGAATATATGATGGTACAAAAGTGCACACGGCGTATACAATATGCAAAGATCTATAAAACGTCCAAAATAGAGTGTTCATTATAATGTTTGAAAGGTGAAACGAATTTCTATTTAAATTCCGTTTCATTGCCTACGTTCATTGAAATAGAAATCATTGAAATATAAAAAAATAGCCCACTTTAACTTTAATTAAAGAGAACAGTATGGATGGTAGTGTATCTATTTATCTATTTATTTAACGTATAGTTATATCCGTCTGTCCGTCCGTGCGCCTGCTTGCATACTACCCGCCTAACTTGCATGCCTGGCTGGCTATCTGCCTGTCTTTCCAGATTTCTCCCTGGCTGCCTGTTTGCCAGCATTCGGTTCGCGACAAACGTGCCAGCAGGTTGGAATTACGTATCGTAAGGTAAACGAGTTAATTCCGTGTACAATGATCTGGTTTTCGTCTGGAATATCTAGATTAGCGATCGAGAATGAGAGGAAGGAAAAAAGAAAGCTCGGAGGACGATCGCGAAGCGAGTGTAATGCGTCGATCGATAAAAATCTCTATAAATCCGAAAGCGAGCCATTGGGGGAAAATATGCTCGCCGCTCGTGCGATCGCGAAAGGCCTACAACTCCTTCGAGTTTGAGATTTCTGCTTCTATATACATAATTATTATTGTACATAAGCCTCGAAATGCGTTCGCGATCGGCTTCCTTTGTAATTAATATTGTATTAATAAGTGTGAACGTAATAGTTGTAACTATACGGTGAACGTGAATGCTTTAGCTGACGTTTGAAGCGTGTGTTAATCGACTTACGCGTATTATTATTGTTAACGATATACAATTGTATTTACTTTTATAAAATAATGTCGGATATTGTAATTAAAATTCTATACCGAAACCATTCTGTATCCACGAGAGACGAATAAATAAAACGATGAAAACGACCCATATCTCATCCGATCGATTTGATCGATTCGAAGAAAAACCCGCAGATACGTCGCTATCCCTCTGTTTACTTACATTCCTCTTCATTTATCTACATTTCAGATATAATCGTACGAAACAAGTTCTGAATTTTTCCAAGTTCGCTTTTTTGAAAACAACGAGGAATAAGATTGTTAAATAGCATTGTAGAGGGGTGCTATCGAGGTTAAATGGTAAAGCAATTGAATTCCCTTTTAAAAAGTGATAATAGCGCGTCATCTGTTCGTAAGATATACCGCGCTAAGAAATTTAACACTTAAATTGCTAGTGATTTCACTTTGATAACTTAAATTTGTAATGTATCGGAGTATTCTCCCAAATTTTTCATCTAATTTTTCTTCGATATCTAATTTACAATGATTATTCATTAAATACTATTATTTGATATTTATTATATCGATTATTTATTAATACTTTTCTCGCGACAATAGTCGGTTTTGTCATAATAAGATCTACATTTCGTAGTAATTTCACTGGTTGATGTTGATGAACGTTCGACAAGAAATTTTCTAAGGAAAAAGAACAGATCTTTTTAAAAATAGAACGCCAAAAGTGAAAACGATCGAAATATTGATGAATTTCATGAATAAATTTTTTTACATGGATGACGATACACTAACTATGATTTTTATTACAAATCTTGTTAACATTCATACATGTCATATAAAAATAATATTATGCCGAAAAGATATATGTACTAATAGTCTCGTCTGTTTATTAACGTTTTGAATATATAGCTGTTACCACCTGCAAAACATTTCCTAGCGATTGATATATATGTGATATAAAAAACCTATTGTTATTTTGATACAAATTTTGTTACCACTTATATTTATAGTTGCTACTACAATTATAACAACTATTTATTGAGTTGTCAATTGTTATAGTTATTACGTTATAATTACAGTAAATAATCTAGCTAATTAAGCACGTTAATTATAATGAACACATCGATAATTCTCAGCCACTGGCAATGATAGATGATCGCATCTCCCTTTCTCTCAAGTAGTTTAAAAATTCTCTTGGAATAAAAATGATAGAAATTTCATTCTTTACATAACAGAGTGGTAACTTATTTATCCAATTAAAATATCCGATATAAATGAATATTCATTTATACCAGATAATTTCACAAAGCGGTGAACGTATTCTTCGCCAGCTTAGTTAGACTATTTGAGACGGCTGAGGCTTTACGGTACTAGAAACTAATAATAATAGTAATTAACAAAAAAATATTTCTTTTTAATTTAACTACTAAATACACTATACAAGGACACATAATATACTACACAAATATTATCCTATAAATCGTAATATACAATATTAGAATCATATGAAATAAGATTTCATTTCATTTTGCCTCAAGTATCATCTTTCAACTCAAGATAATTATAAATATATTTATAATAAAGTAAATGAGTAGCACAAACTTTATATAATTGTCCTTCATTTTTGCAAAGAAGAAATAAATTTACAGAACAAGCCACGCAGCTTATTTTCTTCGTACTAATAAATATCTGCATAAAATAATACGTATCCGTACATGCTACTTAATCAAGAGACAAATGGACACGTGTGTCATTAGCTGCCAGTTTAACAAGTGTTTTTTTTACTCTAAGAACAGGTAGTCGCGCTGCAGGTTTTCCATGCCAGCATTCTTTCATTAATTTCCCCAAACCAGCCAATGTCTGTAAAATATATATTATTATTTTGATGTCTTCCTAAGCAAACAATCTTTTCACATTTCATTCTTCTAAAAAAGAAAGTTCTAAAGCAAAAAATTAACGAATTAAATGCTTACTGGATCAGAATGCCATCTGTTAGGAAGAGGTGGTCTGTGTTGATCCAAACATACTAATTTTCGCATTTCTTCGATAGAAGGTTCTTGACTATTAGAAAGCCACTCAGAATATGGTGCTACATATTCTAATGCAACACCGTTACTTATACACCTCCTGCAAACTTCCCACAGTATCAATCCTAAACTGTATATATCAGTTCGTCTGAAGTTCTCCAAACATTCAACGTTTATCCTAAAGAAGTGTTTTTAGTTTAGCGATTTAACGAGACGACTATTAAAAAGCTATCGTTCAAAAAATATAATTAAGAATAATACATACGTCTGCTCAAGAATCTCTGGGCTCATATATCGTTTTGTACCTTGTTTTAAATCGATTCTATCTGTAGCCAAACGTTCTTGCGTTACAGCTAATGCAAAATCAGCAATTACACAACAACCATTGGTTTTAACAAGAATATTTTTAGATTTGAGATTACGGTGTGCCATGGCTGGTTTCCCTCTAGTTCCATGAATTTCTGTATGCAGATAAAGCAATCCATTCACAATACTCAAACAAATACTGAGTGTTTGATGATGTGTCAAAGAATGAGGTGTTCGATTTAAATAATCGAAAAGCGAGCCCATCGGGTGATAATGTGTCACTAGCCAAAGTTGAGTGCAACTTGCTCTACTTGTCATGTCACTTCCGACATAACCGAGAATATTATCGTGTCTCGATGGTAGCAATTGAGAATAAACTTCTGTTTCACGAGCCCAAGCGGCTTCGTCCCGTGAAAAATATATTTTTACAGCAACATTTTCACCGTGCCATATTCCTCTCCAAACTTCTCCACCAAATCCACCATTACCACCGCTACCAAGGCATTCCACTAATGCCACTTGTTTAGCCAATGTTCTTTGAACCAATAATGGTAAACCGGATCCTGATCCACTAGTTAAGCTTCTTCCATCCAAGTATTCCTATTTCAATATACAATTTATATAATATTTATGTTTAAAATATGAAAATTACGAAATAAAGCAAAAGATGTAATAGGAGGTAAAGAGAATCAATTTTTATATTTGCGAACCTGAAATGAAATGAATTTTTAGTAAGCATACAAATTTGTAGTTTAATTGCCTGCATAAAAAAGAATTCAGAAAATATGTAACCATATTATACCTATATCTATGATTATTCGTTTAATTATTTTGTATTTTCCTGAAAAAACTTATATTGCCGTATTTAATTGTATCTACGTATAATAAAATTCTCTTAATGCCACAAATATAGCTGACAATAAACATATAAATATATATATATATATATGGACAGATTAGTCTATATTTGAACTTAAACAACTACTATAGGTAATATTTTATATCATACCTTTAGTGTACTATCACCAGCTGCAGTTGCTTTTAGTTCATGAGAATGATACGTGGTGGATGTTGGAGAAGAAAATGAGAAATGTAGGATAGATGACTCCATTTCAGAATCTATAACAAGTTTATTACGCCTTGCAGCCAATGTCCTTTTTTTACGAGTCCTACATACCAATAAATAAAACAGCACTATTCCAGCAATAATACAGAATCCAACCACAGGACCCAAAATTGCCAATGTTAATTTAACTGCGTAATCTTCTTCAACAACATCTAAAAAATGAAACATAATTTATATAAAAAAAGATATATATATATAAAAAGATAAAATTACGTGTATAATATTTACCTCCATTAAAGTCATGTAATATTGGAAATGGTCCGCCATTGCAAAAATCTGTTTGGCAACATTCAACATGATATTGTACACCTCGTGAGGGTCCACTAACATGCCTCTTTTTAGTAGCACTTTGAATAATACGCGGTGGCAATTGCTTATTACATATTAATAACATTTGATCTATCGTCGAAGTACATCCTCTACTTACACTTTCTATACCATCCGGTTGTCTTACTCTAGATTTCCAACACTATTGAATATTAAAACATACATTACTTCCCTAATATTCTGTAATTTAATGACTTTCTATACAATATTACAAGAGATATTACAGTAACTGCATTATAGCAGATTTCAGAATATAAGCAATCTGGTCCCTCGCAAATATGACATTTAAAACGTTGTTGCCCAGTCAAACTGCCATTAAAAGCCATAGTATCTATAGATTTTTGTGATTCTTCACTTTCAACAGAAAAATCATTTTCTAATAAAGAAAACTTCTCTTCTTCTCCTAAAAACGAGTCCTGTTAACCATTGAAATATATTTCAAGATATTATGAAGCATTATTTATAATTAGTGCATATGCACACTTGTATGCAGTTATTCAGATAAATGTGCATCAAATTGAATAATAATACCAAATCAACAAAAAAAGATCAGAAAAAATTCAATTGAAAGAATGGCAATAAATGTGTTAGATGCTAGTATGAAACATTAAATAAGAAGAAAATAAACGTTTTGTTTCTGAATTGTTAGCTTGTCATTAGCATAAAGTATTTGTTTGATTGAAAAATACATTGCCCACCTGGACATAATTTGAGTGTCAACGATAATATAAAATATGTGATAAACATAAAATCCGCCATTGCCATGCACGTCAAAACATTGAGGAGCTAAAATGAAATCGACGCTTTTTCAAAATTCTTTTTTATACGTGTCTGTCTACAATGAAATCAAAAGTAACTTCTATATTTCTACAACATGAATGAAAAATTTAACATACATGCGATCAACATTGAATTGGCGGTATTTTATTTTCATATTAAAAAAAAGAAATATCTACAGATGTCGTTACTATCGTTTTATTCCGTTCATATGATGCGTCCAAATGCGTATATTGTATGTATGTATATATACATATATAAAGTACACACGCACACATACACACACACACACATATATATATATGTAATGTGGTTACCCTATAGCATGAATTTAGCTTATTTTTGTTTAGTAATATCGATATATAAATTTGGAGCTAAATTTGAAATTAACATAACAGTACATATGTACATATATGATAAGGTAACATCAAGGCCTGTTACGCAATTGAACTACTATTATTAATGGTACGTACTTGTATCATCATGACGTGATAGTTGAGGTCAAGACCAAACTTTAACTTTTATTTGATGTTTAATAAATATAATTTAAAAACAATACATTAAATATCAATGTATGTGCATGTATGCAATGTGCACAATTTATTTCGTACGGATATTTGTTTAAATATTTCGTTAAATAAAATTACTACATATATTTAACATACTTTCAACCGTTCAAGAAATGATCATGTTTGATGATCGATAGCACTTTGATATCTTAGTATCAAATATTCAGCAGCCAATGTCATCTTTTGTATGTTACGATGTAATCCACGTAAATGCTTCTTAAAAGACTGTGCAGTGGCACTAACATTATTCTCATTTTCCTCTCCAAAATTATTTTCAATAAAAGTATCGGATTCTGAATTAGAGGAAGTATAGATACTTTGCATACTATACATCGACGTACTACTCGAAGTCCTAGCGGGTTTTATTTTTTCTGTTGACACAACAAAATCATCCTCTGTTTCTTGAAAATTATCCATACAATCCTGTGACCATAAGATCTCGATTTTCATTTGACTAATGACGTTATAAAGGTGATATAAATTGGTATTAGCCAAAGTTGCGTTGATAATAGAACTACGTTTGTCCCCTAACTGAAGCCTATCCTGTGAATCGCCTACTGTTAAATCTAGAAGTCGACTGGGAATTAGAATCGTATCTTCCATCTCGCACACTGTTTGAATAAATCGTTCCATGCTATTCAAAATAGAATTATTGCTAAATCCAATAACATCATGTTTGGCTAATTTTTGAAGACTTGCCCTAAAACAGAAGCATAGATAGTGATAATGATTATAGGGAGCAAGTGAAAACATTATTGATTACTTCATAATTCAATGATCATAGTGCATTTATCGATCAATGAACATAAAACGCATGTATTGTAACGTTATTTCAAAACATATATATATGTGCATTGTATTATATATATACATGTATTGTATATATGTGTATTGTATATATATATGTATATTGTGTGTATATATATATGTATATTGTATATATATATATATATATATGTGTGTGTGTGTGTGTGTGTGTGTGCATTATATTAATTGTGTTCGTGTTATTAAATTATGAAAAAAATGGCTGAGTAATTAATAATTTTGTTTACATCGAACTTTCTATTTTAAATTGATTTTGCAACAAATTTATTTGTATTGTAAATTATTAGTCTGGTGTAGATATAATTTATTATATTATTGTAAAGACTATCACTTACCCCTTGCATGACATTTCACAGTACACTCTAAATAAAATAAAAATAGTAGAATAAACACAATGAAAAGATAACTAATGCATTGGATAAGAGCTCGTACAACAATAATGTGAATGTACCAACTTTACCACTGTAGCAGAGTGACAAAAGTAAATTCCAATGAATTCATTGAGTATAATGGATAATGAAGTAAAGGTTCCCAGGTCGTAATAAATATTGAAATTTCCTCCCAGCTGTAATTAACATATCTTATTTCCTGCAATATTGTATAATCAAATGTCTATCTTTTCTTGGTATTATAATTCTATACTGTAGAATTATATATATTATAAAATTATATGTATATTATTATAGAATTATATATATTGTAAAATTATATATATATATATATATATATATATATATATATATATATATTATTATTATAGAATTATATATATTATAATTCTATACTATAGAATTATAATATCAAGAAAAGACATAGACATTTGATCATTATAGAATGCCCCGTAAACTTGAACAGTAATTTAACTGACAGTGATAGGATTTATAAATTTTTTCTTGTTTCGTGATCTTGCAATATTGCAGAAAGGCAATATAAAAAAAAATTGTTTATCACAAAACAAGCTGTAATTCAAAAGCAAGCAACTAGTGACTTTAGTTTCAATTATGACGATTAAAGTGTTTGTATAAACAAACTTTTGTACTAAAAGAATGATTAAAAAGATTTGCAGGATTTTTGATTTCATGAACAATTTCAAATTTCGCTTCTAATTCACATCTCGATATCGCTGAATCCAAAGCTAAGTTCATGCGATAGCATAATAACATCGTATTTATATATTTGTCATATCCTATGCGGTGTAATATGACATACGTATACCTCTTTATTAAAGTTCAAAATCAGTTGGTTCAGGACGCTTATCCACAGCAGTCTATGGTTATCAAAAAGTAATTTTCGATCCACATATATTATCGATATAATCGACCAACGGTAATTAATTATTATCTTTCATAGATTCTTGTTTAAAATTTATGTACAGTACAGAGTGAGTTAAGTAATTGTTGTAAATGAATACATGTATTATGAATAAAATGATATAATTACTTGTTGGGACATTTTGTTAGAGTTCACAAGGTTGTAAAGCGTAATGATTATAAAACGTGAATTTTATTAGGATTATGAACATGCAAGAATCATGAAACGTGAAAACTTGCATTTTCAGATTCTACACGTTTAAAACTACAAAATTACAAATAAACAAGTTAATAACCTTTGATCTGCTAGATTAAAATTTAGCCTTATTTGTTTTTACTAGATTACCCCTCAAGGAAGAATAAACACTATACGAAATATCATTATATATGCTAATATGGCTCTCACAAATATATCTGGTATTCCTGATAAACACTGGCAACCACCATTCGTAGCATTTGAAACAACGCAAGTATATACTAATTACCATTTTTATTTCTGTTTTGTTCTTTTTAATTTGGCAAAATATAATAATAATTGTAAAAATAAGAAAGTATATTACGATATTATGATATTTTAATTCAACTGTTATGTTAATATTTCTATATTATTATAATCTTCTTTTTCACAGTATGGGTGAAATAGTGATAGAACTCTATTGGAAACATGTACCAATTACTTGTAGAAATTTCGCTGAACTTACACGACGTGGTTATTATAATGGAACAAAATTTCATAGAATTATTCGAGATTTTATGATACAAGGTATCATATTGATTTAGTTAACAATTTCCACTCATATTAGCTCAGAAAGTTTGATACTTTATTTTGTTTTAGGTGGTGATCCTACTGGAACTGGGAAAGGTGGTGTGTCTATTTATGGAGAATGTTTCGATGATGAAATACACGATGATTTAAAACATACCGGTATGTTTAACACAGATACCTTTATTTTTATGATTTATAAAAACTTATGGGAATGACAAAATTATAATCTGATATTGTCATAGGATATTTCAATAAAACTCACATGAATATATATCATTATGAAGTTTAACATTCTATGGAAAAAAATTATATTGGATTTAGGTGCTGGAGTTGTTTCCATGGCTAATTCAGGACCAAACACTAATGGATCGCAGTTTTTTATTACATTAGCACCAACACAGTGGCTTGATGGAAAACACACAATTTTCGGTAAGTAAGTTTTAGAGATATATTTTGCGAATTATTCAATTTATAATCATTCAAAATATTTTTACTGTTCCAATGATACAGAACAGAGAATGCAGATTATAGTTAATCATAGAAATTGTAAATATTGGTGTTTCAGTTTAACATTGTACTTTAATAATTGATAACATCAAAGAGCTTAAAAATATGTTTATTCTTGTTTACATTTTTTCTTTTTCATTAACAGGAAGAATCCATTCTGGTATGACAATAGTGAAAAGGATTGGATTAGTGGAAACTGATAAGAATGACAGACCCGTTGATGACATAAAAATTGTTAAAGGATCCATAAGGAATGCATAATAAAGTAAACACACTTTTGATGGTCTGTATTTATTACTTTTAGAACTTGTCTGGAACATGATATTCTGTACGTAATAAAATATTGGTCACATCATCTTTGTACTAGATTCTAAAATTCATTTCTTTCACTACTCGTGCTACTCATATGGTACATGATGTAAGCTTATTATAAAAAAGATACGTTTATAAAGAAAAGGTAGAACATTCAGACTCACCCCATTCAAGCTTAATTTTTATTCTCAGCCACTTTGATGTTGTCCTTCAAAGAATGCATACTGTCAATTTTCTTGTATATGTGTATCGCCTGTATATGAAACAGATGCTTCATATGTAGCACAATTTAACATTCCGCCTATCGTCGTGTAATTTGTATTCTAATAATAGAGTGTAGAATGTTTTGATTATAATTGCCTATGCTTTTACACTTTGTATTGATAGTTTAACCAAATTAGTAGTACCATAGCAGAGTATATTACGACATAATACATTGCTTCATATTTACAAATAATTGCTATGATTTCTGTGCAAATTAATGGCATAATATACTATTAAAATATTCTAAATTTTTACCTTAATGTTTTTGCTGATGAAATATGCATACAAATATGCCACAATTACAGGCACAATGTACCAGGCGGAATGTAACTGAAAGAATAGTCATAATTTACATAAATACAACTTTTAATACATATTTAAACTAAATTATTTTTCTGTTCGTTCGATCGTTCGTGAAGCATTCGGATCCTCGATCTCGGTTCGACAAGCAATTTAAGCAAAATAGAGAACCTTTTATTGTATGTAGTATTATCTTCCATAGGAGTGACTGGAAGTTGGTAAGGAGGCCTCTCACTCCATGGTTTTTCAACTTTATCCGCACACTCAACAGGCTGATAACTCAGCTGCATGACAGTTTCTGCTTCCATTGGAACATCTGGTAAGCAGCATGTACGTACTGGTGCGTAATTATGAATAGGTGTTAACGATTTAAGATCGTTCTCTAAATAAGAAAGTCTGTAAGTAGTACAACCTGTAATCAATCAATCAAGTGATCAAACTTTGTAGATTTATATTATAATAAACAATAATAATATTAATATTACCCATTAAAAAATGTTAATAAATAAACCAATATTGCTATTGTTTATCAAAACAGACAATGCATTTGTAATACGTGCATTCGATAGGTGTACACGCAGGAACAAGGTTATCTGCGCGACGAGCATCTGGTTCTACTGGTATATTCTTCCATGTATAATCATGTTTCTGCGTGGTTACCTCTTGTATAGGCCCTCTACCTAAAAATTGTTTATCGCAAGGTATAATCGGTGGTTCTTGTTTAACACACCAGTTGCCCAAGAAACTCATCTGAAATATTACACATACATATGTTACATATTCGTTATTATATATACATATGCGTATACACATACTCAATGATATTGGTACATATTCTTCTTAAATATCTTTAAATATATAAATATCTTTACATTTCTAGCTGGCATACTAATATAAAATATGACTTTTAGTGTCTTTTAAGACAATTTAAGAAACATTAAAATATTTAAATTTCATATCTTACATACTCGATGAATGGTATCATAAGATAGAGAACAAGGCGAAAACTGAATATTGTTAGGTTGCCGAATAGGAGTTCGCCGATCTCCTCCACAGCCGAAGTAACTCAGACGGTAAGTTGTGTTATCCTCGGTGCAACAACCAGCATTTAGAAGGTTGTCAGTTGGCTGGAGTATGATCGGTGAACGTCTTTTTTCTGAATGCGGCCAATAACTTAATTTGTAAGTTGTGCACCCATCCATCGGTTCGACCGGTGGCGAATATTCTTTTTTCTGCCATAGAGGTTCTTCCTAAAGAATACAAGAATAGAAGAAAGTATTGTTAGGAAAATATATAAAAATGCGTATACATTGTACACTGAACAATAGTTTTTCCGTGAAAGCGCATCGCTGGTTTTACCATGTATTATCCTTCGTTTGCAAAGACTGGCTTGTTATGATAATACAAAATATCACATCTAAGATAATATGCTTACTACCTTCATAGATTCATTTGGCCAATAACTAAGTTTGTACGTTGTATGGTCTTCCATTGGAATATCTGGTTTAACGTATTTTCTTATAGGAGCGTAAGATAGCGTAGGTAGATTACAACCAGACTGATAGTAGCTTAATTTATATGTTGTATCATCTGAAACATCAAATTTCGTACCAAAAATTTAATTAATCTGCAACGTTACACCGTTACGGTACGAGCCGAGTCTTGAATTTTGTTAGAGTTTGTTCTGTAGGGTTGTTAGATCTCTACGGGACTCGTATCTATATGTAGGTATTAAATATTCCCGTCGGCACAAGTAGAAGATAAACGTAAAAAATTGAGAAGGGAAGATATTTTATGTAAGAATAGAAACAATGAACGTGAAACACATACATATACATATAGCACATAGTATATGTCTATATCTAGCATATAGTATATAATGCATTTAACATTTGAATTAGTATTTACACGTAACAATTCCTAATGTTGCTTGTATTTACCGAGTAACGGTGCAGCTGCACAGTATAAATTATTCTCTGCTTTATAAGGTTCTATTTGTGGTATAGACTTCCATGTATAGTCATGTTTTTGAGTCGTAACATCCTGTATAGGACCTCTACCGAGCCATTGTTTCTCACAAGGTATACAGGGTGATTCAGGTTTTGCACATAAGTGTTCAAAATAACTGTTCTGAAACAGTCGAAAATGTGCGCAGATATTACGCATGAGAGAAATATCGAACAAAATTGAAAAGACAATGGTTAATCGATCTCAAGCTGGGATCGATAGATCTTTACACCGAAAGAGCGACGAACGCGTATATGATGACTCTATCAGGGTAAAGGGATTTGATGTACATTACTCTCATATAGTTTTGAATCCTGCATCGAATAAAAGATATATCTCCCACCTTAAAGATATTATTATTTTTGACGTCTTACTTTATACGTTGTTTCGTCTGATATTTCACCATCTCCGGTTACTAACCAATTTCGAGGCAGGATAGGATCCACAGGAGCACTCGGGCACTCCCAATAGGAGAGTCGGTATGTAGTGTTATTATCCATTGGTATACCTGATTTCCAATAATGCTGAAATAATACTTGTTAGGTGAATTGTATTATAATAAATTGTTATCAAGGAAAGAAAGAAATGTCTGAGGAGTATAAACAGATGTGTATGAAACAACGCGTAACTTAGAAAACTTTTGCAGTTTGCGAATAACGAATGAAGAATAGGTAATACAAAGGTTATTATTTTAATTAAGGCTTTATACTTACACGAATTGGGGCAAAGGACTTTGGTATCTCTGGTTGCACATATTTCTGTAGCAAACGGAACTGTTAAGACAACGTTCGTACAATATAAAAATAATTATATATATTTTAATCGTACTTACATAGCATGTACGTTGTGGAGTTGTACAACAGCAGCAGCAGTTACAGCAATCATCGTGATTTATCTAAAAGACAGTTACCAAAATATTTTTCTTAGTTTCGAATATTTAATATTATTTTGCCGGAACATATATGCAAATGCTTCAAACATTAAAATATGACATATCGCGTCGTTCCTACTCTCGCAGTCATGCAAATTAAATTGTTTCGGTATAAACTCTAAAAAACATTTCAAGCATTCTTTAATTGTAAAATTGATAATTGTTAAAAATCTGAAATATAGATGACAGTTTTATTTGAGGAAATGATATTTCATATGCATTAACCTAGTCCGTTCCAAAGTTTCATTTTAACTTACCTTAATTTTACTTCTTTCCTCGATGACTGATTGTCGTTGTTGTTGTTGTTGCTTGCACTCAGGCCTACGATACGTTGTAATGTTAAGAAATATCGTTATTTGCGATAAATTAAATTTCAATGCAATTTATTATTTAAGATATTATATCAGCTCACGGATTGATAGTACAGATCTGCATGATGATAACGGCTTTTCATAATAGGAAATAGCGTTGCTTTCTGAAACTGAAGGAATAAAATATATTTTCATTTAATTAAAAGATTGAAAAATATTAATATCAAAAAAGAAATAGTGGACGATTATATCAGAAGTCAGTGGTTTTATACTATATCGCATTGTAAAAAGTTCATACCATAGTAGGCTATGAAACGATTTGCCATAACTATTTAAGCTACATTATAAATGAAATTGTACGATGAGATTTTGTAGTCAAAAATTCCTCTAGCATCAACAAATTTGTTGAACCTTCAGGTACGATTATTGCTCTCGCTTCTTTTTTGCAACGGAAAGAAGTACAATTCGTCAGGTATAAAATTACAACATACTGCTTGTATCATTTATCGTTTCTCCTGTTAACCGTACGACAACACCGAGTGTTTAATCGTGAAATAATACGTAAAAGTAAAAAAAAGTCAATTAACATCCGCTGCGTACTTTTCATAGAGGCGACTTTCGCGATACTCTTGAAAAGTAGTAGAGGATTCAGGCAATCGAGTCGCTTTTGCAGCTCGCTATTCGAGAAAAAAATGAATAAAGAATTTGTTCAGGAGGAACGATTGCGTAGATTTTACAATGAAAATGATTTATTTATCAGAATGAACGAGGACGCCTGACGCTCAATAAATACCGATGAGTGTACCGACCGGTTCTTTGGCAAAGGGATACGCGAGATGTGAACTCTGATTCACACTGTATGGAAGCCAGAGCGTTTCGCTTCCTCCTCTAAATTCGGGAAGTACGTTCCAAAAACTAAACGAGACACGAGAAATTTGGCCACTCGCCAAAAGCCCTGTGTAAACAGGGCGGCAAACAACAGTGGCAAAGTAATGATATGCGATTAAACTCAACGCGAATTTTACTTTCCTTATAGTTACCATATGGAATACGCACGATTTAACGAATTATAGAGTTCGCAGTTTTAATGTTTAAAACGTACATATCGGGAGAGAAAGAAAGATATCGAGGTTTGTAACTAGGAATATTAGTTGACTATCAATTTATAGAACGTTTCTGTTGTTTTAGTCAAATTACTGAAAGGTAGAGCTGCATTTTTATTGCAGCAGCCTCTTCTGTTGATAACTGATACTATAAGTTATATGTAAAAGACCGTGATTTGTCCAATCGGTAAGTGCGTTGTCCAAGAAACTCACAACTGGAGAAATTGTAACTTTACTATTCTATCTCAATCTGAGTGATTTCTTCAGAATTCTTTAAGATTAAACCTGTAAATGATAAGAACGTACTTTATTTTATTTTGTGAGTACTATTTTTCCTACTAGCAAACTTAATTAGCAACATAATATGGATACACGTACGTATATGATACGTATACGTTTAGCACTTTTCTTTAAAACATAATGGACTGGCAAATAACTTGATTTCTCGCTTATTATGATAAAAACTCAAGTATATAAAAAAGAAGGTAATTTCCACATTACTACGTACATAACATGTAGTAAATAATTAATGTTTGCGAATTGTGATTTCGATGTGTGGATCTGTAAATAAATAAATTACGTTTAAGTATAATCTGTTTAAAATATTTAGGATTTTTGTTTAAAGAAATTAGAAAAAGATAGATCAAAATATGAACAACTGTACCGCATATATATGATATTGAATTGGCCACTTTTTGTATGAAGCGGAATAATTAGGAATATATATCATCGCCGTTTTGCGTTTCGAATAAATATGTTTTGGTCTTGTTTGTATTGTGTAACAATTTGGCAATAATTTCAATATTTTCCTATTAATGTTTGCTAAATGGTTGCAGTATGTTCGTAATATGAAACCACCATCGATACTACGATGAAACTTTTTTGATTTCAAAGATCAGGAAAGGTTAGTATATTGTAATGGTACTATGTATTTATAATACATCGATTAGATTACTTTTTCAACAATTACATCTTGGATTTCTACCGAATTTTCAATGAAATTTATATTCCTATATTAAAGTGAATTTATGAAGCTATTTTATATTCTTTACACAATGGAAAAGAAAATAAAATATGATAATGAACTGAAGAAGAAAGCAAAAGTGCTTTCGATATTTTCTAGAATCAAATTATTGCGACACGTGTATATTCAATATTCCAGTATTGTTTATAGGAAGTAGAACGTTGGTGGCTGTGTTAGGTAAAAAACAAAAAAGCGTCGAAGCTCGATAACCTTACCGTGAAATACAGAAAGCAATATGCAACGCGTTATTGAACTATACGTACGTATGATTTTAAAATTATTCCGTAAGCAGATTATTTCTGTCACAATATCGGCTGACGATTTTGAATCATAATAACTCTGCGATAGTTATCGTCTGCGATGACATCTGCTGGGAGCACTTGCGCGTGTAGCAACGCGCATGCGTATGCTTCATCGAAACGTACACCTTGTATAAATAGAGGTGGTGAAAGTTCACGCGGACAGTTCGCTGTGAGTAACAGTGTCGCGATACTTGTTGGTGTACTAGTGTATCTTCTTTGCACGCAGAGAAAGGTTACATAGACGAGTCGTTGACTCTGTGTGATCTTGCAATTTATTCGCGTCAAAGTATTATTACAAACTTCTCAGATCTTTTCCAACAAAAGTCCGATCTTTCGATCAATTCGAAGTACCAGAGAAGAGTACAAAAAAGACAAAAATTACAAACGAGAAAAACAAAAAAGGCGACATGCCAGCAGACGTAGCGATGCATACTAACTTCCTGCAATTCAACCAGTCGAGCCTGAAGGACTCGAACGTGGATTCTTGCTGGAACACCGAGAACATGAGCGGTTATATGACCTTGATGAGTCCGAATGGTCATCGCCAAGGCGTGCAAGTGAAGGTCTACCGGACGAGTGTCGAGCATTTCGCCGTAATTTATCCACAGAAAAAGGTGTGCAGACCTTTGGGCGTGTTGAACTTGAGGAATACGATGATCGAACGTTATGGGGAGGAAGGATTTCTGGTAAGACAGAAAGGTTTCGATTCGCCAATTGCGTTAACCTTTCTCATGGAAAACAAGAAGGAGCTCGATTACTGGGTGATGGCCTTCACCGCGAGAACAAGCCCTCTGATGCATCAGAGCAGTCTGCCGATCGTCGAGGAGGAAGAAGTCTAAGGATGATTTTCCATATAGCCAGCACGTCGTGTCACATGTACCAGTGTCATTCACACGACGAGCGGCCGAAAGCCGCGAAATCGATCGATCCTTCTCCATCCCTTGGTAAGAAAGCTCGACAAAACGAAGAGTATTAATTTATATTATATTCGGCTTCTGCATCTTCTCGACCCAACATATTTTCAACTCTCTATGTGTGACATATTCCATATATAATTTGAGAGCTGGTTTTCATCCGTTTGTAACGAGAGAGTTGCTCTTCCGGATTCCAGAAATATCCAGATATTGACGGAATTGAGACAACACCGGTCGTGGACCGACCTAATCCAGATTGGCGTCGAGAAAAAGAAAAACAGGTCATAGTTTAAAAATATATGACGACTTGATTTATTGGGACCCCTTAGGACGTTGATTAGACGTCGAGTTCTATCAACGACAAAATGTCATCGACACGCGCGTATTGCGTTAAAAGGGTCCAGAGAATTATGGCGCGAGGCCATGTTGCCAGTAGGCTCTAACAGCCAAGCAGCATCATCGATCCTAGCCAGCTGTGACCAATCGCAGGCGTTCCTTCTAGCCGGTGCACCAAGCAGGCTTCAAGGGAGACAAGGAGACACGAAGGAGGATCAAACTCTGTAAGGAGAAGAGTAAACGAGAAAGAGGAATACGGAAGGCAAGAGAAGCAGGGAGGAATAAAAAGGAGGAGGAGGGAGATGAGCGTTTCTCCCATGAGACTACCTACGCGGACTGTGCATACTAGTGTGATTCCTCTTCTCTTTCTCTGTGAAAATAACCGTTAACTTTGACCTGGCAACCGCGAGCTACCGCGGTTATGCTCTACCGATCACCAGTTAGAAAGAACTTCCAGGTGATTCGGTCGAGTGAGAGAGGGTCGAAATCGAGCCTCCGCTATAACAGCCGCTTGCAAGACTCAAACGACTTTCCAGTATCGAATCGAACCTGATCTCGAATCCTTGTAGATATCGAAATCCTGTTGGACAAACCAAGAAGATATCGAACAAACGAAGCAGAACCACCGAATTATTATTTCTTTCATCTTTTTATCTTTTGTAAAGAATTCGTTCGAAAATACCCGATGATTAGCCAAGCGTATCACATCGATTCAATTAATGATTATCGATGTAATTAAAATTAGAATACCGTTAATATATATCGAATTGTCTGAAATAGTCACGTTTCGAAATGGACCATAAGATTGCGATCGATCGAGCTGCCAATTAACAATACATATCGATCGATATGATTGATATTCATTTACCATTTGTAGATAAAACAAGTGGAAAATCTCTTTCCGTAAATTCATGAATTGACTATGAATTTCTGTTAAATGTCACGTATAATCAAAGTACGATATTTATAAAAAGAAATGAATAATTTCAGAGGCAGACAGCTTTCTAATTTATAACACAACCCAATTGTTTTTTACACGATCTCACATATTGTGCGATGAAATGATACTTCATTATGTAGGTTATATCGATAAAACAGTTAATGAATAACCATTAGATTATGTCAGATTATGAAACTGATTTCATTCGTAACTTATTATAATCCAATAATGAATTGTCAGGCAATTAAAAAGCTGAATATCACCGAAATAATTAAAAGCCTTCCCTCAATAAAATTGATTAATTTTTAAGATTGTATCTACAACTCACCTGCATCATTTGTTGTTATGGTTTCATCATTTGTTAAAAAATGACTTGAAAGTTTTCATTAGACTTAATCACGCCGTCTTTGATACAGACCAACAAATTCAAATCATTCATATAATTAAAATATCATTTCCCGGTTCAGATAGGATCAGATTCGATCGAATATACGGTAAACGTATCATTTACCCGTAGAACGAAATTACACGCCGTCGAGAGGCACACCGTCAAGGCGATTTAAAGAAAAAAGGAATCGTACTCCCTGCGAAATGCTGTCCAAAGACATTTATCATTTTCGTTCGAACGCGTTATTTAAGACAAGATATCCGAACAGTTGTGTTCGGCACGACCATTCGGCGTAACTGGTCGAGATCTCGAAGCATTTGTAAATCGATATTGTCTCGGACCGTTGATATAACTATCATTTCATGGTAAATTTTAAGATTGTCTGTGATATTACGTAGACGATGGCGTCATAGTTACAATAGGCTTCAAAGTAGTGTGTATGGTGTTATGTTATAGCGACCAATGCATGGTGAAAATAAAAATCTAATGAAATCATTCACAGGATCCTGGAAGAGTTAGTCATCGTCTAATACGTTCGTATATTTTCGATTCCTTCGTTATCTATTATAAGCATACATACTTTATTTCACGAATCGAGAAACGAAACGAATTTCTATTATCAGTGTAACGATATAGCATTCGTTTCCTTTTTTAATT
This sequence comes from Bombus breviceps, assembly GCA_014825925.1. Lineage (NCBI taxonomy): Eukaryota > Metazoa > Arthropoda > Insecta > Hymenoptera > Apidae > Bombus > Bombus breviceps. The sequence continues at coordinate 953,626 of CM026192.1, read as the reverse complement.
TTCTTCTTTTTGTAAATACTAGGCGAATTTTTTTATGTATAATACATATATAAGTTGAAGTATATATTGTAATTAAGTTTCCTGTTAATTCCTATTGAGTTTACTATTACTATTACTACTGTATAGGTATGTACGTCCCTTGGAGAGTTTTTTGATAAAATTTGCATGAACTACCAGCAACAATCTACTTCCAAGTTCTTCCGTTTAGAGCGATATACAAACCAATTATTGTAGTTTCATGTTCGCATTAATCAAACATATATATCGTATATATATATATATATGTCTGTATATGCATGTGTATATATATGTATCACATATACATACATATGTACGTGCAACAATTACATCTTTGTATATAATAAGAACTTTACGTATAATATAACTTATATTATACCTGACATGCATATATATAGCATAAAAAGAACGTTTGAATTGAAAAAGGGCATATTATATAATAAAGATCGCTTTTTCTCACTAATACTGTCTTAAATTCTCCTTGATATATATCTGTACCTTCCTTTCTTTGATACTGACAAAGAATTTCATAGTAAAAGATAGTAATTTATTCTTTCGTTTAAGAAACGGTATTATCGAAGTCAAAATTCAATGTACTCCGTGTTCTAAACGCTTTAAACGTTTCGGTAAAATAGTAAAATTTATCGCGAAGCGAATGGATTTAATATATTTTAAAAATACGAATCGATTTAGATCTTCATTGCGTTGTTACAACTGTTACAAATTTGCAGGAAAAGATCCTGCTGCCATTTACGAGAAAAGGTATTCGTTTATCATGATTCGCAAAATAATTCCTTGTGATTATAAATTACTATCAATTCAATGGGAAAGATGGGTTTTTATTGGTGTGAGCTAATGACCAAGTGAGCATAATCAGTCTTGAACTGGATAAGTATGACGTGTTTTGTAGAATGTCGAGCATGTGCTTTCTTTTTTCGTGACATTGTGAACAAAGTATTGTCAATAAAATACTTATCGAAGTGAAATACGCTGCCTTAACTCGCATTCTTTCTTTCCAATTTATGATCAACTAATTAATAGTTGTGAGTACAATTGTATATTAATGTTATAAGTGATAACCATATCTTTATCGATAACCAGATAGCTGTTCAATACAACTGAAAAATTCAAATGGTCTTTTTGCCTCGTTCCATATGAAGGATAGAAGTAAGGACATTATAACGTTTAATCAATTTAATTAACATCGTGTTTATCATGAACATACGTTTCTATGCCAAACATGGCAATGAGAAACAAGAGCACAATAAATAACAAAAGTAGAAGAGAGAAAGACGTCAATAAAAAGATTATTTTTCACAAGGACGATGTTCTTGAATTTTTAATTATCAGCGTTGTTTTCGAACGGAATTGTGGATTTCCTTGATATGTAAATCGCCCAGTAACGGAGAACAGATTAAACGATATGTATTACACGTTACGTATGTAAATTAAATTACGTATGTAATGTCAAATCTATTATGTACATTTACTCTCGATTATTACGAAACATTCGATAGAAAAGATGTAGGAAAGCATATAGTACTTTAATTTCTCAAGTCTCTCGTATCAAATTGATTTCATAATTAACTTCCATAAACAAGTGAAAATTATACGAATGTAAAATATCGAAATTGTCTTATCTTTTTACTTTGGAAGATCAAGGACATACGTACAGTTTCATTTAATAAAATAATATGGATGACCAAGATCATCGTGGAGCATGGAAAAATGGTAGCCTTGAAAAAAGACGACCTTTATCTTCGTAGCTTTTGTTCCTGATAATAAATACGATATTTGTATTTTGTTACAATGCTACTGAAATTTCAATATGTTCTGTATAATTCATATAACCTATTCGTAAAATGCTTTTATCAGAAGTGTTAAAAGAATAATATACATGCGACCATGAGAATGTGGAAATAGCAGCATCGAGAAAAATTACCTATGGCTTTGTAATTTTTCTTTCTGCTACTTTCTCGCAACTTTGAACGTCACAATGACACTCGAGTGTCACGCTTAGAGCCAGTGCCACAGCCGTGAATTCCATCGAACAAGCTTCATTTTAATCGCGTTATCTTATTTTCGATCGATCGCTTCGAACGTTTTATTATTCGATTCACTCGAAGTTATCGCGAAACGATCGATCTTCAACGTAAAGGTAATTTATGTAACGCTAGAAAAGATAGTTATAAACCTGAAATTATACACTTTCACTTTATATAGCGTGACAAGGTCCAACTGTAGAACATGTTCGTTAAATTACGTAGAACTTGAACGTAGTTTCAGTAATATTCGCTTGATCTAATTAATTATCGCTCTTCACACTTTCTTTTCGTATTCCTATTTCTTGCCTATTTTGCAATTTGTTTCTTAGTTCACATTGTTTCTTGAATTTAAACTCAAATGTTTTATCTCATAGGTTTCGGTATCTTCTTCATTGAAATATTTTTACCTTATTCCATCTCGTTGCTTTGTTCTTTGTGAAAACTTGAAAACAAGAACTTTGTGAAAATTTGAAAATATTAATTGATATCTGGCACTATTCTTTGTCTGTGCAATTAATGTCTATAATAATTTCCTTGAGGATCGTATGAATCTCCTTACAAGTTAAACTATAACATAGATTATTCCCTTGCGAATAATATCTCCTATCGTTGCCAAAGCAAGTTTACAGCGAGGCGTAACATGTGATTAAAAACTAAACGAAACGTTGCGAAATAGTTCTGTAAATAACGAAACGATATCGATAAGCAAAACACGCTATCATAGGTATTGACAAAAATGAACAAACGTCAAAACCCACTAAAAAAAAAAAAAAAAAAACAAAAGAAAAAGAAACGTGGTAAGATAAGGATGCTCGTAAATTAATGCCATCGCCATCGTTGCGTATAATAAACGTCAACTATGTATAAAGATATAAACACGGTTAATAATAATAACAGTACAAGAGTGATTAGCGCATTAACGTGAACCAATGGTACACGGCTATAGCAGTTGATAGAAGTAGAACTTGGTATCGGGCATAAAAATGTTGGGCATTAGGCAAATGGTATGCTGTGGCGAGCTACGAGTGTTATGCACTTGCTGCTGATGAACGTTCGGAGTAAAATTCAACATACATATGTTAATGTAATTTTTTTCTTGGTCTTATAATACTTGCAAAACGCTTATTTTTCGATTAATGTTAATTTCAATGGCATAGCGTCGGATGGGTCAACTCTATTCGATTCCGTGTTTCCGTATTGTATGTATCGAAGCTTTAGATTACTCAGCAAACACAATCGTTGACCGACGAGTCCACCAGACCGCAATCACGGCTATTGTTCGGTCTCGGGTCGCGTTATCAGAGTGAAATAAACAAGACACATCTGAAACGTGATAAGACAGAAGTGTTTTCCCTCGTATCGAGCATTCGAGTAGTTTGATACATATGTAAGGACAGACTGGTAAGAATGTAGTAATTTCAGTTGAAAGATGCGGCAGGTCATCGACATAGTTAGAGTTGTATAATTGTAGAATAGCACTGATAAATGAGATTCGTCAAATTGTAAATGCAATTTCGCAAGAGAAATATTCTTTGTCGATGAATAAGGAGAGAAAGACGAGAAAGTGTGTAACAATGTTTAAACAAGAATGTAAATTATTAATTAAATAGTGATATATCAGTAGTAGACGTTCAAATGGTTGCATAATACCTATTTTGCAAGAAAAATACAATGTTAGATATAATTTTCTATCTCTTGGTTTATTAATCAACGAAGAGTACTTTTCTTCCGGCTAGCGTTATCATGAAACTTGCTTTTCATATGTTTTCGATTTTACTAATCAAATTGACAAAATATGCCCAGCGAATTCCTCGTGGTGATGAAATAGTTCTCAATCGTTCGCAGCTATAACTATGAACATCGAATTAATTCTTCATTAATTTTCAAATAATAGCTGCTCTGTCGCGATTGAAAGAACGCGCAAATTTATGATTATTTATGTTCAAATCTCGTCCGATAAGAATACGTTCGATTTGTTCGAGGATCCATCGTGTGTTATATATCCAAACCATAGAGGAAATTAATAAACATGTAGTACAAATATTCATATCTGAGTTTAAACGTTTTTGTATTACGAATAACCGTATTGCGACCAATGCAAATATCGGTCAACGATGAATTTATTTTGTAGCTTGAAAATTATTTGATTTCGAAGATTAAATTCGAAGAAGCGATTTCGTATCGATTGACATTGAATTTGGATTTTATCATCGAAATTATTGAAAAATATAGCCGATCGTTCTCGTCCTTGTTTTCCATCGTTTTATCGTTTACTATTTCCACATATTTTGCGAAACTAGATGACATCGATCCCTGACCCCTTGTCTCCCGGGCCATTTCGTTGTGAGATTAGAATACCATTTTTTGTAACATTATCCGTCTCCTTACGTTTCCGTGCGTTTCCACTCGTCTTCTCCTGTTTACGTGCGTTTCTGCGCGTCTCTTCCCGTCTCTTGGCAAAGACGTAAGTTGTACGTACATAACACATACACGTATATACGTACAAATACACGCACTGACCAACATCTGAAAAGCTTCGAAAGCCTTTCCAAAGAATAAACATCGATGTGGTGAATAGTTAAAGATATGTTTGTAAAATATTTGATGTAACATTTTATTTTATTATTATCGGTGCGTTTGTCGCTGCAACAGTATCCGACCTATTCTTCTATACGCGTATAGTTGGCTAAAATATTAAAAGAAAATAATAACGACGAACTAAGGTCGTTCAATATCCTGTGTGAGATAATAATGCGCGTATAACACAGTTGGCTAAAAGCTGTTAAAGTTTAAAGGTGAAAGCTTACATCGAATAATTTCTAGCACGTTTTATTAATAAAAATGCAACGAAGCTCGACGTTTTATAAAATCCGAGCGTTATCGACGTGCATACGAAATTTTATTTATTCGATGCATTCAGAGAAGATTCCTCTGTTTTGTGAATACGATATATACTGAATAATAATAAATAATAATAATAATAAATGAATTTACACGGTTTAAGCCATTTATTTCTTAAAATTACGTTTGAAGTGAAATTTTAATCAATTCCTCGTTCCTGCGCGTTAAATTCTCGTTTTTTCTTGCACATCGCCTAACGCAGAAGATATTTTTTTATGCAAATTTGTATGTTTCTAGGAAAACAAATTGAACGTCTCGAATATTCATAACAAGGTAAGAATACACTAACATGTTTTGCCAGAGCGACATATAAATTTGCATGAACAGACATATCTTGCGTATTAAATAATATAAACAAAAAAAGGAGGGAAAAAAAATATTTAGAATGCAAAAGTGACTTATCCGAATAATTTAACAAACATCAAAGCGTAATAACTCTGGAATTAATAATTTCAAGGTACGTATATAAATAACTTTATACTTTTTGCGAAGGACGAAAGATTATGTAGATCGGTACAGTCGACGATACAGGATTTCATTTAAGAGATATCAGGTTGTTTGGAAAATTCACATTGAAAATTGAAATACACGTCGAAGAAATATATAAAGTTAATTCCCAGGCTTTACACGATTTTTTTTCCAACAACCTTCTGCTTGATACGATACGAGGATGAGTCACTTTACTTGATAATACTATCATTTGCAACGAACCTTTAGTCGCAGAAATTCTGTTCCATTCGGTATTTCGATTTGCTTGCCACTGTTGTTATAGTTCTATTTAGTCAGATCGAAGATTTCTTCGTAATCAGATCTCTATATGGACACTTGTTATTAATACGCTTTCGTTAATATTTTTAATCATTTGCCCGATGACGTCATGAATATTACAAATAATGGAAGTTGTTATAATACGAACTCTTAATTCTAACTTTGGATACGTTAATTTCCCATAGATTGTAGAAGACTCTATATCGATTTGCTGTTTCCGAGTACCGAGTAAATAATTTTTCTACGTTCGGAGTTTTCCAAGATTCGAGAAGCACGTCGTTATCGATATACTGATTGCCACTTTCTTTGCCACATTTACGTTAAATGGGGCTTTTCTTACAGTCAAAGTTTAGGAGACAGGAATTGAACCGAAGAAAATTGCGTGAGATTACGTAAGACACATTGTATGCAGATTTCGTATTGCGAGTATGTAATCTCATGACAATGATAAAATACGTATGAAGATGGTATGTCGTCGTTGAGCATAAAAGAGTCTCTGCTTTATGGTTTCCCCCCCCCCCCAAAAAAAAAACATTTTTTCATTATGCGAGGAATGGAATTACGTCGAGCAGTAAAAATCGAAAGATTACGTATGATCTGAAAAATTGTATTTTCATAGGAAGATCACGTAGCCAGCGATTAATTCACGTCATAAATTCGTCAAGTTTATCCGACACACCTGGTCCACGTGAATGGACCGGTTCGTTGCATTCTCAAACGGAAGAGATTACATGAAATTAATTAATTACGCTTAATTATAGACATTCTGAGATACGTACTAAACGCTGACAAATTTTATCTCTGAACCTGACTTCCCGAAGAAAACGTTCCTGGTGCAACGATCCGTTTGGAATTCCAAGGCATTCGCCAACTTGAAACAAAGCAAAGAGTAACGTTGTATACGATCGAAGAAATTTCTTCCTACTAATTTTCACATTTGTATCAAAGCCCTTTCTATTTGTGTTCTAGGGAAATGATAGAAAGATCGTGGGAGAAGTTCCACGACTCTGTGCCAACTGGTAGTATGTCATTTCCTACTTCCTTCGAATGAAAGAGATTTATAGCGAAACTTGCTAAGAGATGGAACATGGTATTTGTCGGAATAAAAGAGTTCTCGCTCTGGCGAATATGTGACGAGCGGTAGAAACGAGTGTTGCTGGCACCCCTTGACGACTTGTCCTTGTCGACCTCGAGAGTTACCGGAGAGCATAGACCCTTCGGGTCGTCATGGCGACCAACTAGAGACCCCAAGAAGGCGGTCAAAGAATATCTCGTTCGTCTCCCTTTGTCTTCGTCAATTAATTTTTGCAAACCTTTCTACCATTCCTCCTGAAAGCTTACAAAATTGCTTCTGCTATCTCTCCCACGACGTTCTTGTCAACTTATGGATTTGTCGTTTTATTCGTGATTCTGTTTCTGAATTCTGTTTGTCAATAAAGGGGACGCAAAAAATATCTGATCGTAATAGAAGAAGAATTATTTGCCCGTAAATCGTCTCTCCATTTCATTGAGATTTCTCATTGAGTTTTAAGGTCTGTTCGGTTATCGCAAGTTCAAATATTGATTTTCCTTCTACCACCATTACATTGAGTCATCATCATGAAGAGAATATTCCATAGATAGTTTCCATGTTGCACTCCCGATTCTCTGTTGCCTGCGATAATTCTCATTCTGAAATCTCTTAACCGTCCGATGTTTAGTTTCCATGCAACAAACGTCGTCCGCTTTCTCTCTCAATCACCGGCATGTGAATTTGGAAACGAACTTATTAAACGCACGAACGGAAGGCTACTTCGAAAACGAAGTAATTTCGCGTAAAAATGATGAGAGCATCCCACGCTCTAAAATTACTTATTTTTACTATCGTGGGATACGAGCTCCTTGCATAATGACCTTACCCATTGCGAATACGAGATTTCGTACGGGTATACGTAAGTATACGAGAATAATGTAACCGGAAGGAGAGACTGTCTTCCTTTCCAGAATAAATCGTTCATCTTGTATAATATACGTATAAAAACGCACGATGCGTTTATTCGTATAATTTCGATTCAGAAATTATTTTAAATTAAAGGGAATTTTTAACGACGATAACGCGATAACGATAATCCATTTCTATACAGTATAGTATAAGAGATTAAAGGATCGGGCTATTCTAAAATTATCGAAGATGTAACGTCTACATCTGTGAGACTCGAAATGTCAACAAAATCCGAGTATACGCCGAAAAATGTGTAAAAGTAAAGAAAAATTGAATCCTGTCCTGAAGGTTTCGAAACCTGTCTTTCAAAATCTTGTTACTTTTCTGCCATTCAGTGCCGGCGATACGGTGCGATTCAAAATTATGTAACGCTGTTAAAGCAGTTTCACTGCGATGTATACCGGATTCTGTTATATCGTATCGTACAACATGATATCGCTTCTTTCACGTAACTATTCGCACATAATTGATTTTGATTTACATACGTACATTTCCATAGAGATACGCTCACAGGGGGTCCGAACGATTCGTATTAGGTCAATTGAGACGACGATTTTAATTCGTTTCGATACGACTGCATGGCAACAAATAATAAAGCCCAGTTGCTGTAACAATAAGACCACGAGCTTCCTGGTACGTTTCCATTGGAAATTCTCTGTTAGCCGGTTGCGTTAAGATAATAGTAGTGCGTTTTTATTCCAACAATTGTCACGGATAATCGTTACTTTTCGTAATTAAAGAGCCGAAGGGGAAATAAAAGAGAAATATTTGTTTGCAGTAATATTCAAGGTACACACGAAGAATTTAGAAATATCTTTCGCGTGACAATAAAATAATCTATAATTAAACGAAGTAATGACACAAAAGAGAAAAATTCAACGATTGCCATCGCGTGATGCGCTTCTCGCTTCTTTTTACCAACCGACTCCGTTTTGCTTTCGTTCTTTACTCTTTCACAACGCAGCCTTAAAGACGTTACGTGCGCAACACGATTCTTGCCACTTGTGCCAAATTTTCACGTGACATCATGCGTCCACGCGCTCATTCTCCGAATCGATCTTCGTTCGCTATCGATAGTCTAAACATCCGCTCATTTCGCTATCACTTTACATACTTGCATATCACTTCCACTATCGTATTATTTTCTCAGACGCACATAGCAAGCAGTATCTCTGCTTTTTCTCGATTCTTCTAGCCATCCAATAAATAAATAAATAAATAAATAAATTCGCATTGCGTTCAAATTAACAAAACTTTGCGAAACGTTGGATGAACGAGGAAAAAAATAAAGCGTTCCAGTGTATCCCTTACTTTTATGATAATAGAATTGAACTTTCTACTCTGTTATGTTACGTATCCGCAATTAAATTCAACGTACTTTACCTGTTCAACGGTGTTAATTTCGACACGGTTTAATGGTAATCAATAGCTCATTAAGGGAAGAAACTTAGTGGAAGATTCTTCATCGCTCACGATCGGATAAGCATGCATTAGGTTCGGTGATTTTATCGATTTTTCATTTTTCTAAAAGCGTTACAGGTCATTCGATGTATACCTGGTACACATAATTGACGATGACGATACCCGATTGATGCATCGATTCTTCGACTGACGTCATTACCTACCTCGTGTTATCTAATCCATTCATGGTGTAATTTTAAAGTTCGATACGTGCCTCGATGATAATGCAAAGTAAATAAAAGGATGTGTTCAGGATGTTCAACGTGCAACATAATGGCTGACATAAGCGCGATACAAACGTAACCGTTTTTAACGAACGTGATTAACGTTGGCAACTTTTGAAATTAATGAAATTTTGAATTTAAAACTGCCGGAAGTTATTTCTACTGTTTACGTGTCTATGTTTTGCACATCGCGTCACGAAAACTGATTTTTTATGCATACGCGTGTTGACCGTGCGATATTAGAAATCGCGCGACGCCGTAGCATCGCGGTCTTTTTTAAGAAATTAAAATTACTAATTTCAGGGAAAATTTAGACGAACGATTAAAACGTAAATCGATTTAAATTGTTATTCAAAAATTCTTGCTCCTGTTTTCTAATCGCGTAGTTATCGCATTTCGTTTCGAAGTTATAGTTTCGAGTTACTCGTTAATATCCTGCGAAACGTGATAGCGAGTTATAAGATACACGTGCTGCGTTATTGCACATGCATGTACACGTTTAGAATCGCATTCGTTGAGCGCGTGCTTTTTTTCTACACGTGATTCTGATGTCTGCATATCTATATATATATATATATATATATATATATATATATATATATATATATATATATATATATATATATAAGTATATGTACAAATACGTATGAACCAGATATATACATATGTAACAATAAATATACGTAACTCGTATTAGAATAACATTCGATAGAAACTATAGCGATTTTTCAGTTCACCGGCGATCAACAAAAGCTAAGGATTTACGTAGTACCGATATTTTAGTCTATGTCTGTAAGATGTAAAAAGTTAGAAATTTTCAAATGATCGAATTTATCCTTCGCTTATTATATAAGTACATTTACGGGTGAGAAATATAAATACATTTCTTGTCATTCGTTGGTTGCAAAACAGTTAATTCAACGTACAGAGAATAAAACTTTGCACGCGTGACTTCCCTTTAATTTTTCAGTCAACGTAAACCGGTTACGTTTGGTTCTAGTTGCACTCTTAACCATGTGATTGGTACTATGTGGGCTGTAATGGATAATTTATCGTTGTGGACGTATGAATTCTTGTAATACATATGTACGTATATAACGTGTATTATAATATAAATATTATATACAAATTGATATATAACATAGAATAATTCGAAGAACCGTTTAAAAATTCTAAATTTATATACGTATACACGCAGGTATAAAATTATTTGTAAGATTAATTTAATTAAATTTTCTACCATTGAACGATTACATTTAAAAGTATTAAATAGTACTAAGCTATACTTAAAGGTATAAAACAGCCTCGCAACGAAATAAGAAATACAATCTCCAACGTTGCCCATTCACATTGTTCTTTCACAATTGCAAACTGACACGTTCTTAATGTCATCTTACCAATGTCGTTACTTTCTCCATGGGTTGCACGCTGTTTCAACACGACGAATACTCGAAAACGTGTAAGAATATTATGAAAACGGTTTTTCTTTCTTCTTTCTCCCTCGTCCTTCTCGGTCTAATTATGGCTCTTTCGGCATTTTTATTTCAAGGTGTCATCGTTCTAAGCCCACTACTTTCATCGTTTCCTAGTCATTCGTTCGCATCATTTTTCTTGGAATTTCTCTGTTACAGGCAGTTTCGTCTCTTTCATCATCGTTTCAACTGGTCTACTTTACTGCTTCCATTTAGTTTCAAACTTGCACGAATGAACAATACAATTCTTAAATTAATATCCCCGTTACATTAATTTAGGATATTTTTCCGTACTTTTCGATACGATTTATTGCTTCCAAACTTGCATATCGATGCAGTTACGTATTTAAAAACGTAGAATAATCGTAAATTTTACTTGAGACTTAAACATCTTAAAGACGAGAAATTCTAGACGAAAACTTTGAAACGAGATATCGAAGATGTGTATTAAAATTGGCGAGGGAAACCTTGCGTTATTTCATTTCAATGTCATTTTATAGGACACATTTTATATTACTTTTATATAACAACTAAACTTAATAAACGATAGATGTATTAAAATATATTTATATTTTTGGAAAATAAAAAGATTACGGATAACTAGAAAATTATAGGTAAATAGAAAAATAAGTCATAAAATTTGCGTATGTACGAGTCATAATGTATTACAAAAACAGATACGCAGAGAGGTATGGAATGGTGGTCGAACGGATAGAGGCCGAGCTTTGTAAACTGGGTTTCCCAGGTTCGAAACTCGGCGTCTATGTAAAATGTGGTTTTTCCTCATATTCCTTTCTCTTTCCATTCTATACTGTTTACGATCTTTATATAGTTGTAACAACGCAATACTTTGCACGTACAGTCCTCAAAGTGTTATCCATGATAAGTTTTCTTAATTCTTACATGGACGTCAAATAGGACTAAAAGCAAACTACAAGCCAAATTTATCAACCAATTTCGTTACTTAATATGGTAGTATCGAATGCAGGAGAAAAACTTGGTTACAAAATTTTTGTTTCTATTCACCTCGATGTTCTTGGTGTAATTTTTACCAATTATAGTTCTTTACTTTCCCGCAAAAATTGCATCCATAAGTAAAGAACTTGTATTTATATAATTGTAGTTAAAAATAAACGACGTAACAAATATCGAAAACTTGCGCGGTATAACGTATTCACGTTTAAAATTATAGCATATATGTATATATATCTTTTATAAAGCAATTAATAATTTGCTTACTAACGTTCGATGAGATTCTGCTTTATTGATTTTCAATACGAAATCGTCTTCATTCCGACGTTTATCTTTCGTTCCTGAAATTATAAGCAACATTTTTTTTTTTTTTTTTAATCTTTCATAAACAAGAGTTACGCCCATGAAATTTGCGGTCATCCGTCTCTTGCTTACTACAAATCAGTATCTGTTTGTCTACTGCAGCAGATATCTATTTATAATTGTATTTTTCACGGCACCGATAAAACGATTTGGGATGAACAAATACTAAATACATACGTCAAACTTGTACTGATAACACCGATAAACAGTAATTTTAGCTCTCCGAGGAAATAAGATACCTCGTTATATTTTTTGCCTATGATAATGAATTGTTTTTTCCCTTGTGAAGATAATACTATTTTCCTGAGCATAAATTTTCAGCGAGTTGGATTTGCTAAAAGACAGAAGTTTCCAACGTTTGTTATGTCATTACCTTTTAGTCGAAGTCAACTATCAAATGGGCGATAAGAATTGGAAGTAAAATGTTAAGTATAATTAGCTTGAATAAGGTGGATTGAAGCGTAATGTGACATTGGATCAAAAGTAAATTTGCTAAAATGAAATACACTGTTACACTTTTCGTTAAATATGTTTTTACTTGATACTATTTTCTCAACAAACATACGCTTCGTATAAACCTTCAAATACTCCTATCAGATCTCGAGAAATTGCAGAAGTTGGGAATATTATTCCTTATGCGTCTTTTTTCACGTTCATAATGCAAAGATTATACGAACAATTTTTATTGGGATCTCGTTCGCTCTGTTAATTACTGGTTTAATAATTACAGCACACGCAATTCGATAGAAATATCTCGTATACGAAAATCATCGGAGAGAAATTTATTGGAAAGTATAACGAGGCTGAGCAAGCTTATCATCTCACGAGTGTAACGTTGCGAATTCACTTAGAACTGTAGATCAACTAACGATTCGCGTACATTTATTAAAAAATGCATTATTATTCATGTTAGGCGTGTAAGCTGTGACAAGCAAAAGTACCTTGGACTACGGTTTTACCGATTACCGAATACATGCTAATCAAGGAATCCATATTTATTATATTAACATATTAATTAAGCTTAAAGTTCGTCGCTTTGAATTTAAAAGAATCATAAAAACACAATTTTTTTTTTAATTGTATAGAAATATCGCATTGCATATTTATTGTATCGCGAGTCATTGTATAATAACTAGCATGATCGTCCACCGTCGAATTGATTAAACTACATCGATTTTTCAATTATGTAATTACAATTTCCAAAATCGACGTGACTTTTGCACATTATACATTTTCCTCGCACGCCCATGATTATATATAGGGATCTGTGTATTCGATAAGTTATTAAATGTCCAAATGCATATCATTAAGCGAGTTATAATTTAACAGAGAAAAAAATTATCGCTCATTGATTAACGTTCGTAAATCCGTTTTAATTAATCCCTTAATTGCATACAAGATCGCAGTATCGCTCCTTCAAATTAGCATGCAAACATAATTTTTTAATATCGCATATTTTATTCGTCGATTATGGCTATTAATACGATTATCATACGTGATCAGATCGTTTCAACGTTTCTCACAAGATCATCGCGAAGTGCGCGTTTTCTATACCTTGTTTACCTCTCTGTGTTGCTGTAATTTTCTATTTATCTTATATTTTTCAATAACGATATTCCATACTCGACTGATATTGATATTTCTTTTCGTTTTTTAATTTCATCTTTTTTCGACAGCAAAATTTCAAGTATCCAAATAGGTTCGATGCCTAACTTTATGCCTGAAGTTCTTGTTTGTTGCTTTTCCTGTTCAGGTTGGACTAAGTACAATACTTGCACGTTACTTGCCACGTGTCGTTATTTACTCTTTTTGTTTCGACTTGCTTCATTTTCTTTTGTATATGATGTTGTCGTATCGATTTCCTGTCTAGAGACATATCCACGTGTAAGATAAAAATATCGATACAAAAGCAAAAAGATCTCGATACTGTATTTTTAGCACGTTAACATTATGTCAACAATTATAACATTAACGTAGGAACACTTGCTATTCTTCTTATCGCTATTACTATTACCGTAACATTGTAATACCATAACGTGAACGGAACGAGACCCACGCTTATGCTTGTTAAACGATTCCTACAAAAATACAATGTTCTATTGATAATTCCCATTATCGTTTCTTTCTACATATAGCGATGACTTTTAGGCGTAGCTTTTGTATCATCCTGCCGTTTTCTAACGGTGCTGTAACTTTTCTCGGAACGAGTATCGTGCTCGATTTATCATTATCCGATAAGAGTGTGCAAGGAAAGAAAATTCAAGCCTGAGATAGATTATTATGAATTATTACGTGAATTATACCACACGAAAATACCTATTTTTCTTGACTCCTTTCTGAAATATAATTGCAGCGATACGAATCTTATTTGAAAGATTAATTTCGTTCAATTGCTATATGTCTAATAGACATTGCATAAGCCGAGCTCGTTTTGTGAATAACGTCGTTTAAAAATATAGCTGCGCAAGATTGATTAGCGGTAAATTTGTCACGTGTCGACATCGAGATGGCAGAAGAATTAATTCCGGATATGACTCACGCGAACCCGCTATCATTTGCATTCATGCTCGTCATTACAACCTGCCGAATAAAAATTCAGTTTAATCGTTCAGTTTATATCGCAACGGAATTGCACTCTTTCGTACGATATGGAACGTTCGTAACAGCAAAAATCCATGGAACGTTCTCTTTATGTATAAATTGTATTTTACATCTTCTTGCGTTTTTCTTTCGTAATAGTTGACCCGTATTTTCTCGTACCTATTTCTCTACACTTCCTGTCGCAAAATCAGAATCGCAGAAATGATTAAGCTGCCGGATTCCTTCCGGCATCGTGTCTTTTTGCTAATAGTCGTATACACAAAGTATGTAAATGGGGTAGAACGTGGTCGAATTTCATGACTCAGTCTATATGTATATATACATAATTAAAATTGTAATACGCTGACTCAGTGTTTCAGCGGTAAATTCACTGGCAAAAACAGCGATCCAGTTTTTTCTTCTTATTAGTATAGTATCTGGTGATCCTGGGAATTCCCAAGCAGGCATTCTATTTTCGATTCCATCTTATTTCGTTCGTGACAATATTAATACGCTGTGCAACGTAACGAACCTTCGGTTTATAATTAATGTAAAATATGCACGTAACTCTGTCCAAAATCAGAACTCGATTAAGTAGCCAGGCATAAATTATTGATCGAAAGGAAACTACGCCTACAGCAGACAGCGGTGTGCTCGTCCAATCGAAAGTGTAAGAGGCGTTCATTAATAATTAATGAAGTATCGATCAATGTTCGAAATAGACAGATTTGTATTCTCCGACGTTCAATCTTCGGAAAGGTTGAGCGCCTAAACTTCGTCTCTCTCGAATCGTTCGTTGCAAATCGAAAATGTCGATATAGCATAAAAATAATATTTTTAAAAATATTGTCCGAGAACGAAGTTTTTATGCATGATACTTCTATCGTGTTAAAAATATTATATTATAAGCGAATATTGGAGTACAGCTTATTTTATATTTATTTATCTCGCTGTTTAAAAAGGCAGGATGGCTTCAAACGATGATTACGTAACAACGGATATGGCATTAATTAGTCGATCCTGTGTTTGCAACTAGTCGTTTGTAATTGATTTCTTTGATCGATCTGAGTCACCTTTGCATCAAGATTGACAGAGCATAAACGCTTACAATGTTTAAAAAAGTTGAAATTTCCAAGCATCGACCGATCGCGTTAATATTGATTGGAAATATCGTATTTTACGAAAATCTGCGTTAAATTATACAACGTAACACCGAGGATATCTTAAATTGTAATAAATGATAACACCTGCTCTGTAGAAGCAGAATCGACGATACGCTTGATCCAACAGTGTATTTAGAAGCCAAGCAATTAATTGATATCGTTCGTATCCCTTTAATCATCGGGGTCTTTGAATCGTTTACTCGTTGAATGTCTCATCTGCTTCTGGACCTTTCGCTTCGTGGCTTTTGATTGACTAGAATACAGAATATATAAAAATAATTCGATCGATATAATAGGTTTTGCTGTATTGAATAATTAAAAATATGTAGAATTAAAAAATATTCGAAATATCCATTGCTTCTACTAATAAGAAAAATGGGAATAACGATCTGAATACTATTTCTATCGTGTATCGCAATCATAATTATTACATTCATTGTTCTTACAATTTCTAAAGTATTCCACTCTTCATAAAAGGCGTGCGATTACCTTAATGTAAGTTTAATAACGACTCTGTAATCGTAATCAATACTCACGTCGGTTGTTACAGCACTACTTTTTTCTACTTGAAAAATTGAAAAGGATTATAGTAGCTATGTTTGATATATATATATATATATATATATATATATATATCACTAAAATAAAGAAAAATTACAAAATACCACTTTCTTAGATTAAAAGATGAAAATTGCAAACAAAACTTCTATAGTAAAATGTTCGAGAATAAATAACTTCTCTTTTCATAACGCTTGCGCTGATTGTGAGAATCATACAAGCTATTATAATGTACATACGTTCTGGGAAAACGGTCTTGGAAGAAATTATAGATTCTTGGAAAAGAAGGCGTCGCAATCTTCTGTAATGTTTGGCAGCTGTAGTACGGATAAAATGCACCCAACAAGTATCTATATAGTTATTTATGTTAGGTTCGTATATACATAATTTAATAATAACAAAATTTCGTCATTTCTACGACTCTCGAGAATAACACTTCGAGATAAAAATAATAGAAATTTGCTACATTTTCTGATAGTAATAAAGACTAGAATTCAATGAATAATAAAGGTCAAAAGGTGAAAAAATAAATACCATAATTGTTGAGCGATAACTATTTGCATCGTTCCATTGTAATATATCATTACATTAGCTTGATATAATAATACTTGATCATAAATATACCAGCAATATCCAAACCAAGTCTATTCACCTTCTTATTCACTATTTTTACGTTTGCTGTGCATCGGGATATTTTCGTTCCAAGTCGAAAGTAACTAAAATTAAAACAAACACAAGAGTGAGTGTAGTAAAAGTAACGTGGTACTCAGGAAGGCGCAAAGAAGAGATATTCCTATAGATAAACTGATTGATTTTACGTCTACTTTTAAGCGTGCAAATAAAAGAAGATTAAAGTTTGTAATGAAACGTAAAAGGATAGTATGACGGATCAATAGCGATAATTAAATTGCTGTTTAATATTGATATGATAGATTAATATAAAAATAAAATTTAGACTGTTATAGCGTGAAATTTGTAGCTAAAAATTATTCAAAAAAAAATGAGAACCAAGAATGGTCTCTAACTACTATTTATCATCATCCCTGGTGGGGATCGAACCCACGACCTTTGGATTAGAAGTCCAACGCGCTATCCTCTGCGCCACAGGGACTTGGTGTACTTAATGTTTCTTATGATAATTCTAATATATAGTTAATCATAGATGTCGCTGATGTACGTAATAGTTTATGTTAACCAGTGACGTATAAAAAAAGAAACGAAACGATTAAAATTCTAAGCGCAAGTTTAAACACAACAAATTGATCGATATAGTAAACAAATTTCAGAAAACTGATTATTTTACATAGTGTAATTATACTTTCTACTCTCGTTTTGAAACTTTGTTTAATGTGATCCCTTTTTTACATCACATTTAACTTGATAAATAAACTCGTATAAACTAACCAACACAATGAACAACTAATTCTTATTTAAAAAGTGAACATTTCAAATGTTAAGTAATTAAAAGTAAAGTATTATTTTATTATCAATACTTTTAAATAGAATATTATTTCAACATAATAATGACTAATTAATCACTCGCAGGTAATAACTAATATAAATGGAAGCATGATTCCGAAATCTACAAATTTTCTTTACGTCAGTGTACACACATGATAATAATCATACAGCCCTGTGTATGCCAGCAACCAATGTAGTCAACACACTTGCTCAGGCTACAGCGATATAGGTACACAGACGATGTCTACCGTTTGCAGTTGACGCGTTTCATCTCGTTCTTTGCCTTTAAGTGAACGAATATGGATTAATCAGTGATTCATTTGTGTATATCTCATATTAGACTATACTAGCAAATACGATTAAACAGTGAGAAAAGAAGTATTTAGGTAAATAAGATGCCTAAAAGGTGAGAGAGAAAAAAAAAGCAGAGAATAGATGCACTGAAGTTGTGTGTGCATTTGAATGTTCACTGTGTGATGCGACGACGGAAAGAAAGGGAGAAAAAAGGAAGAAAGAGATAGAATAAAACATTGGTTGAGAGTGCGAGGAGAAGGGGCTTAAAAGATGGCCGTCCTGAAACATATGACAAAGAACGGCGGGCAACCGCCGCTGCGGAAAAGAATTATCACGGAATGTGTTTCACGGTATCGTTGATCCTCGTCCTCGCGTAGAGGTGTGGTGATATTTCGAGTAAAAGGGATCGTGGCTATAAAAGTCAGTGATCCTGTTAGCAAAGGAGCCATGACTACGTGTAAAGAATGGGCTCGATCGCATCGGTGTTGCAGTGGCATTGCTCGGAGTGCGCTCTGATAAATCCAACGGAGAGCACGCGATGCGCCAGGTGCGGCCTTACTCGGCTTAGGAGTGATGAGAAAGCAAATCTCAGGCTCGGCCTGAGCTTGGATCGCAAAGTTCCCGAAGAAAAAGAGGAGGAGGAAAAGCAAAGAGACGACGAGGAAGGTGACTCTTCCTCGGTCTCTGTTCCGCCAACACCTCCGCCGAAACTTCGTTTGGAGAAGCCAGCAACGGGCGATACGCGTCCGGCAACTTATCAATACGTCAAAACCGATCTCATACATCGGTGAGAAAATTGTTAACTCATCTCTGCTCTGTCCGCAACCCCCTCCCCTTCCCTACCCCCATCTTCGATTTCTCGCGTGTTTGTATACAGTCTGCCGAACTCTCCGCAAAATCTTGTCGACTTCTCCTCGAATGTAATACTTATCAGTTCATATCAGTGCGATCATTTTGGTGTAATATCTCGTTTTTTGAGCAAAGGTATTTTCATAGTATGAGCTTTCCTCTACCTCTCACTGAACAAGTTTAATTTGTGCCAAGGATTTCACACAATGCACAGAACAATGGTTTGTAAGGGGAATATAATACAAATGTTTATTTGTTGCATGTTCGCATAAACGTAGATATGACAAGTTACTATTGCATCTACGAATACAGGCTTTCGCATTCACTATTGATACGATATACTTAGAATAATATCAAAGTTAGCATATATTTTTTCATAGTTGTTATCCTTTTTCTTATGTTTGGCTAGAGTTTTTTTTCATATATAGGAAATAATTAAATATATAGTTTCATTATAAAAATGTTATATATTCTTTGACTCTTTCCTCTTCCTTAATTTTATTATGTTATCATATATGCCAATGGTTGTTGTCCATTTAGTAATTGTTTATTATTTTTCATATCGATTTTTAGCTCAGAGGGGAATTTAATTCTACTCAATAATCATATAAAGAAATCTCACCATGATTCGTGGAATGGAAAGTCTTGTAAAAAAGAGCCAGTTAAAAGATCTTCTTCTCTACCTTCCTTAATAACACAATGGACTTGCGTTCGTTGTTTGTTAGACAACAGCTGCAGTTCCGGTATAATTTGCATAGCTTGTGATGCAAATTCCTCTATAGCTGAAACTGGCAAAAGGCAGATTGGAGCACGTAAACGCAAAAAATTAAATTCACGTAAAACAAATCGTCTCAAAGCTGCATCCGAACTTCTGGCCAATATTTTAGATGATGTCAATGCAACAAGTTCTTCTACAAGCGATGCAAGAATTATCAATAAGGGTATAAATTATTTAATTTAGTTTTTAATACTATTTTAATACTATTTTGAACAAGATTGTGGTACAAATATTATATAGCTCATCTGTATCCTATAGATATGGCACAACTAACAAGTATAAGTCGTAGTGAAAGGAGACAAGATAGAGAAGACTGGACCTTGCCACCAATAGAAACTATGGAGTCTACTACACTTTCCTACACAAATACCACTGATACCTCTCAACGTTCACCAAAAAGACATAGTCCTTCAATTTATGAACGAGTCAAATCTAAAGTTAGTCGCTCTTTATCTAACGGATCTGTTGTACATAAATTATCTGAACATGCAATTCAAAGACCAACAAGTTTAGTAGTCTCAGAATCTCAACAGGATGATGCTCTCTGGAGTTGTGATAATTGTACTCTTGATAATGCTCCTGGCCTAGAACAATGCGAGGCATGTGAAGCCCCTAGAAGTCCTGCTCCTTGCAGTGGAGTAGTTATCAGTGTACCTGCCTGGGAACCACGTGCTCTATCTTCTGCAGGTCCATTGTCTTATAGACGATCTTTTTCGGATGTCGAATCCGTTACAAATGTATCTCGAAAGAAAAAGATCGTCAATCGTAGAAGTCTCAATGAGGATGAACCACCTGCAGTACCACCACATTCTGTTGGTTTTAGTACAAGACCAAAGTATTCTTACATTGGAATTACCGACCCTGATATACCGCCGCCATTGCCAAAAAAACAAAATAATAAATTAGGTCTTGTACCCACAAAAGCACATAGCGAAGCAACTAGTCCTGTCGGTGATGTACCGAATGTAAGCTCGTTAAAACGTATGTGGACTTGTCGGAAATGTTCTTACGCGTATAATCCTTTATGGTCAACTGGTTGCGATATATGTGGATCTTCTCGATCACCGCCTTCGTTAATGCAACCTAGTCTAATAACGGTCACGAAAGATGAAACTAGTTGTTCAATGCATTCACAATCTCCAATTGTAGTATCCAGAGATAGTGTAAGATACATTCCACAGAAAACTGCTACATTGGCTACAGCAGAATCTGATTTAGATGATCAAGTTGATCCACCCTCCCCAGTGTGGACTTGTAAAAAATGTACATTATTAAATGCCGCTTCGAGAACAACGTGTGAAGCGTGCGGTGGTTCAAAGCTTAAAAGTATCATGCATTTAGAAGACGCTACGTTACGAAAAGGAGAAAGCTGGGTGTGTCCATCGTGTACATTAAGGAATCCGCTATCAGCACAAACTTGTAATGCTTGTAAGACTTTAGCAGATTTTCTAGATGTACCAAAGGATAGCAGATTTTTTGGATCAAGAAGTCCGAGTCCAAGACTTTGTTCAACCCCTATAAATTCAAAAGTTGTTACTCCAAGACATAGAAATTCTGTAAGAAGGAATGGTTCTTCAATTGGAGATAAAAGACATTCAAGAATTAGAGATTCCACTCATGGTCAAGTACGATTCTCTTATAGCTGTTTTATATATATTTATTAGTAAAATATTCAAATATATGTATATATTATCCATATATTTTCTTATTGGCTTTCATCTTCTATATAAATTTATTATATATGAAACATTTCAATGTTTCCAGTGGCAGTGTAAACTGTGCACATATGAAAATAAGAGTACAAACGGAATTTGTGAAATGTGCCAAATCTCAAAAAATTTATCTCAACTACCAGGTGAAAGGCCTAGAATTATTGAATCTGGCATAAGTACACTTACAATGCAACGGCAAGAAAGCGTAGTTATGGAGAATTTAAGACAAATTGAGGAAAGAGAAGCATTGGAGAAATGGGAGCGAATTGTTCGCTACTGCAAAGAGGTATATTGATCATAAATTATATCATATGAACAAGGACGATTTTTTACGATCAAAGAAAACAGTTTAGAAAAAATATTGAAATTAATTTGTTTTTATATATGTAAATTACACTTGAAAAATTAATTATACTTTTTCTTTTTTGCATTATATATTTTTTCACATCAATTGATTTTTATTTTCCCTATTTATATTAATTTCTTATTTTTGTATTCTAATACTAATGAGAAAACAAGAAGAATATAAATGTTTTAGTGAATATTTTTAATTTATGAAATATAAAATGCATAAAGTTCAAATCTAAATAGTTCATAATATTCGTTTAAGTAAATTGAAAATATTTTCGACTAGTATATCTTAAATGCAAGATTTCCAATAGTAACTAATTTACCTATTTTATAGACAAACGAACCTTTCGTCGATGACTCATTTCCACCAGCTCCAAAATCTCTATATTACAATCCAGCTGAAACAAAAGATAACCATGTTGTTCAATGGAGAAGGCCTCATCAAATTAATGTTGATTCTACAGTTGATTCCAAACTGCCTTGGGCTGTTTTTAGGAAACCCTTACCTTCTGATATCTCACAAGGTGTATTAGGAAACTGTTGGTTACTTTCAGCCTTAGCTGTTTTAGCTGAAAGTGATGAGCTTGTAAAGAGAGTCTTAGTAATGAGGGAAACTTGCCCAGAAGGAGCTTATCAAGTAAGATTATGTAAAGATGGAAAATGGACCACAGTACTTGTTGATGACTTGCTACCCTGTGATAAAAGAGGCCATCTTGTATATTCTCAGGTATATATCTTAACATTATAAGTGAAAAGTTATTACTTCTTTTTCTTCGTTCATAATTTTGATAAAATACATTGTAGGCAAAAAGAAAACAACTTTGGGTGCCATTAATTGAAAAAGCAGTGGCTAAAATTCATGGTTGCTATGAAGCTTTAGTATCTGGACGTGCAATAGAAGGTCTAGCAACACTTACAGGTGCCCCTTGTGAGAGTGTGCCTTTACAACCATCTGCTTTGCCAAGTGAAGATGAACTTGATAAGGATTTAATATGGGCACAACTTTTATCTTCAAGGCAAGCTATGTTTCTAATGGGTGCTAGTTGTGGAGGTGGTAATATGAAAGTTGATGAGGAAGAATATCAACGTAAAGGTTTAAGGCCAAGGTAGAAAAAGTTTGACAAGAGTTAAAAATTTTAAGTATATTTATTTAGTATCCTATAAAAAACTTATTGTATTTTTTCTAGGCACGCTTATTCTGTTCTCGATGTACGGGATGTACAGGTAAAAAGATACACATATTTATAGATACACGATTAAAAACTTACAAGTACTTTGAGTAATATATTTGATAGGGAATACGATTATTGAGATTACGTAATCCATGGGGTCACTATAGTTGGAAGGGTGATTGGTCTGATGATAGTCCTATTTGGACACCACAATTGCGGGAAATGCTCATGCCACATGGTGCTTCTGACGGTGTTTTCTGGATTTCTTTTGACGATGTATTGAAATATTTTGATTGTATTGATATTTGTAAAACTAGAGTTGGGTGGAGTGAAGTTAGATTACGTGGGACACTTCCACCTTTATCGTCTCTCAGACATTTATCGTGTGTACTTTTAACGGTACTAGAACCTACTGAAACAGAATTTACTTTATTTCAAGAAGGGCAAAGGTAAATTTTATTATCTCATTTTATATAGATTTGTATAATTATATCAAATATAAGGATAATGGTCTATTATACTTACCTATATATTTAGGAATTCCGAAAAATCACAACGTTCTCAATTGGACTTGTGCGTAGTTGTTTTTCGTACACGTTCACCAGCAGCGCCAGAAGTGGGGAGATTAGTAGAACATAGTAAGCGACAAGTACGTGGATTCGTTGGATGTCACAAAATGTTAGAGAGGGATTTGTATATTGTTGTATGTTTGGCCTTTAATCATTGGCACACAGGAATGGAAGATACTTCCAGTTACCCTGAGTACGTTCTTGCCATTCATAGTTCAAAGAGATTATTAGTTGAGCAAATTTCCCCACCAGCATTTGTCTTAGCTGATGCTATAATAAGTTTAACTCTAGCAAAAGGACAGAGACATGAAGTAAGAATATTTCTGTAACTTGCAACTTCAATTTCAAAACTGTTCGTGTATCTCTAAAACCCAGTATTCTGTAAAATATTTATATGTAGGGAAGAGAGGGAATGACTGCTTATTACTTAACTAAAGGTTGGGCTGGACTTGTAGTAATGGTAGAAAATCGTCATGTAAATAAATGGATTCATGTAAAATGTGACTGCCATGAAAGCTATAACGTTGTGTCCACAAGAGGACAACTCAGAACTGCCGATAGTGTTCCCCCGCTACACAGGTAAAATAGATCTTTTATATGTGCTCCTGAAATCAACATTCAGGACAGATCATTCGATAAATTTTTTTTTATTGTAGACAAGTCATCATAGTTTTAACACAATTGGAAGGTAGTGGAGGTTTTTCGATAGCACATCGACTTACGCACAGACTAGCTAACAGTGGAAACTTGCATGACTGGGGTCCGCCAGATACTCAACATTGTCCTCAAATTGATACTCAAGTCGAAGGTTTACATAGTCCTCGTTTAATCACGTGAACAAATGAGTGATTAACGACAAATAGGACAATGTTTAAATGTATCTCGTTTGTCAAGTAAGAGATTTATTATGTACTCGTGATATCCAGAAATTTACCAAAGCAAGCTAGAAAGATTTTGGTACAGAAGAAATAGTACTGAAACTATAATACATTCTGTGCTTTCTAGCTATTCATGTTGTATGAACATTTTTAGCATTACGACAAGCTCACTATTGGATATACTACAATAATTAACAATTAATATACAATGATTCTCTCTCTCTCTGAGATCAGTGGTTAGAAATATTTTTTTTTAATTAGGTAGAAATCATTCGTTGTATCAATGAAAATGAATATACTTTAAAACTTGCGTGCAAATTAAGCATTTCTACGGGAACCATTGATCCATAAAGAAGACTTAAGGGAAATTAAATATTTATGGAAGAACAAATTAAACACATTGCTTGTTATATAAAAAAAAATTATTTTCTCAACGTAACATATAAGCACCATAAAAAGTAACAAAGCGTAAAAGTTATACAGTAATAATATATGAAGTGAAATAAATAACAGCCATTGATAATGAAAAACATATACACTCTTTTTGGAATTGCTTAGAGTATGGTATAACTATGGGTCGAAATTTTTTCAATTTTTGCATCTCACAAGCCGATCCTATTTTCGGATACACAGGCCGTATTCAGAACTCACATTTAAAAGTACACGTATTGTATATTGTGTATGAGAGCTGATGTTACTGGCCGTTTAAATGAGGGTTTTCGAATATTGGTCACATCGTAAAACTTTTATCTCATCTGAACTTTTGTTGTTTCCATCTTGTAACTGGATGGAGTGCTTGTGCTAAAAATGGACGTAGCGCATAGCTACAGAACCAAAAATCTCTCTGAAAGTTTTACAGTATAGTGACGCGTTCACTGCCATTTTGTGCAATGTACGTTTAACTTTATTGTTGTTAAAAATTTTTGTAGCGAATTATTAACAAAATTATTATCACTGATTGTTGTATGTATATTTTATGTTCATTTAACTTATAATACATATCTTGAACTTTATACATACACAAGCGTGGCAGTTAACGAGTTAGTCAATTTTATAAGTCTTGTACATTTTGTAATCATGACATCAGAATAGCCGTCTACGAGGCGCAATCATTTATAAATTTTTTTTACATAAATAGATTTGTGTTTTATTTTTATACATATACATATATGTGTTTTATCTATAAACGAAACAAATAAGTGTTGGATAATGAAATATATGAATCATTTTTTTTCCAATTTGAAAAAACGTATTTAGCAAATTATAATCTCACGTAAAAAGGAAATTACAATTTAATGAAACATTCCCTTTTTTTTTTAAAGAGAAAGATTGCTAAATTGAAAAGTACATGTATGTTACAAGTATATCTCCTTTCGAATAGCATGAAATAATTCAAAAAATTGTTATTGAAATTATTGCATTAACATATGATTAATTTAATGTTAAAACTGTATACAAAAGAGTGAAACTATAAGTTTTGATTCTTATTAATGTTATACCAACCAATAATTTTAAATATGTCTATTGTATGTATTAAATGCGATGTATGTTGGCACACTTTTTAATTTTTTCTTATGCATATTATGCAGGAATAAAAATCGAGAACATTTTTCTTTTCAAATATTAATTATATGCGTGTAAACCATGAAAAAGTTTGTATAATCTTGTATCTAGAGCTGTTGAGTACCCGAAATATTCGAATATTCGAAAGCTGAATCGAATTAATTGATTCGAATATTCGATTAATTGAGTACTTCGAATAGTTCGACAAAATTCACGTTCATTGTTTCAATTGAGATCTTTTAAATATTGCAATTGTTTAAATCTATTTTAACGAATCTAATTTGTACATTATTCAAATCTATTAAAGAATATCGAATTTTCTTGAACTACTCGAATAAGCAAATTGATTTCGATATGTATTTTTTAAGCATTAGAACAGCTGTATTTGTATTTATGAGTTGAAAACTCGCAAACTCTTTATGTGTTATGTTCTAAGGAAACAAATTTTTTCTTCATGTATGCATAAATGGCATTCATATTTAAAGGACATCTAATTAAAGATAGCTGTGAATAAAAAAAATAACTCGTTTATATATATATATGTGTGTGTGTGTGTGTACATACACACACACACACACGCACGCATATATATATACATAAACGAATTATTTTTTAAATTAAATTAAAAATTAATGTGTATTATTTTAATCAATGTATTAATTTAAGTAATGTATCTAATATTTATTAATATTCTCTATAAAGCATAATTAAAAAGATAAGCACTTGCAGATACAAGTTTATATGAATTTTCTTTCATACTTATTTGTATGAAAGTTAAAAAATATTTTTGATCTTTACCGATATACTGTGTATTATATAAACTAGCAAACATCCAGTTTTATATGGAAAGCTCAGTGCTTTGGCTTTAACATTAAACTGCCATGTTCCATGTCCTTAAAGAATGGTGAAATTGGCACTGAAATGTTCTTTTGATGGCAGTTGGATCTGATTGACAATTTGTCTAATATTTTCTATACATATTGAATGTGGTAATGTGACAATATCTCATGCTGTGATCAGCTCTAATGACGTTTTTTGTCATTAAAATGTCAGTTAAAAAATGTCCTCATAAATGAAAAGGCAGCATTATAAATATTATTTCAATGATAGTACAAAGTATTTATTATATGTGCATTTGCTTAATTCAAATGCAAGAATAGAAACAAGTTATGCACATAAGCATTATGAGACTTACTGGCAATAACTTTCTTAATTAGATCAGTTATATATATTTTTTTTAAATAAAACATTCCTTACATTTATTTACATTCTTCCATTATCCATTTAAAAACTCTGATTACTACTTGCATTAATTACATTTACTTCTGTGTTCTATATATTCTGTTTCTAATATATTTGATTCCTGTTGATATAAAATTTAACTTTTAATATTGTTAATTGAGTTCCGCTCGAAGCATTGCTTTCTCTTTAATGCAATAAAAGGAAATCATTTTTATTCAATGGCTTCAAACAAACGGATCTAACTGTTGAGCGTGGCCTAATAATTTTAATATAGGAACTGTTTATGATTTATTTAAGCTAAATCGTATTTAAAGATATCAAAACCCCTTTCATTCTCTTTGTGATAATATTAAGGCAATCATTTATTAAAGGAAACCCTTTAAAGCAAAAAGGAAATGTTTTTTTATTAATATAAATCAGTTTTCTTAAGTTTAAACAGTGATTAAAATTTATGTAAGCGTTAGACGCAATGAAAAGAATTATTCTCATAAATAAACTATACTATTTGCACTAGTTTCTGTTCAAATGGCCTTAATTTACAGACAAAAACATTTAAGATAAAATGAAGACCTATATTTATGCATTTTCTTAAAAAATATAAAACAGGTAGCAGGTAACTTATATCGTTATAGTAACTTTAATTTGAATCAACAGATTCGACTGCTATGCTCTAAATGGTAATATAAAGCATCAATTAAATTGCACCATTGTTCAAAACTTTAGGATAAGTACCATCGGTGCATGTACACAAATGCAAAAACAACAATGCTAAAGCAGATGATACAATTAAATATAACGCCTAATTCCTCTCTTTTCTTCTGTTTCTTCTTTTTTTCTTTTTTTTTTATTTTTTAAGCATAACTTGCATCTGCATAACATTAAATGAAAAGAATTTAAGGTAATCCTTAGTGCCATACCAAAGCATAACAAAAAAAACCTGTAAACAAATATTTAATCAATAATGATTTATAGAGGCCCATTCCGTTGTCACAATGATATTATAGTACTTTTTCTCAAAGAAAAAAATATTCTATTTTAAATATTGTGTGTATGTGTGTGTGAGCGTGTGCATGTCGTGTGTTTCCGCTCGCAAGTGTGTGTGTGTGTGTGTATAATTACTGAGAAAGAATTATAAATAATTCCATTTTAGAATATGACTACTGTGGCTTCGACGGTACTATCAGAATAATGGATATAACGTATATTTAATGTTTGGATTTTGATTGTTAAAACTTTAAAAAAGTTTCGAAAGCACGAAGTGACATTATTCTGAAAGCAACGTTCGTAGTTGATTATGCACAACGCTACGGCGAATGAACAAGTGTGTTTGGTATTTTAGAAAACTGTCTTTGTGGATTTGAGCGTTTTAAAAAAGAATTCAATTTGTATATAAAATGAATTATTTATTATAATTAAGGGATGGGTGAAGCTGATTAATTTATACACTGCTTGTGGTACACGTAAGTTGTTTTGCATATGCTTACACAATTTTGTTGTGACAGCGCTTAAACCGATTAAAAAGTAAGAAATAGAAAATTATATATAGCAAAATTAGTAATATATCGAAGCGAAAGAAATGCCGGTGATGTGCGAAGCATAAATATTTGTTCTTCTTGTCTTTTTGCAATAAGCTTTCAGAAATTTAAAGCCATTTATTAAATCTGCAAAATTTTATGGAGATTACGCTATCATTAAAAAATTAATTGTGTAACATTAAAGTCAATGAATAATTTTGCCGATCTTTTGTAAATTCTTAAATAACATTTATCGTTTGTTTCAGCACGGCGTTAGTACTATTTATATAAATGGAGCAAAAGATGTAGGGTAATCGCACGCCATCGCAAAATATCTAGGAATATATTCTTAATATGCAAAGAAAATTAAAAAAAAAAAAAATACTACGGTATCTCATTGTATTTGTAATTACAGAGTATAATATTGCGGTGTCATTTTACAATTATTAAGTAACTCGTACTCTGTACGATACTGCGTACCGGGTGTATTCTAAACTGTATACAAGCGTTATAAATGTGATTTTCTTTTTTCTTCGTTTTAAATGAGACTGAAATATTTACACGTTCAAGAGAAATATTAATGCAAACAATATCTAAAAATTATTAAATTATTAAAGGAAAAAGGAAAGATTAAGTAATTCCTGAAAATATTAAAAAAAAAAAAAAAAAAAAACAAAGTTTATTGATAGAAAGAAACTGTTTTTAGACGCGTTCTTTTAGTCTACGCGACTGTGATCATTTTAGAAACGCCCATGTACGAACCCGAACCAGCAATCAACTTTGTGATAGTCTGTGTACCGATTTGGCAAACTTTGTTGAATTGATCCCATTTCCTATAGATGGATGGTATAATTACTAGAACTTTGTCGCGTACATACAAAAAAAAAAAAACATTTACTACTTTATGAAATGATAAAGACATTGTATTGTCCCTTGATTTATATAATATAGTAGTATAGGTACATTTAATAATAAATCGGAATATTATCTAGAAATTAATCGTCGTTCAGTCTCAAGTCAAATTAATAATGATTAAAGTGATTTTTTTCAATCTTCTTTGTATCTTTTTAATTATTTAATATTATCCATTATGCTTCTTTATTTTTCTGTTTATAATTAATACTTTTATATTTGAATCTTATTTTCAATTACGAATATTTTTAATATTTTGTGGAAATACACATCTCTACAAAGAAGACATACATAAGATGGTACATACATTTCGAAAATGAATTACACATATTCAAATTTAAAATGTGCATCTTTACATTATAGATGGCGCTCTTCAATTATTTTCGCCAGTTAGTCAGTTGAGGACAGTCCAACGTGTGCAATGCATACATTGTTAATATTTGAAATATAAAACATTGCGTGTCATTTAGTGACGTTTATTTGTCTTATTATTTGTTGCATGCCACAACTATGTCAACGTTTACTTTTGGAACACCTACAACTTCGAGCAACACAAGTTTTGGATTTGGACAAAAGTAAATACACAATTTTACATTTCGTATCCTTAACTTAAATTAAATTAATTAACCTCACATTATGAAATTGAAACATAGGGTTTTATATTTAAAATTTATATACTGAAGTATTGATAATTTATTGTGTTCTAGACCTGCAACAGGTTTTAATTTAACTAGTACACCTTTTGGTTCAAGTACTTCAGCACCAACATTAACCTTTGGAGCTCCATCCACACCGGCAACGACAACTGGGCTTAATTTTGGATTTAATAGTACACCTGCAACTGCTGCACAGACACCACAATCAACTGGTTTACTTTTAGGATCAAATACAACTAGTACAACTACTGCGAGCAGTTTATTTCCAGCTCCAACTACGTCTGCGCCATTATTTGGTGGACTTTCCTTTGGCACACCAGCAACAACTTCTACACTGACGTTTGGTGCTACATCTGCTACAGCTACAACTGGAAATGTTACCTTTGGTGCACCTACTACGACAAGTATGTGATAGTTGAAGATATAATTTAATATTATTAATAATCAAAATATTATCTCTAATATTTTGTATTTACAGCATCACTTTTTGGTAGTGGTAATTTATTAGGATCAAAATCAGCTACTAGCGGTACTACAACTACCACAAGCACTACCAACAAAGGACTAGGGGGATTAGATGTATCATCGAGTAATAAAGGATTTTCACAAGCAAATACTAATCCAGCTGCTGCCAAAGAAAATATTTGGCCACCAGAATTATTACAGACAATAGAGAAATTCAAGTAATTATTATATAGTAGAACTATCATATTAGAACTGTATAAAATTAATTAATTTAATATATGTTCTTAATTATAGAGAGTTTGTGAAAGAACAAAAGGTATTGTCTTCGGATATAGCAAGGGGCTCTGCAAGACCATTAAATCGATGTGCGGAAGATACAGCATCATTAATGGAACTTTTAACAACATTAGCTGGATCAGTTCAACGAGATCGTTCCGCTGCTGATAAGTTGAAACAAGACACAGCAAAAGCATTACAAAGTTCTGAAGTAGCTCAAAGAACGCATGATACTCCACCAGGATTACAATATGAAAATAATGCACCATTATTATTTTTTATGGAATTGGCTGATAGCTTTGAACATGATTTACTGTTATTTAGATCTCAAATTGAAACAACGGAAAAACATATACAGACGATGATGACTCCAAAGACTTTAACTCCACAAGGTAAATTTATATTAGTATTAATGTTTCTCAAAACTTTTAAATATCTTTCAATTGGTTTTTAGAATTGACGATGGCTATGAGTAAACTTCACGAGTCTCTTGTTGCTGTTGCTGGTAAATTGCAAGGCGTACATTCGAAAGTACAGCAACAAAAGGAACAGTATTTAAACTTTAGAAAATACGTTTTAAAGGATAATACAAACGTTTTTGAAGATATCAAACCAGATGGAAAAATATCTCGAAGTAGTATTGGAAAAATTACAAGTGGTCCTACACCATTTGGTCCAGGTAATTGATAATTTTTAGAGCTTATTGTAATATTCAAGTATATATTTTATTTCATGTAACTATTAACGTGTTATATACTTTACTTTTATAGGAAATAAAAGTTTCCTTTCATCAACAGCACTAAATTCTAACAGACTAGGAAGTTATGAAACACGAAATCCATTAGGTAAATGAAATTAATATATAAATTTATAATGTTAATATATTTTTTTTTTTTTTTTTTTTTTGAAAACAAAGCCCCTAAAACAACGTATTTTCGTTGTTTCAACTATCCCATGAATATCTCCTACCTTCAGGTCTTGCGTGGATTTAGTATGAGGTAGATTTACTAACATTTAACGCCCTTTACTAAGTATCGTAGAATTTCACGCATATGAATAGAAAGACTGTTGCAACTAATTATTCTGTAAATATGATCGATTTAAAATTTTTTTATTTCTGTGATTTGATTTTGATTTTGTCTTTCCAGGAAAAGAGTAAGGAATCTATTTTAGTTTATAAGGTACTATATTTTTCTTCAGTTTCTGTTTGTGTTGTGAAATGTGGGAAGGGATGCATAGCTTTTATACTTAACATTTACTAATTATATACGAGAATATTCATTTTTAATAATAGTGAAATAAATGATATTCTGTTTTCTTCTTCTTCTTAATTTGCATTTTCAAATATCACATAGTAAAGGGAGGTTGAAATCTGTGCTTGTTAAGGAATGGCTGTGTATTTTATATGTACTTTAATTGCTTCTGCTTCTTGGTGGTTTTGTAAGAATGCCCGCGTTAACTAGATTATATATTTAAAAGAATACACGACAATATATAGGGATACTGTTGAATATTAGTTTTATTAAAAGAAAGTATATAATTATGTCAATGTTGCTACTTTGTTACCTTTCAATGACATTTTAATTCATTGAAACACAGCTTTAGCTATTGTACACGTCGATTAATCTGACTCTTAGAAATAGATGCAAAATAATTCAGTATATATGTTGTTACAGTTTGGGGAAATACAATACCAACACCATCTGCTACTAACATTACTCTAAGTTCGTCATTGAAACCACCAACAGCAAGTTTGACCTTTAATACTCCGCCAAATCTTACTACACCTTTACCAACGAGTGAATCAAACTCGAGTTTTCAACTTCAGAAACCTCCTATTGGTAATAAAAGAGGAAAACATTAAATCGAGTTTATATTTATTCTCGTATTGTTAAGAATATTTTAACATATGATTATAAATATCCTACTTGATTTTAACATTAATATTTCGATTTAACATTATTATTTTTTTAAAACAGGAATATTTTATAAGAAAATAAATTGTTATTAAATTCTATAATTATAAGCATTTCATATATACAATAGTACAACTATATTTTAAGAAAATATTTACTTGAAGCATTTTTGTAATTCAAAGTATATTTTACTAATTTTATAGTTAAGTATAAATTTATATAAGAAATTAAAACTGTTCGTGAAACATTATGAAATGACATAAATTGTATATGTAAAATGCTTGTGAGCAGAACATTTAAGAAAAAAATGAGTACCTAAATTAAATTTTTTTAAACATGTTGCTAGAAATTTTTTACGGATATCTTTTATTTTCTTTCTTTTTTAATATATTATAAATCCATACAATTTATATAGTACAAAAAGTGTTATTTTTTTTTATTTTTCTCTTATTTTCTATCCTTCTTTCTTTATAACGTTCAAAACTTTCTTTCTATCCCGAAACATATCAGAAAAAGTTATTTGCACTAATTATCTGAAATGTATTAGTTTTTTTTTTTTACAATATATGCAGAACAAGTATTAAAAAAAATATTTCTACTCATCGTTATATAGCACCAACTTCTATGATGGGAATCAACAGTTTGAAGGCATGTTGAATGTAAGAACTTGCATTTGAAGCCTATTTAAAAAAAAAAATGAAGATTTATTTCTTCACACATGTATACTATAATTTAATATATAATACAGTATTCTCTTACCTCCATGTGAATCGTTGTTATATTAGTTTTAATAGTATGAGGTTTATCTGAAGTTTCTGCAAGCTTATTTAAAACACTACAGTAAGTATTAGCTAATATTCCAATTTGATTAGACAGAATATTTGTTAACTGAACTAGTGAATCAGTTTCATTAACAGTGCTTCGATGTTCTTTGATTAAAAGTAATTCTGCAGTTTTATGAAACCTTTCTACAGAAAATGCTGTAAATTGTGCCAAAACTGAAATAGCATGTTCAAAAGTTTCTTGATCATTATGTGGTGAAGTAGTATAATTTTTAGAGTCTTGAAAAGCCTAAAATCAATATTTAACTTTGTATAATGCATTCAAGAGATAATAGTAAATTCTCGTATTATTAGGACAGAAATTATTTACCTCGTGTAACTTTTCATATGTAATGTTAATTCCAAGGTCGCTGCAAGCTTCTTGTAATTTATATTTCAAGTCCTTCTCATCTATTTCATCATTGTATTCATCATCATTATCTAATGCACATAATTCTTCAACTTCTTCCAACATTTTTTCAACAGAATTTAATTCATTTGTATCTAAGCTATTCAAATGCTGTTGTATTTTAATATTACTTTGTTTTGATAACATTTCTAATGCTTCTATATGAACAAGTCCTTGATAATCATCAAAGAGACTTTCAAAATGTACTTTTCTCATTTTCTGTCTTTCTTCCATTGTTCTTTCTGTGCTATCTGCTTTTTCTTTAGCTTCTCGTAGAATCTGAGATAAATTAGGCTTATCTGTTTCATTCATAAAGAAGGTTCTCTTTTTCTTTAAGCCTGGGTCACCTTCTTGTAAAACTTCCATTGTCTTTTTACCAATGGCTTCTAACGTATCTAATCCACCACTCACAACCTTGCTTCCAGTTGATTCAACCAGTTTTGTTATTGATGATACACTTGATATAAGATTTCCAAACCCGAAAGAAGATTGTTCTTTGGTCTGTTCCTCTTTACCATCTGGAAATTAACTGGAAGTTAACTAAAATAAAAATATAACAGTTTTATAATTTAGCTGTAATTATACCATTAAATGGTAGTAGTGGTATAGTTTATTTTGACTATAAAAGGAACTTGGTACACAATTATATTTTTTTTTCTATTGTCTTTCATTCTCACTTATTCATCTACACACAGATCCATCCATTCGCACACACAATCTTATTTTACTCTTATTTTACATATTACATATCTATTGTCTATTATCTACCTATCTATTAACTATTACATATATCTATTATATCATTAAATATATCCATCCTATATCATTTATAAATATATAATAAAATTTACCATCGTCTGTTTGATTTTCTTGTTCTTCATTTGCAATAAATTTAGGTTCATCAGATAAAGTCATTGATTCCTCCAAAAGAATAAGTCCTTGTGATACATGGCTAGTTATTGTAGAAACTCCAACACTAGCTGTATTAATTAAAGAACTTACACCCCAATTGCCCCAACCCCAACTTGTGGATGAGCTACTTGTTTCTTCAGCAACTAATGATAATCTTTTTAATACTGGTTGCAATTTCTCCTCAATCAATTCCTCTGGTAATTCAATCGGATCTTCAAGTCCTTCCCAACCTTCAGATTTAAATACTTCTTTGAATGTTTTATCAGATTTTAATTCTTCTGGCATATCAGATTCTGTTATCTCATCCTCCATAGAAAATTTACTAAGCACATCTTCTCCTGTCATCAGTATATCCCTTTCATTAATATGTGTATCTATGTTATCTATATCAGTCATAAGATTACTACTTGTCATAACTTTTGTTCCTAGTTTCTTTACACCTAATTTCTTTCCCTTGTATTGAATCTTTTCTTTTTCATTCAACTTAACTGTCAACTCCGAATGTAAGTCCATATTAACATCTTTTTCAGGGGATACTTCTACTTTATTCTTTCTTAACTCTATGTTTTCATTATTATTTTCCACTTTCAAGTCTGTATCGCCAGTGTTGATCTGTGCACATTCTACTTTCTGTGAATCGATATTTGAAATGTTTTCATCATTCTTTTCACAGGCTTCGTCAACATTGATAATTGGCTGCTCGTGCTTCTTATAATTACGTGTATCTTTAGTACTGATATCTTTATCAGCTCTTGTTTCATTAGTTGACGTATCCATTGTCGGCCAATATTTTTCTTTACTTCTACCGAAATTTATATTTGTATACGGTTGTCGAGGCACATATTCCGTATCGTCATCAGATTCCGAATCTATCGTGTTTGGTAAATTCCACTGTTGCATTTGAGTACTTCTTTTTGTTGGTATATCATGGTTCATCTCCTCGTCAGCGCTTTCAAAGTCATCGCTCTCAGATGTTGCCATATTAACTTTGTACAAAACACTAAATTACTTCTTATTTATTAGAAACAGTTTACGAACTATGTTCGAATCTCGATACGATCGGTTTACGTTACAATTGCACATTCAGTTTCTCGTAACGTGTAGAAAATTTGGGTTAAAAATGTCGCCACGTTCAGGAAACCTCCATACGTTCACATATCTGCACTCTCCACCACGTATATACATACATAATTATACACATGTCACGTGTCTTGCCAAGGAAGTAAGAATTCACACACTTTATCAAATTTATAGTAAATGTATAGATTAAAAATGTCGTGTATGCGAAAAATATTCTAAATTCTAAACCACTGGATTTTAATGCGACATGGATATAATTTCTTTTACTAAAGTGACATGAGCTTTATATAGAAATTTTACAAATCAAATGTATATTTTTAAATAGAATTAAATATTTATTTTCAGATTAAAAGGAATGAAGGAGATTATGCTAAAGACACATAATTTCACATTGTGGACGAAAATGTATTTGTTATAAAAATAATAAAAAAAAAAAAAAACAAATGTTAATACTTATACAGAACAGTAAAAATGTGACATGTGAAATATTCGGATTGAGATTAATAAGTTAATTTCAAGCAAAATGATAGGAGTGAATAACGATAAATGACGCAAGTAGAAGACTAAATTACTCGATCGAATATCGATAACATTTGGAAGCCACGCATCAAGCGAAATAACAGGGAGGAGAGAAAAAAAAAAAAGAAAGAAGAAGCAATACATGCGAATACCACAGTGGCTTATGAGACATTCTCGAAGGGGCAGCAACGGATTACCATCAGTTTATTCATTCGTCCCGGATGTTCAACGGTCTTGAGTGCACCTGCGTTTCCATGAGAGTCGTACGGTGGTGCCGCCGATGCAATATAACGGAAAATATGCGAAACTGTGGAAAGGGCATCGTGTTCGTCTGTTCCCGTCGTCGTTCGTGCACAGCGGTCAGAGACACGAGAGCTTTCGGCCTAGTAGTGGGAGACGATTCGAGAGAAAGAGAGAGAAAGAAGGAGAATACCAAAGGCTGGGAGGGGATTACGTTCGGTTCTCATCGGTGTACGCGTTGAGGCGAAGAGGAAGAGAGAGTGAGTGAGAAGCATTGCCAAGCGCACACGGTATGAACGTCCAGTGGCATGTTTCAAACACTCAACATGCTTGTAGTTGGCGCGAGGTTGTAGTATCGTACGAAACGAAAGAGTAGTTTGCGCGTATTCTTGCCACTTGAAACAACGGACTTGACAGAGTGTAGAATCTTCGCCGAGGCCATGTTCAATTCGATCCATGAACGGAGCAAAAGTGTCTTGCGGTAACCGTAACAGTGTTCCTGGCAGTTTCGTTCCGTGTAAGTAAAAAGACGGAATGAAATAAAACGCGTGGGGGAGAAACGCGAGGCGAATTCTGACATTCCTCGAAGGGAACGTCGCGTTGATTCCGTGCTGTCTTTCGCGGACGACGAGCACGAAGTTTAGTGAGAGAAAGAAAAGGGAGCACACGGTGAAATGTACTCGATAGTACCGGCATTAGCGTGCACTTCTTAAAGCGGGTCGCAGACGCAGATGCTGCCCCGTCTCTGCTCCGAGAAACTCGTCGTCGTTCCTGCTGCTCCAAAATGAGAACGACGTGGTTGTTACGCGTTTGAACAATTCACCAATTTTCTTCGAAAATTTCATCAATGAAACGTGCATCTGAACGACGTTAGCCGGAGAAGTGTTCTCTGTTCGATTACCGGCCCGATTCCTCGAATATTCTTCTAAGTGTTCCTGCTTTTCCCGATGGTGTAAAACAAATGATAAAATCGTGTAAGAACAGTAAGTAGGAATTAAAGGATGGTGTAAAGAGAACATCGCACGTGATACGTGGTAAAACCAAGGGCCTGATAAACAAAAGGATAAGAGTGCAAATAAAAGTGAACGACAGAGTGAGACGGCAAAGGAAGGGTGAAAGTGGTTTTTCATATTTTTTCTCTACCAAATTCGGTTTACGGTTGGTGATGTGAAGAAAGCAAATCTAAAGGCTGTGTGCTATTTGGTATATTTCATTTGTCGATATATTGCAAAGTGACAAGTGCCGGATTAAAAGAAATATAAGTGTTACGATAATGTAACGGGCATTTATACTGGCGATCTTGTACAAATGTAGGACCACAGTACCGTCTCAAGGCAAGATACCAACAGTGGACTTTTCTTCGACGGCCAGCTATGTTAACGGTGGAATTCCGCTCGAGAGGAATCTGAAGGCGGGGACTCTGACGTCACTCCGCTCATGATAATGAGGTATTCATGATGGCGGAGTAGCGCGCGAGGGAGAAAGAGAGAGCGAGAACGTGTGTGTACATTATATATACTACATGAAATCTACATATATGTATACATATGCACGTGATGTTTCTATCTTTCTCTCTCACACTCTTTTCCTTCCCTATTTCTTTTTCCCTCGCTTCTTTTTTTTCTCCTTCCTTTCGACAGAGTATGTAGACGTGCGCGTATATAGAGATGTATGTACGTGTGTATGTATGCACGCGCACGTGTGTGCATTCAGTGGTATGCAACACATCCTTTCTATCTCCATTCCACTGTATATCGGTGTGTATTACTATTGCGTGCCTTCTCTTTACCAACTCGAATGTTCCCTCTTTGTCTCTCTTACATCGACTGTCTTTCTTTCTCTTTCATCAATACAGCGTGTATGTGGCACGGGGAGTGTGTGCTCGCGCGCACAGATATGTGCCTGTCGACTGGTCGGTGATAGAGAGTTTTGGATGGATTTAGAGCGCAGTGAAATATGCCAAGGAGACGGAATGGGGAGATACCGCTTCCGGAAGGGTGGGACGTCGCGCAAGACTTTGATGGAAAAGTGTATTTCATCGATCACAACACAAGAAAAACAACGTGGATCGATCCTAGAGACAGGTACGCCATTTTCTATGTATATGTTTGTATGCACGCGTACACGTGCTAAAACAGCGAGTATATATGAAATTGCGTGCGATCTCTATGCGCGAACCTTATTTCATTTAAAGATCGCATTCGATTTTTTCCTCTTTCTTTCCGTGAATTTATGGACACGGATGAACAAGACGTTTCGTGCTTATTTGTGATAATAAACGTCTGTGTGTATAGTGAGCAGATTTGTCATAGACACATACACACGAACGGGAACGCGAAATATTTCTGACGTTACATTGCCCTCGTGTGAGCGCCCCTTAAGTTTCCCGAGCGTGTGTATCTACTACGTGTATGCGTATATTCATACACCGAGGACTCGCCGCGCCCGCATTCCAGTCGCCAGGGCCGCCGCGCTGTCGATGAAAAACTCGAGAAATCTGGTGACCACGGTCGCACGCGAAAATAAAACTACTATTCATTTGAACTTTCTGATAGAAAAGTCACAATTTCACTGAGTTTTAATCAGTAGCAATTGTTGCCTGTGGAAACGTCGAGTTTTTTTTATCTCAAATCTGATACATATTAACCATTTTGTTTTCTCTTATTTTATTATTAATTAAATGTTATATACTATATTTATATTTATATATATATATATTTATTCGTTTTCTATAGCGAAGATAAAATCAATAAGTTTAGGTATTCATCAATTATTACGCTTTTAATATGTTTCATCTACATATGAATATGTGCCGTTCATAATCTATAAACTAAACACCGAAGAATTTACAAATACGCATAAATTACAAATGCTAATTTTTTAGATTATAATAAGTTAATGATCAAATATTAACAATCACTTGATACAGCACTGTATGTGAATGGCAATAATAATAATCTCCATAGTTAGACTAATTTTCAAGTGAAGTAATTTTTCAAAAGCAGAAATTTCGTTTACCCATTCGACTCAGAAATATCCAGTATCTGCATTCTTAATGCATGAAATCGTACAGAATATCTTTTCTGATTCGTCAAAAGATCAAACGAAGCAAGTGCTAGTCTCGCGATGGATCCAGTGAATGGCGCTCGTTATCGAGCAAAAGACTAAAATCTCGTTATAAAACTGGCTTACATGGACACCGTGTTCCACGTGTCCACGTTGCCTAGATTAATGTGTATACGCGTACCCGAGGAACGTGGTGTAAGTGAACCATCTTACGGGGCTAACCGGTATATAACGTACATGCAACTGACCGGTACCTAAAAATAGACCTTGGTACAAGGGTATTACTCTTCCGATTTTGATGTCGCCATTAAGACATCGATCTCGTTACATGCAGTCCTTTCGTTCGATTTTCCTTTCTTGTTTCGAGAAAAGAAACACTAATTCGCAATACATTACTCATATCATTGTATCATATATTCTGTATATATATGCAGTAGCTTACGAAAGTATTTTGAACATTTTCTATAAGACACTCTTATCTAAAATGTTTTGAAATTTCATTAGCTCTGTAATTAGACACTACTGTCATGATTATATTAATAAAATCTGGAATTAATCTGAAAACATACTTACTGAGAAGCTGCAAGAAATCTCTTGTAAGTACAGATTTTACAGAGAGGATAAAAATATTTAAGCAATCGGTTATCCGTTATATTAATAAGCCTCGATATTCAGCGAGATCATCATAATACGTTTGATACGTTTAAAATGGTTACTTGTATTATACACTAATTTTTCAGTAAGTACATGTTTGGATAAATATCCTATAATTTCTAGTTTACATTTCCAGATTTGTTTCAAATTTTATCATGATAGTCAGGTTTCACAACAGCGTTAATGTTTTAATTAAAATGTTTCATACAATACGCGCATTATATTTATAAAAACAAGTTCTACAAGTACCCAATTTTTTTCATTTAACAAATCCCAAAGATATTGAACAATCACAAAAATTTTCTGCAATGTTAATAATTATGCGTGTATACAAAATAAAAATTGAAATGTTCCAATAATATTTTGTGATATCACTGACGTATAATTGATACTTGTTTTTCACTCGAGTTATCGTCCAGCAATTCGAACGCAGATTACAGTCGACCTGTGTTTGCTGCTGTTTTTGTTTGCACATTTGGCACGCGAACAACAGAGCAGAGCCCGGTGTACGGTTATTCCGTGTGCCGGCGACTTTCGCGTTCCTCGAAATCTCGAAATTTCGTTCCCCGAATCCACTAAGCTCCTCTCGCCGCCTCCCGTCACCTGTTTCTTTTTTGGAAACTCGAATCGAATTCGCACGCGTTTCGTTTCGCCCGGTTTTCCCACTGTGCGTTCCTCACGCACTGCAACGCGTGGCATCTGCTCGACATCTGTGTTTAGGAAAATTCTTTCGCTCTCACGAGCGCGCGCATGCGCGCCAATGTGCCTCCACCATTTTTTTTCTTTCTCGCATTCTTTCGGTTCGAGTTCTTATAACATCGTTTCGTAAATTTACGATCGATACGCGACTGTTTACAGATTCATGGTTGGTTTCTTTTCAAATTCATTTTTCAAATTCGATTTCTGGATGTACGATTTTTGTTATTCGGTTCATTTGAAACATGTTTGACGTGAATTATTTCCTCGTACGTAGGCTGCAAGAATGTCCGTGAAAAGGAAAGAGAGAACGGTTGTTTCTCGGCTGCATTATGCAATTGTGACTTAAGAAAATATCGATATGCTGTCAACTTTCAAAGATAGTCATTCGTGTTGCTTCTAGGTACGTTTTGGTTTTCCTAAGTAATTGATCAATAAGCATGTAGTAGTTCGTTGATGTTTAATCGTTTATATTCAACTATTATTCGTTGGATATTAATACATATGTAGTTTGTAAACTGTCATCAAATATGAGGTTAGGGTATTACGAAGAAAATTGTTTTATTTTCTGTAGACTTGAAATTATTTTTATAATTTAGCTAATGAATCTATTTTAATCTGATTATTTGATTATTTATTTTATTAATGTACATTTTTCATTCATAAACTTGCTTACGTAATCACGACAGTTATCCATTTGCTCGAAGTCAAGATAGAAATCGTACGATTTCCATCTGGTATTTCTTCATTTGTAAATCAATCAGTATTGTAACTAAATATGATGCTATTGACTACGTAATTATTGTTTTAGTAAGGAGAAATGAACAACTGACTTCCAATTATGAAATTAATATTGAAAAAGCGATTAAGGAAGGAAAATATTGTTTTCGGGTGGTAACATTTGTTTCGTAATTATTTAAAAATTGATCATGTGAGAATGAAGTCATCATCTTTAATAATGAATTTTTAATACGAATAGTGAAAAAATCGTATAGTGCTGTTTAAGAAAGTGAAAGTGACCTCGATCTTTTGTTCAAAAAAATGTCTTCTAGCAATTTTTTTTATCTTATTATTAGTCTGTTGTCGATTTAATTCCCACCATTTTTAATTCAACGAAATTTTTTGTTAGTTTAATGGTGATAAAAATTGTTTTAGATGTATTTCGCGATTAAATTTACCTTTCTTTCTTTTCGTATAAATAAAGCTTTAAGAAGCTATATCGTATTTACACTCGCAAAGAGTAAAATCGATCTAAGTGGAATTAATTTGTGTTTATTATAATACTTTTCACTTCTGTAATTATACATGGAGGTTCTTAGTTAAGGAATGCCTCGATTAACGAATTAATAAGCTTGTAGAGCCGTAAATGAATTATTCGTGGTTTTAATCAGGATGGGATTGAATTCGGCCAAAATATTTGCAACGTAATTTGCGAATTTTTTGGCGCGAAGGAATAACGTTAAAGGGATATACGGGCAGCGTGATATTGCGTATACATGTGCGTGACCAAAGCCATGGCACGAATTACGAGGCAGGAGTGTTCCCAAACTTGGAAATTCGAGACATTCCTAGGCCGTGACACATCCACGTACAGAGAACGAAGGCAAACGGAGATTCCTGTAAGCTGAGTACCATTATTTTCTTCTTGGAATTTTTACGCTCGAACACGTTTCAAAACGACTCGGCAACCCGACCGTCTCTCCATCAACGCAAACAGTCATTATGTCGTTAGAAATATTTTCAGCTATCATTCGCAATCACGATTTATACGCTTAACCGGCCTGTACGTGACCGATCGTGGAATATCCTCGTTGCCCATTGCAATTAAATACCTTGAATTCGAGCCTGCATATTTCCATGACCGTATGATTAACTGTGCTGGTATTCCCTATTGTAGTAAGTTTTCAACGTCGTTGGAATCTGAGATATGTGAAAAATTCCTTAGATTATTACGTAGACGTTTTGAGGTTAGGTTAGAAAAGTAAAATTTTAGTTAGAAGAAGAGAACTAGTGTAAAATACGCGCGCAGGTCTTCATATTTATGACAAGCGTACAACATTCATCGTTGATTGCAATTGTCGTCACAATTCTTCAAATACTTTCCATAATCTCGTTATTCATTACAATTAAATATCTTTATCAATCATATGATTAATCGTGTCAGTATTATTTGGCATTCTCCATTGTAATGGCCTCCCAACGTTGCTTAACTCTAGGAAAGATATGTGAAAGATTTATTGGACTTTTGGAGGTTAGGTTACATTAGGGAAGCAAAACCAGAGTGTAAAATACGCACACAAATTTTAATATTTATGAAAATACGCATTAATCCGTTAACTAGACCATTTCATAGTCAGGAAC
This sequence comes from Bombus breviceps, assembly GCA_014825925.1. Lineage (NCBI taxonomy): Eukaryota > Metazoa > Arthropoda > Insecta > Hymenoptera > Apidae > Bombus > Bombus breviceps. The sequence goes on along the minus strand of CM026192.1, from coordinate 909,754 downwards.
TCTTCAAGCCATGGACTCGAGAATTAACTACATTTATTTTTAATTAATTTTAATTATTCTACTTTTTTCTATTTTTATTCTACTTTTTTATTCCACTTTTTTTTATTTTATTCTACTGAGAATTAACTACATTTATTTCTAATTAATTTTAATTATTCTATTATTTAGTTTCTACACGTGTAAATACGGCGTACAACAACTCGTAAATATTTACTAACAATATTAGTTCAGTCCTGCAAGAAACTCCAAGTCATTCAAAATTGAATTTTTAAATACATGTACATGAATCTAAAAATATATAAAATATTCCAAGCACATTATATACTTATTTAATACGATGTGTTTAGCGGGTAAAGAGATTGTCTACCTAAATCCTACTATTTTTTATTTATCTTGATGAAAATATGATATGCATAAATATGCGTTGTCCACTTATGAATCGATCGAACGAGCTTCACGCCGTGAACAGGTAAAAATGCGAAAACGCGAGCGATATCGGCGACGTGCACGCGTTCCATAATGCACAGCTAGTGCCCTTGGGTCAAAGCTTGGTAGTCGAAGAGGAACACCTACACGATTTGTATGCCCACGCATAGATGCTTGTTTGCTCGCGGTTGACGTTACATTCAGGGCCGTGTGTCTCACCTAGTCGCGAAATAAATAGTCACACCTGCTTTCAAGCGTAGCAACCCTTAGCGCGTTAACTGCTACGGTGACCATGGGTGACCCACGTTGTTAAATTTCTTAGAACGAATAGAATAAAACGAATTTAATAGATGATTTAAATAACATCGTCGGAAAAGGGTCTTCGAATACGATATAATATTTTGCGAGAATTAATTGTTATCAAACTGAAAGTAAAATATTAATAAGATTGGCGTGGCAGTCGACGTGTTAAGGATATTAAGTTACATCAAGGCACCCAGTTCGATGTTTCGACAATTTTCTTCTTCATCTTCGACAATTTTCTTCTTCATCTTCGACAATTTTATTTATTTTAATACATCGTGGCAAGATAATTGCTCTTATCTGTTATCATCTTACATTTCACCGTTACGGGCCATTAACGAGATATTTCTCGTCTTTCATTTATCAATAAAGAATAGTCATTATAATCGGTAAGAACGGTGGTAATGTCTCCTCTATTATATTGAATTATCTACATTTTTATCCGATTTAATAGCGTTCGAAATAAATGAAAATTTATTGGTTAGTTAAGTGTAGAGAATAGAGGAAGATATGTGTAATAATTGAAAAATACACTCGTTTATTTCATTTTACATTCACAACCATATTTTGTATCTCATTTTATAATCACGAGGAGATAGAATTTCTTTAGAATTCATGAATGTCGATCAATTCTTATATTAAACGTTAACGATCGACATTTCGCCTGTCTGTATTTTATTCGATTTACGTAATTAACGTAATCGATTTACATAATCTTGAACATTTTTATAAAACGATGGATAAGAAGACGATAAAATTTAGAAAGGTACAACATAGTAGCTGCATATGATAGAACTGGTGGTAGGAACGTTCGAAAAGCTGCGTTCTTAATTTACGCAATCGATTTAATTGAAATTCATCGCGTGAGATAGTTGGCTAAAACGCACAAATTATTCGACACTATACCGATATCAAACGAAACTTTCTAGTACCATTAGATCTCTAATAATCTGCTGACAGCGAGCGTATCGAGTGTCAGACAGAAGGCATAGGAATGCAGGAATTTGCAAGTTAGGTGTGGCTACGCGCGTTAAAGAGTTAGACGCCGAAGAATCGAATCCAGAAGTAACATTAACTTTAAAATGAATAATTCCATGTAAATCATCCTCCGAGTAATCTTCCTAGATTTTTTACTTTTAACACTTAGTAGTTTCCCTTTCGATCCTAACATTGTACGGTAATTGTATATGTTTCTGCGATTACTATTCTATAATAATGTTCTAGTATTTAATATCATTAATTAATCGTTACTAATAAACGTTGATCGTTCATAATATTTTAGTATAATATAAATATGTCTAAAATCTCCTCCATACTGTTTAGAACACGCAAACTCTTGGCAATTTTAAATAGCCGTAATTAAATGAATATGTATTATGATTCTACCATTAAAAAAAAAAAAAAAAAAAAAAAACAAAAACAGAGTAAGAGAAAAAAGATAGATGAGACAAATTGGTATAAATTAAAGTGAAATCAATGGTATATACGTATCTGTCGTGAATGTATATTCCATCAGAGCGTATAAAAACATAACCTAGCTAGAGCGACATAACCTATTCTTGAAATGCATTTCGTAGCTACGATATAACGTAACACCGTAATCGGATTCCAACAAGAGAAACGATTAGAATTTCGAATCTTCCGTCGGTGTTTAACGCGATACGATTTTACACGGTTGTTAAAATAGAGTTTATGGCGTTCGTGAAAAGCAGGGACGCGTGGGTGTGCTTCCGCGCTCGCCCATCGACAGACCAAACGAGATTACTTTATAGCTATAATCTGTCGTGTTCCGGGCCCATTGTTCCTCGGTGTACGATGCAGGTATGCGCCGGTAGATTATACAATCTCATTCACGTGTACGCCAATGTATTTTTAAACGTTAACATTACGTTTCACGGGTGTTGTTACCGTTGCGATCAACCAGAACCGAGGAAAAAGAAAAATGGTCTTTGTCGTGGCGGCTTTCGTTTCCTCAGAACAGACCACGAAACCAAATACGAGATACTACGAGGCGTAACGATGAGAGAAGGTTCCGAGAATAATTCTATTTTAGTCAAAGCAATCTATTTTAGCAAATATTAGAATATCTATCGATCTGTTAGTCTATAAAACGATGATAATTAGCTTAGATTATTGATGAAGGATTTAATCGATCAGCACTTTATATTCGTGCAAGATTAGATTCCATAAGAGTCGAAAGAATGCGTAGAAATTATACGCGACAGTTGCAAGAGAATAGCGAATCAACAATTAACGCCATGAAGAAGTTAGATAAGAAACTTGGAGTTGTTTATCCACGTAATAAGAGTAACGAGAAACCCAATCTGTAGTACGAATGCTAAAATTGCATTTAAATCCGCAGAAAAACATTCACGGTCTAGTTTTAACAGTGAATAGATTTGTTACAGTTTAAAAAAAAAAAAAAAAAAAAAAGAAGAACGTCTTACCTCGTATCGACAATGCTTCGAAACAAAGCGATCTTCTTTCTTTAGACTTATTTTCGTTTCATACGATTTTAAAGAATCGAAGAATCGAATTACACAAACCGTAGCGATACCACGCGTTCAACACTCGTGTCCCATGTGTTTGTTTCTAACACATCTAGCATAACCGAGACAAACGCGACAGTAATAGGTTGCTGCGTGCTTCCTGTCGTTGTCGTGCCTTCTGTTGTTAGTTTCCCTCGGTAAACATCGCTTCTCAGCTTCCTTCATGGAAGAAGACTAGTAGTAGAAGCGAAGTCGACCGAACGTATCGTAAAAGCAGCCTTTGAAAGTCTTAACAAGCGGTGTGTGCTGATAGCGTGGCGTTAGTAACGCATTGTTCCGATATAACAATACCATATTGTCACAGCTAATGAATTCATTTTTTCTATCCTCTGTACCGGTGAAAGAAAGAAAGACAACTTACTGTCACGTTTGGAAAAAAATTCCATTGACTTTCAGCAATCTGTTGAACGTGTCCTTTCGTTTTATCGTAATATTATGTATCGTTAGGATTAAGTTATCAATGCTGTTGCTAGATATTTATGCAAATCGATAGTCGTAGAAGTTAAGCGGAACTTTTTTCCATTCGCTAAACGTAGTTCTATGTTTCGATTTCGAGTATTACACGCAGTCTGCGCATTTTTACGTTTTCTTTCGTATTCCACTGCACGAGAGTCATAAGCGCCGAGTATACGCCGTACAAAAATCGATTTTCAATTTATGCAACGTATTCGCAACGATCTCTGAATATGCTTCGAGATGTACGTGTGCTCGTTCTTGACTCTCGCTCGACCATATTTCAAATATCGATCGGAATAGCAGAATAATAAATGGTAAGGAACTCGTTGGACAACCTATTGTACAAACTCGCGAGCAGAAACTTGCGCTATGTCAAATCGATTTAACCATGGTATAGCGCGATTCTATCGATACGGAACGTGCGTTTATGCAATTTTTATTACTCGATTTGTCTGTCCCATAGTCTCGCTTCCTCCACCTCCTCCGGTTGCTGTTCCTGCCTCGTCGCCTCCAATGTCGCCCTCCCCTCTTCCCCCTCCCCCCTGCCTCTTCAGCTGCCCCCTTCTCTCTTGTCCACGTTATTCCTCCGTCATGATGTACGTTCTTGACCCTCCTTCTCCTGCTTCCTCCTTCGTATTATAGGACAGCGCCGCGGTAAGGCCAAGGGCACATTAAAAACGTGAATCACGCGGCGGAAAAGGAATTAAGGAATTGTCGCTGAAATTCCATAACGTCCGCCAACATTTTCGAACATTTACTATGCCCGATCGTGCCTCGCACAGGATGTCGTTATTCGTTCAGCGTGCTACAAGTTTTCAAGTGCTGCTGCTTCCTCCGGCCAGTTGTTAAGACGCTTTTTGCATTAGATCTTTTTATTTTTATGACGCATATGTCGTCGCATCGATCGTTCCAAGAATCCTATCGATGTAATTTTTTGCGCTTTTAGCCTTATAGTTTAGTATCGTAGATAAGATATCGCGCCGTGGCGATAGTAATTCGCTATTATTATTTATCCACTCGTGAAGCAATTAATTCGTCTAAATGACCAGCGATCACCACACGTGCAACTTCTGATAAAAAAGAATTTCTCGCTCCTCGTTTTTCTTCTTTTTTCTTTTTTTTTTTTTCAATCTACTGTTTACTCTTTGGTATTCGCATTCTTCTTCTATGCCGATTACCGATTCCATTTCACTTTCGTCACGATAAAGTCGAGTTGGTCGCTGGCCTCCGGAGGTCAGGTTATTTTGTATGCAAGATATAATCTCTTTGTTGCGCGCACGCGTATATAAGAAATGAAATTATTATCGAATTAGGTCGAATTAGCTCTTTTGCTTGTACAGTCATTACCGTTGTTGTTAGATACGTGTATCGTTATTTTTCTATCGATAAAATTCCTCCATCTCCAGCTGACCGACTATTTATTTCTTTCAGCGCATGTATTTTTCAAGATAATGTCTTAAAACTTTTTTTAGTTGAAACATCGCTAATGTAATCGCTAACCGTGTATCTGTCGAGCGTCTCGCCGCTTAAACGCTTTTCTCCATGTTGAATTCTGCTTGCGCAAGAAAGATTAGAGAAATTAAAAAATTAGATTTGAAAAACAAAATCGATCGTTTTTATCATAGAGAACGTAATGTCCCTGGTATTTAGGATCGAAAAGTCGATTATACGATTGCTCCGTGTTAAGTAAACTTCTTGAACCAAGGTTGATTTTCGTTTTTGGCGAATTCCTCTCTGAACCTTCGAAATCTTTTCGGATTACGTCATAGCCTTGTTGCCGGTGTTTCTTGATCTCATTGCCATTAAAATACCAGAACAATTACAACGATACAAGGATTATACAAGGACAATCGTTTGTCCAAGCTGTATAAAAATAAATAGAGATCTTCGAAAAATAATAATACGTGTATTCTTGCAAATAATTGTTAGATTAGATTATTCTTGCTGTTTGTATTTGGATGGCGCTTTAAATAACGATTCTGCTACATTTTGGCAACTGTTTCTAGGTATATCAGGCAGTACAATAAAGTTTAAAGGCAAAATCGCTTTGACAAATTTCTGACGTCAATTAACCGCTACTGACGCAAACTGATTGCAGGAATTATTTTTGAGGTTAGGTTCGTCGTGAAACGAACGCAACGACTAGAATATTCCATGTCGAAAATATCTTTAATGTTTAACGTCTATCATATAATATATCATATAGCTATATATCGCTCTATACGTAATTAATATTTTTCCTGGAAGATTGGCAAATTGAAATTGGCTTGGAAGAAAGAAAGGAGGAAACTAGATTTCTCGTATAATCCTATACGAACGTTTATATTTCCGTGTTGTTTCAATCGATAGAATTTCTATCGTGTATCTCCGCGTTTGAACGGTTCTTCGAATTCGTTGATACGAATTAACGATTCGTTTTCTTTCCGATTACAGATTTACAAAACCACAAACATTCGCAGACTGTATTGGAAACGAGCTTCCACTTGGATGGGAAGAAGCTTACGACAAGCATGTGGGTGCATACTACATTAATCACGTTAATCGTGAGTATCCCGTATTTATCTAAATAGCCAGAATATTTCCTGCGTGAAAAGTATCTTTTAAATGTTATTTTCGCTAAACATTCTCCGGATGACGATGCGGCGTAAGATTAACAACCTTTTGTCGTATGAAACGCGTTGTGGAAAACGTGCGATGACTAACAACAACCGCAAGATTATGTATCGACTGTGCATGAAAAGTTGGAAACTGAGAAGAATTACGACGAGAAACGTATTAAGCGGCTCCTTTCAATTTTCTCTCATAGTTATAGTCTCGAAAAACAGAGTTCGATAACGTCAGTCGATTGGAAAAAATCGCAAATGGAATGTCGCCTTAATGCAACCTGTTGGGCCTTAATGAGATATCTTGCCCGAAGCGTTCCACGAGCGACATTTGCAACGCGTGCAAACGATTGAAAGACACGTGAAACAAAGATCTATAGACTTAGGGTGTATCTAATTCAACTGTTTTCTTTTTCGATCGTTTCAGAAACCACGCAACTGGAGGATCCAAGGCAAGAATGGCGAGCCATTCAGGAGGCCATGCTTCGAGAATACCTTCAGACCGCACAGGACGTACTCGAGGTAAGTCTCGAGTGTCCTTTTAATTATTTTCGTCGCGTTGAAGCACGCGAATCGTCCATACGAAAGGGGCTTTTAACGAGTAACGTCGATTCGTGTTTTATAGTACAAGTTTATGCGTCAACCGTCCCGCTAATTACGCTTTAAAACCTGATACTTTAGCAACTTGTATCATATATTCGAGGAAAATTGCTACCTATTCGAGGAACGATATGGCGAAACGAAATTATTATTTTATATTCAAATTGTTATTTTAGTTTCACCTAGAATTTTTATTATAGAGACTATTATAGAACTAGATCACCTAGAATTTATATTTTTATTAATCTGGAAAAGGATACGACTGACGTTGCATGGAGTTTGATTATTTGTCGCGGCAATTTGTTACAGCCTCGTGTACTTGTACTGTATTTTCCTATTATCAGTTACATATACCTTGATAGTCTGAAAACGTACTTGAGTCTTGAACTCGTCCGGAAAATATGTCACAGTGTGACAGTTATACGCCGTATAAAAGAGAGAAAGCGAGATAATTAAAAAGTTTACGATAGCTGTGCGAACTTTGTAGGAACAAAGGATGAAAACGCGTGGTTCGCATTAGTAAGAACAAGCAAAACGTTGTACACGTAATTCTTCTTTTCTCGAGACCGCTGTAACACATCGAAGAGGAAGAAACTATTTAAAAAATTTCACGACAATAAACCAGGCGAAACTACAACACCAAAACATTCGCTTTAAATCTAATTTTACTCGAGTTTGTTTGACTTTCACGAACGTTCTCGTTCGTCGTTAAATATTAATTCTCAAGATGAAAACTCTTTCACGATGGTGTACACGCGTTGCTATTGAATTTTTCTCCTAGCGAGATGAAAAATTACCATGACAGTGACATTGAACAGTGGTTAGCGTAAAGGCAAACAGATATTTCTCCTCCTGTGCACCCTCGGTGCCGATGAACCTCCGTTAGTTGGGATTATAAGCAGCGAGGGACCGATGAACTTTTAAACGAGGGACGGTGGGAGCTGTAGACAGGAAGTTATTTCGTGAGAAATCATGTTACTTCCGGTCACCAGCCGCTCCCCTTCGCCCGTTTGTATTCATATTTTTCGCCGGATCGGACGATTAACACCGGATTAACTAGTTTTCCCCTCTCGACGAGTCCGCAGTCCGGGGATACGCTTGTCCGCTCTCTTACGCGCTTCGCGGTTACATCATTCGAAAAGCGAGTCTTTTACGATGAGTTTACGTCTCGTGGACTTTCATTGTGTCACTGTAAAGCAAGCGAGTAATTAGTTAACGCATACTCAGCGTCGAAATCGAACGAAAGCTCGTTTCTTATTTTTAGTCGGAGCTGCGTAATGTTTGCTTTCATCTCGCTCGTCGGGTATTCGATAAAACATCCATCTATGAATTTTATCGATCGATTGCTTACGTATATATTGGTCTCGTAATCGGTATTAATCGCTTGTTACGATAAAAGAAATTCGATCACTTTTCCATGAGAAAATTTTTGCATTAAGTTGTTAGTATGGAATCTCAATACGATCTTTTGTATTTGTCATAGATAACTTTCAAAGTGAAGGAAATATGGAAAATATGTTATTTGTCAGTGTTATCTTTTCCCTGTTTTCCTTCATTTTAATCGAGCTACCTCGTTGCTTCTTAATACACGCCCGTCTGTTTTATCCTATTAAAAATATTTTTCTATGTAAATGCGAGAGGCAACGCGTCGAAATCTGCGAATAGCCGGGGTATCTTCGCCAAGAAGAAATTATAATAGTTGGCACGTCTGACGGCTCGTATATGCGATTTACCTTCGATTCGTCGTAAGAAATTTTCTCGCGAAACGATTTCGGCAATACGTTACGTCGATGTAGCGTCGCGTATTCGCGGAATTTCCGAAAGTATAAATGCCAACTGTGCGAAATTCCCGCTGCCTACGCGAATATTTCGCGTTAGTCTGGCGCTCCGCAATTCCTTTCCAATTTCAATCAGAAATAAATATCCGCTATTGCCAAGGATATTTCACGTTGGTCTGTCTGCGAATCTTCTTCCGATAATATTCCTGGACGAATTTCGTGCGTCGCCGGAAGCGAAGGAAGACGACTTTTCACGTGGAACGCGACAGGAAGTGGGAGAATGTCGATGTACGGTATATTTATTTCGGTCGAAATACTGCACGCGTGATGTCATCGTCGATTTTCAAGATTGGCTCGCGCCTCGATTCTAGTTTCGAGATTGTCTGGAGACTTCTCGACGACAGCCTTAGAACGCGTAATCCGCGGGGTGAGAGGAGTTCGTCCCGCAGACTAAACAACGGCTTGTCTCGCCTTCTTATTTTTTCTCCTTTTCTCTTTTTAAAAAGAGTCTAATGTTTTCTCTTTCCTCCTTCTTTTACGAGTTTTTAAATATTTTTACCGTCATATTTTTAAATATGATTACCGTCAGTCGTCAGATTACGAACTTTCCTCTATTCTATTCATCCTCCTCTGTAAAACGTAAAAATCATTGAAATCGTGTAAAGCAAGTTTTCTTTGTTATACCAATTTAATTGTTTATACGATTTTTGTAAACAACCTCCGATAGTCTTATGCGTGGCTAACGATTGTTTTCATGTCTCGATGGCAATGAGACCAAGGAACACCGATGACGAGGCGCGCTATGACGTAATCTCGAGGAATTTCGAAAGTTTCATAGAGAGGAGGAATTCGCGAAGACGAAGATTGACCTTGGTTGCGACCAGCTTATTTGTTATTGGAAGGTTATACGATCGCCTTTTTAATTTACGAAACGATAGAAGCATTAAATTCTTCGCTGTTTCTCTATGCTCGTTTCTCTGCTTATTATGAATCACGAACTAGAAAAAATCTTCGTTTATTAGATTTATAAAAGTAACGGAGTATCTAGCGAAGTTTAAGTGAAAAACGAATGCGAGCCAAAGAGGACGTTATACATCAAAAAGTCAGAAGCAGAACAGACAGCAGAAATAAGTGGGATAGACCGTGATAATTCTATTCGCTTATTCATTTTAATAATTCATCGATCCAACTGGGTCAGTGTTATACTTCACGGTACTCAATTATTAATTAGCCGAGTAGGTTGCTTGGTCTAAAAGCCGTCCTAAACTCGATGAACAGATGGGCGTTTCTTTTACCGAGAGACTTTCAACGTTACGAACCTTTTTCGTATGACTATGCATTAAATTTGGTTGTTTGAATTTCTCTGGTCATCTACATAGATATAAACTTTTTCACAAGCAATACGTTCTTACGTATACGTACATCTTCGTTACTTTCACTCATCGTTCATCCTATAAACGAAATTTTCAAGCTTTTTTTTTCCTCGTTACGTTTCCTTTTAATCCTTTCAGTTTCTTAATTAATTCCACGTACACTGTTAGTCATATCGTCACCTGTTACATTTGTTCCAATATCCTGACAAATTTTACACACCTGTTTGTATAAAGTATAAATAAATAAATATAATAAAAAGTATTCGAATACCGTGGTGAATACCATCGTATAAAAAAAAAAAAAGGAAAGTCAGAATAGGCCGTGATGGATCGAAGATCGTTCAGATTTTCGATGGGATCTATAAGATTATGAAACTCGGGTCGTCTCTTTCTCGTTCGCCAGCAATGGGAATTCTATCGTCTTTGTCGGTTCTCCGCGTTTCCAGTATTTTCCTTTTTCTCTCAGTTTTTCTCGCTTGCTCCCGCTTGCCAGCGGACTCTGGCTCCCTTACTCCTGTCTCTACGACGCCTCACGACTCTCTACGAGGCAGCGAGATGCGAGTGGAATTTTAATTGCCATTTATTTTTGCTCGCTCGGTTCCCTCGTACCGCTCGTCGCATCGTCTCGCGCGGACAGATACAAAACCGATTATGACACCGCCGGAGGAAGTTGCAGATCTCTCGATGCTTTAAATTATACAGGGTGTTCGGTAACAAATGGCAGAGAATTTAAGAGGCGCTTCTACGATACGGAATAAGACGAAAACGAAGAACAAGGGAGTGGCGTTTCAGACCACTTTGTTTATTAGTTATTAGCGTTTAAAAAGCAACCAAAATACCCCCGAAGCCTGGCAAACTTCTCTATACGAACGAATGTAGGGCAGCCTAAACGATGGGGGGGCACAGTGATCCTCAAACTTTAAAAGGATTACAATGTTCGATACTCAAATTCCATAGGATGGTTTTATTCGTTTTCGTAATCATTCAAAATTGATCGAGACGACGTTATATTGAATTTTAAATCGTTAAATAATTTTAAATCTGTAAAATAGGAAACATACAATTTATTATATTTTTCTCCTGTGATTTTTATACATGCATGTACGAGAGCATCATTTTGCATATGATCGTTGCATAAATATTACGCGAAACCGACGTATTAGTTTATTACATAATTACGTCGAAATCTATCGTCGAGCGCGGCTCGATACGATCGAGCTGTCTCGTAACAGTTCTCATCACTGACCAGTCCCAATCATTCTTGCCCGCGATACAAACGAAAGAAGAAATAGGTATATCGTGACTCTTGGCAAATAGGAACAGCCAGCACAGTCTAGCCGTTAATTTAAAACGTTCCGACAGGTGTAACGTCTAGTCCGAAGCGACGTTGGCTCTACCTAGCAATATGAACGTGTCTGCCGAGGAAAGTGTATCGGATACCGAAATACGTAAAATATACATATGTACGCTGTGTACCTTCACGCTCGAAATAGTGCTTGCCACGTACATATGTACGTACACAGGCGCGTTTCGCCGAAGACGTCCTTTTATATGTACATATATGCGTCATAACGGTTTCAGAGACTGAAATTGCAGTCATTGACATCGTCATCGGTGTAGCCAGTGGAGCCAAATTCTGAACGCGATTTCTTTCAGATTAGCCTCGGAATCGTCACAATCCCCGCTTGCGTGTATCTTCTATCTAAAATATCTTCTTGCGTGTGAACGCGCGAAAGAAACACGACCTTTACGTGTATCTGGTAGCAGAATATACGTTAAATAGAACGTAGTGAGCACAATCGAAGAGTTTGCAGCAATAAGGAGACAGGTCTAATATATTGGTCGATTTTGCGTTTCGATTTACGTAAGATCAGTCAAATTACTAGATAGTGGAGCTACCTCTTTATTGCAGCAATTCGTTCAATTAAAGAAACGAACATCGGCAGAGGCTGTTTCACCCACTAATTATTATAACGAGTACTTCATTTTGTACGTTCTCTGTACTTTTGCGTGTTACGTGAATTTTGTTTCAATCTCCGACGAATATATAAAAATTCGGCAGCGTTCGCATTAGAATCACGTTACGTAATCGATCTCGCCGATATTCGGCAATGGTATTCGAACGCGTGTCACCGAGTTTCTTCTGCACTCGAGGCCGAGCTTTTTTCATAATGCGCTGCTAATAACCCTATCTATATGTATATGTATATATATCGAGGCTGTATTCGTGGGGACGCTCGTACTCGTTTACTATCCCCGCAAAATCGACTATAACGATCGCGTCGCGAGATTACACGGTTACGATGCCCGTGTGCCATTCGATGTAGCGTGGGCCGGCTTTAGGACGACGGTATCTTGGCAAGTGGGCAAGCAGACAAGCGAGCGAAGCAAAGCAGGCAAGCTTGCCATGAGAGATTGGAATGTCTCCCGTCCGTTCGAACCCTGTTCCCCTCCACACCTTTCCACCACTCTCCGCCCCCACCCTGCTTCCCCCTCGTGGCTCCGTGTCTCTATATACTGGCCCCTGCCAGTGACTTCCTCTTCTCTCTTCTACGTTTTACTCTGTCTCTCTCCCACCGACGCTGTCTTCTTATTCCATCGTTTCTCCGCTGGGTCCCGGCGTGCAAGGTAGCGGCAAGTAGCGAGATAGAGAGACTGGATGCGTGGCACAATATGCGGAAAAGAGAGAAACGGTCAAAGAAAGACGAAAGGCTCTGCTAGCGATGGGGTTAACTTATTATAGTTAGTCGTCTTATATAGTTTTCGAGCTTTTCGGCGCCAAGCTTGCGTCGCTCGATAGAGGTTAGGATTCGCGCATGTGGTTGCTTCGCTGAGAAGCATCGATCGATTGTTTGGTAATGTTGCTTGTGGAATGTGGTATTTTTAACGCGTTAGCGCGGAGCTAATTTTGCTCTACTTTGCATCTAGACGGCGTGTAAATATAGGAAATGCGTCTATGCATAAACAAAAAAAAAAAAAAAAGTTTAGCGTTGTTGCCCAAGGGTCGTCGCCGTAGATCGAATGATTTTTTTGGTTTCTTTAAATCGTTGATTAAATAATAGCAGCCTCGATTTCGGACCAAAGTAAGCTTTAAGTATAAAGATGGTAAAACCTATTGTTTTAATTGAGTTCAAAAAACAGCCTATATCGTATATATATATATATAATTGTAGTTGAATTCCCAGTAACACATCGATAGGACGATGGAATGAAAAGAGAAATAAACGGTACGATGAATGGTGTAGGATGGTGTGGAAAGAGTACGCGAGGATATTGATCCCATCGCTAAGGCGTACTCTTCTCCCAAGTTTGAATGCATCTTGAAGAAAAGATGCCAGTTCCCCCAAGTCTCGAGCCTGTCCTCTCTCGGGCCTCGGCCCTGGATATTCCGTCCTCGGCTGCTTCTTTCGTTCCGTCCTTCTCCGGCTGTGTCCCTCTGTCTTTCTCTTTTTTTCTCTCTATTCCCGCGCGAATGCGACCCTTTTGGCGTAGTGGCTACCGGTGTTACGCTCGTAGGGCCCCCAGGCGGTCCACGAATGGATTCACGAAGAGCTACGAGGACTCCCGAGGGTGTACGATCGTGCGCACGAGCAGATGTGCTACTGTCCTTCGATACTCTGGATGATGCCCCGCGGTGCTGCGAATCGACTATACCGTTCGCTCTTTCGCACGAGCGCGCGAAAGAAATAGGATGGCCGAGGAACGCAGAATATTATCGTTACATAGCGATCGACGTGGCTCGCCATTCGCATTTTTAGCCTTTCCCCATTATGCTCGTATGCGACTGTCGCGTGCTTTTTGTTTCAAAACGCGTACATATCGTATGCCCGTCAAGTTCAAGTTCGTCGAGGACAAACGAACCAAGTATGTACATGCTTGCTAGATTTAGATGAAAGGTATAATCTCTTTATTTCTTTTACCGCGACGCTTCGTATTGTAATACATATTTATCTACATACATAGGTATCTAAGTAGATGCGTTATGAATATAAATATATAAAGATATATATATATATATATATATATATATATATATATAGATCTATAGATATATAGATAAGATATATATATATATATCTTTTTTAATCTTGTTCTTTTCGTTAGTTACTTTTGTTGCTCGGTCACGGTTTCGTTAAAGGAGAACGGACAGAAGATTTTGCGTGAAATTCTCATACGCGGACGTGGACGCGGACACGCTGGGAAGGGTTCAGCTCGGAAATACCGTAGAAGAAAATAGAGAGCGCGGTAAGGAGCGCGACCGGCCTTACGGCGTTGTTGCTCGCCATTTGCCGACGCAGCTTTTCACATTCCTTAGGCTCTCTTCCAGGGGCAAACAATGTTAACGACCACGCGAAGAGATCGAGATTCCATCTCTACCGAGCGATACATAAATAGGCCGACGCTTTTACCCGGCGACCAGATATATACGTACCCGCGTTATTATTCCTTTTTGTAACCGACTATTTTTAGACGCCCGCCGGAATTTCACGCTTCTCTTTTTCTTTCTTTTTGATGTTTCTCCCTTTACCTCATCCTTTTTTCCCCCTTCCTCCATCTACCTCCTCGACCGAGTCCGTCGTTTGCTGTATGTCGATAATCGTATTCGAGGTTGAATAATCACGTTTCACGAGGTAAAAGATAATATAGGAAGGCTATACTTCTATTTTTCATTTTTTTTTAAGTTCGCATATTCTACATCCTATAAGGGAGTAGTTTGAAAATTCAGTATATAGCATCTCTAGCACGCGAAGCGAAGAGAATCACGGTTACTGTTACACAGCTGGTAATTTACGTTTCAAATAGATTCATTAAACAAGTAACTATTAGTGCTGCACAGAATATTAAAAAGAGAGATCTTGTATTCTTGTCGTTCAAGGTATTTAAATGTTAGTTATCTGCCACATCATCAAGTTCTCTGAATATTCACGCTATATAAGTCTTTGTCAAGTAAGAAATCAATCATTTTAACACTTGTGTCGCCAATTTTTCTTGTTACTCAACGATTCTTCTATCTATGACACAAGTAGGGACATTTGTCGCATTAAATATTTAAAGAAATAAGAGGAAATATAACAAAGTTGTCTCTTCAGCCTCGATGATACTTGCATGTCAAGCTATGGCAAAAGTAAATCCGGAAAGTTTCGGGATGACCTTTAAAAACAATATGTTGTGAGATTGGAAATCTTTCACTTTCCGATGTAAGAAAAAAATCAAGTAATTATCTTTGCAACTGCAGAAATTACTGAATAGCAAAGTAAAAAATCCACAACCCTTTCGAGAAAATATAACAACAGCTTTAAATTATCAATAAATTCATGGCTTTTGACTCTGTATTTTAGTAAAATCATTTTGATAAGTGAAGATATTCAATTGTCTTTTCCGCGATGATCTATCTCTTACCATTCTATGAAAAATGTGAATTATCGATCACATGTAGCGCAATCGTCACAAATTTTCTGAAATTTTCATTCCACTTAATTCGCTTTTTCTTCCGAGGATGCGTACGTGCCTTGGACCATACGAACCGGCTTGAATCACGAAACGATCGTCTCTTATCAACGCAGGAATGCATGAAGGCTGATTATCAAAGACTTATCATTGCCTGATAACCAACAGCTAAATGACGTACCCCAGATTCAGATCTGGCTACTGTTTGTCGTCGAGTTCGCGAAAAAAAAAAATCGTGGCAATTCTACAAGGATATGATTATCTATCGTAGCTTTCCCCCATTGAAAAATAGTTGAAAATCATTTATTTAGCAACATTCCTCTACCTATATAGATATAAACGTATTTTTAATTGGCGTTCTAGTAATACGTGTTACATTTCGATCGGTTATTATTATAATCTTCTTATCTGGAAGTATTATCTAAATGGTTAATCGAGTGTGTCGATGTTATCCCTTTCTGGGATCGAATTTTTTTAATTCGTTTAAGTGTATGAACGTTGCAAGGACTTTCCGCGATCTTCAAGATCGTTTCTTATCGCGTCGAATGAATCACAAAAGCGACGAGAGTTATAAATATTCAGGTGAGGCGTCACCTGGCAATTGTCGCGACAAAAATTACATTTCCTCTTGAACGATGGCAGAAAATCGACGACAGTACGAATCGTTGTAACGATCGCGTAACGGGCTGACCCATGATGAGCTCGTTCTTTTTTATCTGGTCAAGTTTAATTGGCTGATACGTCGATTTCCTTGAAATCTCAATATAACGCTCGACATTCATCCAAAGGGAATGCATCAGATGCCGATTTCTCCGAAAGGGAGAGCTCTCCGTAAAGCGATATGCATACCGAATACGTTCGTCAGGATTTCTAACTTCTTCTCCACGGTGTTCTTCTTGGAAGGGCGACACAAAAATGTGAATGTACCGTAGCCCTTTTCAAATGTGCACAACGCATTCCTTTTTCCTTCTTTCTCCTCTCTCCGCTTTCTTTTTTGTTTCAACACCTCCAGAAAATTTCGGATCTTTTGCTTCTATAATCACTGAAAACAATTTACTTCGTAATAGGAGATAGAAACATTATTTCGTATAGCTATTCATTTTGTATACGTATAATTTATTAGAATATTCGTTTAACATTTTCGTACGTTTCATTGTTTGAAGTTTGAACTACATAGGGAGAATATTTTATGATCATTTTCCTCTTAATCTGTTTAGTGTTTTCCAATTACATCACACTATTGTTAAATTGCTGGAAAGATATGCGTATCATTAAACTATATCAAGCTATAATAGGTTAGATAGCAATTATATCGGTATCAAAGATGTTGACGCATAAAAGCGATTAAAAATGATAACATATTAAATATTACCGTGTAAAAATATTGCGAGTGAACATGAGTTCTTTTAATAGAACCGTTAAGGTTATGGAAAATTATCAGTCATAGAGGTTTCTTTGGAATTTTCACACATCGATTCTATTATAAGATAATGTAGAAATAATTAACGGGGATTAAGTGTTTTTTAACTTATGTATTTCGAGAATGGATTAATGTTATTTTATTGATTAACCTGGTTGCGGGAAGAAAGATAACTATGACAAAGAAATAGAACGTTTTCATTGTCTGTAAAAAATGGCATAGAGATAGTAACATGGGTCTAATCGATACACGGCATCGTTTTACCGAACGACTGCTAGCGGTGGTCGATAGTTAGTTTCGTGTTGCACAACATAATTGATAACAATTCTCTTCAATGAGTGTCAAAAGATCGCGATAACGTTTCAATGGGTTAAGATTGTCAAGATTTTATTACTTACGTTTTTGCATTTATGCCGAAAATACTTTTGGTATAAGTTATACAATTAAAATTCTTTCTTTTCCTTTACCGGGGACAAAATATCAAGAAAGCGATCGATTATTTGTTCACGGTCTTACGTACGAACTGTACAACATTCAATTCACAGATTCAGCAAAACCTTTATCTTATTGTTAGTAAAGAAAAATTGTTTGTAGGTTGAAACGTACGTTTCGTATTTTTACATCAGAGAATACTCTATTCTGAGACAACTTGGACCGCCCAATTCTTAAACTTGAATTTCGCGGGCTTTCCTTTTGATACGAGAACGCCAGAGAGAAAGAGCATCCTCCGTATGCGTTTCGCGCGAAGAGATAGGATTGCTGGAAAGTTAAGAGCTTTTGCTCGGTCCGCGCAGACACCTTCGTTCGCTGAACGGGGCATCGAGTTATCGGTATGTACACCACGATAATGGCATCGCATTCCATTCATATCAGCATCGCTCGTTCGCCACCGCAGCCTACCCGCTCTCTTGCCTCCCACTCCCTTCCCTTCTTCCCTGGCGGTGGGACGTTCGTATGCGCAGGCTCGTTCCATCGCGCCAGGCGCGTCGTCGCGTCGCAAACCAAGACGCGACCCGAACACGCGCTCGATGTGAACGCACCTTTACGCGGCCGATCGTCATGCTGGCTTCACCTGGTGCGCATTCCTTCTGCAACTGTTGGAAAACGGCTCCCCGAGGAAACTTATCGAGAGAGAGAGAGAGAGAGAGAGAGAGCGTGCAGCTTGTTCGCGATCACGCCGATTCCACCGGCAGTGGGGGCTTTTTTCTATTTTATAATTAGATTTTTAGGCCTCGGTGGCGCGACTGACGTGTATGCACGTTATGATCTTCGACGGACGGTTTTAGCGGCAATAAGATTTGAAAATACTCTAGTCACGCAGGTTTTGTGATAAAAGATGATAAAATGATGAAAAGGTTAAAAATATTGTGAAAATTAATGTCGTCTTTCAGGAAGGGAAAAACTTTAGAAATTTGTTCATTATTATTGAGATTTTCGTTTAAAATTTCCTTAATGTAGAATTTAGAACGATATTCCGCGTATTTAAGACAGCTTAGATGTTTTAGAAGGATGTGTTTAACGGTCGAATCAAAGAGCTGTGATATTCTTCTTAGTTCTGTGATTCTTTCCGAGAAGTATCTTGTTAGGAGATAATTCTTAAGAGTAATTCGTTGTTTATTTTTTGATGTGCTCAAGGAATTCAAAGATGTCAAGTCATCGTTATTTATCGCATTTCTTGTTTTATTACATACTTTAACGAGTTATCTATTTTCACATCATGCAAATTGCAAGCAAAAAATTTTGCTTTGCTTAATCGTTGTAGACAGTTTCGAGTTTCGCAGTAATTTGAATGACAGTTTAATCTAGAAAAACTGTCTCGACGGGAAAAAAATCTTTATACAGTCAACAATAATTATCTCTGTTGTTTCTTCGCTCGAACACGAGAGCTTTTGAATGTGAAGTATCTGTATGCTTGTAACATCTAAATATACGTTCACCGTTTGGTGTATCGAGACGATAAATAGCAAACACAAAATATATCCAAACTTTCTCCACGGAGAATTCTTATATCTTACTGATAAGGTAACGGTGCCAGGTGCCGTTGTACAAACGTGCCCGCCCCCCTATACGCTTCTCTGTGATTTATACGTGTGTACTTATTAAATTACTATTTATAAACTTACTGAAACTATTAAATTAATAGCCGTCACAAACGATATACATAATGTAATACTTATATAATACAAATTATAAATAACATATCTTTCTATTTATAATTATAAAATATACAATGATCTCGAAAATGTTGCGAGTGTGACCTTGAGAAAATTCCACGCGTATTAAATTAAATCTTTCTTCCTTAGTGTTTTGAGATTTAAATGATCTATTTACATAACTTTTATCTTTATCGAATCCATCAAGTACATTAGATCAGAGAATATTCCATATAAATTCCTTAAATGTTTTTAATTTTTTTTATTGCCTTAAATACATATACGTTGATGTCACTAAAGCCTAGTGGGATTCTTCTGGTGTCTAATTCGGTGGGGCGCTACGACACAACGCAAACCGGAATTATTGTGACGGTATCAATCATTTCGTTATCGTGACATCGAAACAAACACACAAATATGTTTTACATCGCACGGCAGTGCGCACGATTTGATTCTGTATAGGTTTCCTCGATGAGCCACTTCGTTTAATCGCGGAAAATCTCACGATTAAATCATAATAATTGATTGTCTGTTCGAGTGTTAATCGTTCTATGAATTAAAACTGTAGATAAGGAAAGGACTGGCAAATTATCTGTAATTTTCAATTTTTAATTTTTGCCTATTATTATTAAAAGATGAGATTATGGAGGGCGAAATCATGGCGTTGTAATATAATATTTTAATTTATAAATTACTTGTACACGTACGTGTGCATTCATTCAAGCAACTTATACATATTTATGAACTCGTTGAGTTTCAACCGTTTCTTTTTAATACTCCGAGAATGCATTGTTAACACTTGTCGTTTTAATTCATTGAGAATAATTGTCAAAGAGTAAAAAAAAAGAAAACGATGATTCAAAGATCAAAGTTCTTATATATATATACATATACACGCATGCATACTATATACAAATGAAAAATAATTTCGAAGTAAGTTATACGTAAAAATTGTAAGGCCTAAAAGGATGAAATAAAAGAGGGAGATCCTCAAGGAATTTATATGATAAAGATTTAGTGTTTCTAAAAATATTCAGATCGTCTTACGATTACGTAATTTCACAAGGTTTTGTATTAATTTTTAGATTAGACATAACTGATTGAATATTTGATATATATATATATATATATATATGTATACATATATAGCGATAGTGATATACGATTTAGTCATATATCAAAAATATGACTTTGAGCACGTGTGAAGTTGCAGATTGTGGCGACTTCTATTGGTGAGATTGCGTACTGCACGTACAGTTGCTGGTTCTATATGAGCTGGTATACAAGTTAATCCCGCGCATAATTCGCACATTCCAAAAGAGATTCTTCGATGGAATTTGAAAGTATTTCTTTCGTTTGATGTTTCGAATAATCTCGATATCAATAACGATTCCTGTAATAGAATGCACAAACAATGTTATAAACGTGGATATATACAAGTAGGTATTTTGTTACGAAATCATTACTTAAAACAACTTTGATAATATCTTCATTTATTGTAATGGGATTATGTGTGTGTGCGCGTGTGCGTGTATCTGTATCATATCCATGATGATTGTATAAAGAGCAGAGTTCAACAATTCTTATAGGAAAGTAATTAGAATTGTTTTATTAGCCATTAATGTGAAAGCAACTCTTAACTTTAGAACTCATAGTCAATCTAAATATATGCGCAGTTATAATTCCATTTTCGAGATTGATAAGAGGGAGGCGAAATAGTCAGGAAGGAGGAATGAAAGATGACGCATTGAAAGTAAGAAAAGAGGAAATTGACGGAAGGAGAGGAATGCCCGAAAGGGTGTAGCGGGTCACGTGTGTATAGTCGGCCCCTTGCATTAGCCGTGGATCCTCCTTTTTCTTTTCTTCCTTCCCTTCTTCTCTCTTTCTCTCGGGAGCCACGTGCGCCCCAAGAAATTCCTCTTTTGTATCCTTCAGCCTTTGTTCGGCAACAGCTGTCCGGCCGAAGAAATGCTTTTCTCCATCGTCAGTCTGCTTACTGCTGATTCTTTCCCCTCTCTGTTCGCTACCACGTCTAAGTATGAATTAAATTATCGATTCTCTGCCTTCTTTTGTCGATTCGTGCGAGGAAGAGATTAAGAATCACGATTTAACGCGAGAACGTCAACTAACCATTTAAATAGTGTCAATATTTTCTTCGTAATCATTAATTCGTAAATTGTCTGTTTTTAGAGACAGATTATTACTTGTTATTATAAATATGTGATTGTATTTGTTCAAGAAATATTTGAGGAATCCAGTTAAACTTGAAGAGCCCAATTTCATAAATATTTTAATTTTAGGTATTTCCAACCAATCAGCCCCCAAAGACTATTTCTTTTTTATCAATTTTCAAGTAAAATTTCACAAGCATTAACTTGTTGTTATTAAGGTAACAAGGATTAAAAGGAAGACAGAATGAAATTTACTAAATGTTATGAAAATGCGGTTTTTTCAGAAAGAGAGAGAGAGAGAGAGAGAGAGAGAGAGAGAGAGAGAGAGAGAGAGAGAGAGAAGTTGTCACAAATTCCATTTCCTTCCATGGAATGCGGCTCACCATTCCCCTCTACATCATTCCATTCCGACGCAATGTTTAAAAGTACATCGAATCATGATTCTCTCTACCCCCGTAATTTCCTCATAAATCATCTCGAAAATTCCCGAAGGAAACGGTTCTGCATCCGTGCCCTTAACATTCGCCGGAAGACGTTGCTTTCGAAATTTGCCGCGGTTGCGTATTCAGAAGAAAATGCCACGAATGCGTCCAATTACAAAACACCGCGGGCATTCCTGAACAGATCCGTACGCATAGTGGCCCGACACTGGCTCCGCGCGGCTCTCTGCTATCTATCCCTCTTTCTTCGTTCCTCCTCCGATGGTATGAGCGGCGGAGAGTAGTTGGCGCACTATAAAAGGGGGCCCTTCGCTCGGAGCGGGGCCCCGCGGATCGGCGTGCAGCGTTCAGATAAATATGCGGGAGGGGCCGGAATTCCTCACTCGGCTGCATTCCAATCGCTCTTCCTCCTCCGCCATCTCACCACTACTACACACACAAACACCTCCCCGTCATCGTTATTTGCAGCCTCCGTCGCACACTACCTCTGTCCCGGCCACGCAGCAACAGAACAACCTAGCGATCCCAGTATGTAATGCCAACGAATACCAGTACCGCCGGTGACAATAACAATAACCACGCGTGTCCATAATAAGCTTCTGAATACCCTGACAATCAGTGTACGTACGAAGGAGTTGAGGTTAGCTTCGATTAGGTTAGATTAGATGCTTCTTCGTGACTTTTGTAATCTGCTTTGTTTCCTTACGGCTAAAGTGGAGCGATATTTTTGGTAATAAGGATGTCCCGCTATTATTAACAACAGGGATTGTATTTATATCTCACGGTGAACTTGCCTAGGATCTTGCAACATCGTAGGACAAAATTTATTATTTAAATTCGTAAACGAATTTTTATGACAAAGAATAAATTCAAAATTGATATATATATATATATACCCAATGCAAAGCTACGGTGTACAGTAACAATTCGTCAATTCGCTTGCAAGTATGCGTTACTGCTGTTCGTCGTTTATGGACTGTCTTTATTTTCTCCCTTCTCTCATAATTTTTGCGTCCCTTCCTCGTGTACTAAAAAGATAGATTCTTTTCTGGCTTTTACAGCATCTATAAACGTGTGTATATGTACTCGAGTACCGACGTAGAACTCACGAGTACGTGCAAACGGTTTCGCAGGAATTATTATTGTAGGTGGTGGATCTTCCATTAAAATGCATATACAGGACCTCTAATACGAAGGCTGACCCTTTTGGCCGAAGATATCGCTCCTTTTGCAGCGCTGGCATTCCTTACCAATATTTCTCGAAGAGGAATTCCTTAATGATACACGAGTGCTGCGTGCTTCGTGCTTGCTGCTTCGTTCTTCGCTCCCTTCTGTTGGTACACGTGCGTGATTCGCGGCCTAGAGTCAGGTCTCGATGGAGAAAGTGTTTATTCGGTTTCCTGTCATACTCGTCTGGGATTTTTTCTCCATCGCTCAAATTGACATATGACAAATCGCGTACAAGGTCACGTTGTACTTTCGAACTATTTTAAAGATGCATAACACATTGTGTAACATATAGACCACCTGCCTGATCCTGTAAGAGTAATCCAACATGTTCTAGAGCGGCGTTTTTAAATGACATTGTAAATCTGATCTTTTTATTGAATATTTATATTTAGAAACATCAATATTTATACTTGTATATACGGATTGTTCGTGCTACTATTTTCTGGCAATGAAAACTTTTTTCTAAATGATAAGAGTCTTCGAAAAGATAAGAGACCGAATTTCAAGACCCTTTTCTATACTTAATCCTACTACAGTGGCATCAACAAATTAAAAATATTCTTCATGGATTTTCCGTAATAGCAAAACGTATTCATCGTATCAAAGAAGGAAGTACCATATAAAGCACTGAAAAGAGCTCTGTTCGCAAATCCAGAAAGTCCACATACCATCTTACAACAGTCCTATGTAAATGAACAGGAGGTGACCTCCGCTCATAAAACGACGTTAACGGAGAATAATGTATCTCTCCGACCCATAATATCCGAATAACGTAACACATGTCAGTCGACAGACATTCCAATTGACTTATGGAACGTCTCTAACCGGAATTCGTTCGGAACGAAAGAAGATTCCCGCGTCGCGTCGCGACGGACATGTCCAGCGGAGCGTGGCGTAAAAAGTCAGCTAAAGCGGAAGAGATTTCGGGATGTGCCATGCCGGGAGGACGAAGAGGAAGCGACTCGAGAGATCTTTCGAGGGAGAAAAAGGAATGATAGATACGTAAGGGAGATGCAAGCATCGAGGTAAGAAGAGCTGCGCCTCGTGGAGGTGGAGAACGAGCGATGGAGGAGGAGGAGGAGGTGGAGGTGGAGGAGGGGAAAAATAAGAGGCTCTTTCCGCGAGGCGAGCGAACCGGCTCGTACTCGATAGCATCTGCGGAGCCTCCGACAATAATAGTGTGGACCGAGAAATATGCGCGCGGGGCCCGAGCCCTGTGAATCCTTCGGCGGTTTTGGGGTGGTGAGGTGGTGTACGGAGGCAAAGCTCGCCTGGTGGGGCGAAATTCTCCGATGCGTAGTGATGGGTTCGATCCGGTGCTTGTAATTCCCGAACAACTCGTCCTTTTAATCTTTCCCTCGCTCACCACTCGCGTGTCCCTACTTTCATGAAAAATTCTGAAATTTTCGTAATGCAGAGTGACGATGTTTTAGAGAAACGAGAATTTCGTGCAAATTGGTCCCACGAATATAGAATAGAAAAATATCTCCCGAAACACGAACTTTCTAATTACTTTACAGGAAGACAGTCCATTCCGTTTCCTGCGAAGGTTTTTTTTTTTTTTTTTTGTAAAAATGCTTGCTTTTATACAAATGCGTAAGTTATCATTTTAGTGGAAACTACACGAGAAGGGAGAAAAATAGTTTGCAAAAAACTTGGAATAATTATCTGGAATTCGCAAAATGTGCATGATTTGGATGGATATAAAATTGAATTAATGTCATGAAGGTATAATAGGCACGGATTATCGATCAGCGATGGTAATGAAATAAATCGATAAGATGCGCAGAGGCAGGAGAATTGGTCCCATCACTACTGGTACGGAACGGGCCTTCTGACGGAGAGGGGACATACACCAAGGTCCACCGGGCCTGTTCTTAGATGATCAGAGACACGGCTGATGGGCCAGTAGTGGCCCCAGAAATTCCAACAAGGACGAGGCATAATGCGCGACTCAAGGTCGGTTCTACTACCGACCAGAGAGTCCGAGATGGGACCACGTTCAGCAGGGTCGTACTGTGACCTCGTCAGGCCTTCCTTCCCCTCCTCTCCCGGTTCTCGGGCCCCTACTCCATCCCTGCTGTCGTCCCTTACAGGCTGGGCTCCGCCAGCTACAGGATCGTGCGCTCGCCCCGCGGCGCCCTGCATATCAAGCCCCTGCATACCACCGCGACATTCCGCATCGCTGAAAAAAATGTACGTCCTCCGGGGGTCGATGACGAATACTACGGTGAAATTTGAGACGCGACCTCGTCGACGCTTCGTCGCTCGGCTATTCGTCGAAACTATTTCGTCGAGCATACTAGTTGTGTACGTGCGTGGAAACGAAATTAACGGTTCTTCTTGTTCGTCGAACGTTGATCGGCGCTTTTCTCCTCTGTAATGGATATTTCGATCGATGGAAAATATTTGACGAGAAAATATAGGTCAAGAAAATTTCTATCAACGAAAGAATTTTTAGTTTGATGGAACCTTCGAGAGGAAGAGATGGGGGATCATTGAAGATGAGAAGGCCTAGGGAAGGAGCAAAATTTCGACACGCGATATCGTAAATATTCATGGTGCGTGAGCGAACGCAGCACGTGTGTGTACGTTCTAGTATCAATTAGATTCACCAGGAACGAATACCGCACGAAATGCATGGTATCTGAAAGGAAGAGGCAAAGTGGGGGACGCGGAGAACGAAGAAGGTAGAAATTGTTGGGTAGCGAAAAGAAGAAAGAGATAGAGGGAGGATAGGAAAAGTAGATTGGGAGTGGGGGGCGCAAGGGCTCGATTGCGACGGTCCTGCCGGGCCTCATCCTGAGGCCCGCCTTTTTACACCGGCTAAGAAAGAGCCGCTTGAGGCCACCGTGGTTGAAGCGAGATAAATGAAAAGACTATGGAAGGAGCAGACGGAAAGTGAGGAGAGGAGGAACGCCTATACGGAGATTGAGAGAGGTAGGCTCCGCGCGTGTATGTGTGCTTGAGTGAGAAAGAGGCAGAGATCGAAGGATTAAACGGAAGAAGAGAAGGAGAAGAAGAGAAATAAAAGAGTAAAAAGGAAGGATGTTGGATAGGATGGTAGGGAGAAGGGTGGTAGGTAAAAGCAGGATGGAAACGAGAAGGGAAGGAGAGAATCGACCGGGTGGTGCAAGAAGCGAAGGAAGAGAAGGCAAAAAGGAGGAAAAAAGGTGGGATCCCTTAAAAATTGAGACCCACAGAGGTGGGGATCGGAATTTCGGGCCCCGTAAACCGGCCAGTCTCGAGGAGGCCTTCGCGAAGATGAGGTGAAGAGAAGAGGAGATAGACATCCGACGGGATAGAAGAAGAAGAAGGAGAACGAGAAGGAGAAGAAGAAGAAGAAGAAGAAGAAGAAGAGGAAGGCGAGGGCGAAGAGGAAAGCGACGAGGAAGAAAAAGGCGGAGAAGAAGGAAAGGAAGAAGAGTATATAGGAGAGGAAAGAAAGAGACGGCAACGATCACGACGATCACGACGACCACGACGACGAAGAAGACGAAGAAGAAGAGGAAGAAGAAGAAGAGGAACCGTGCCTAGTCTACTGTGTACCCGGCATGGACCGTCAGTACACACTCTGCGTACTCGTACCGGCGCACCAGTACCGCACCTACGTAAACAATTACCATCAGCAGGCGCATCAACAGCGACTGCAACAACACCAACGCCAGCAATATTCCGAGCAGCAACGTTCCTGCAAACAGCCTTATCAACAGGAGCAAATTTACGAGAACGTCGTGTCCCAATATCGAATGAGAATGTGCTACCATAACGACTACGAGAACGACGAGCAGATACAGAGGTTCTACTGGGAGCAGTGCTACAGACGTGATGACACCGACGCCACCGCATACTATTACTGTGAATACGTAAGAAATCTTCCAGGATTTTCGCGTACCTCGTGCGTTACTCTGATCTCTTGGAATCCGTTGAAGTGAAATTCCACGTCCGGCATATCATCGTCAACGACTTTGTCATCGATCAGTGTTTTCGTTTTCATACCTCTGCTATTTAATGTCTCATATTTCGTTCAAATATCTCTCTGTCTCTCCGATCTCACGTGTCTCTAATATCAAGATACGATCCGCTGGTAACATCGAATAGAAATTTCGAATCATTCACTGTTTCTTTCTTTCGCATTTATATGTCGACTAAGAGAGAGAGAGAGAGAGAGAGAGAGAGAGAGAGAGAGAGAGGGGAAGAGAGAGGCCTCGAAAACGAACGGTAATTGGAAGTACCGGAGCTCGCTTCGAGAATTCTTTTTGAGAATAGCAAAAGTGCGAAATTCCATAGAAACACGACACGAGAGAGAAACGGAACGAGAAACGTTGCCGTGAATTCCGAATGTTTCTCTCGCTACCGATAGACTACGTTCTTTTATTTCCTTCTGTTTTACGACGTTGAACCTGCGGAACAATCCGAACGGCAGGATCGTCCGGCACTCTTAGCACTACGTAAATCATGTGTAATGGTATTTCCTTGTTTGAAAATCGAAAGAATGCTGCCGCAGGCAGTTGCGTGGCTTCTATCGGATTTCGATGCGTGATCGAGCTAAAAACGTGAAACGACGTGCTATTCCCTACGTTACTTTTAACCGCGGAATTCTTTCCGTTAAGTGTTGCCTAGGTGCTATATGCGCATTTGCCGATTTTTAATTTACCCGAGAATCTGTATCGATTATTCGATTGTTTGCTTCTATTATTAAAATCGACTGTATGTTTAAAATAAACTCAATGATCGAAAGTCGAAATGATCGAACGATCAAACGAATACTTCAGTGTGGAGACGGTTGGATGTTTGGATCTGGTGACTTTTATAAGTTTATGATAGGAATTTTTTTTTCTTTATTATTTCGGAAGAACGATGGATCCAAATTTTAACAATGTCGTTTGCAACTGTGTTACAGGCGAAAAAGGAGATCTACGATGTGAAGCAACAGAGGTTATGTCTGGCCCAGGATGAGTACAATCACCTCAACAACGCTTTAACGACGCTCGGTGCTTCACGTACAAGTTGTGAGTACATATTAATATCTATATATTTTCTGCAAATTTTTGATATTCAGAGTATTCCTCAAAGTATAGTTTAGCGTGGAAAGTAATGATTTACTTGGAACTTATGACGCGCTAATCGTTCGTTTTGTTACCCGTGGTACATAATATCCTCAAATAAATTTATTTTACAATAAAAGTATTTTTATCTATATTGATTGGGCGTATTGAGCATATTTATATTATTCCTTTACAATTAAATCATTCGATCGTCCAACTAGAATACAGTAAAAATTTTGATACCATGATCAGCGATTGAGAGGATATTTCTTATTTTTCGAAAAATTTGCCAATGTCGTCTTCAATCGTTTATAGAATACAAAGTCAAATAAACGCAACAATATTTTTTATACTCTTTGATTCAGAGTTCATTGTTATTTTCCACATATAGGGTTAATAAAGAATACATCGAACGAAAAGGTAATGATTGATCATCTATCTCGTCTACAGTGTGCTCCAGTTCGAGTTCATTGAGTACCAAGTACGATCCGGATCTTTTGAAATCCGATGTCGCACTTGCGAGGAGTCGAGTTTCCCGGCTGAAACGAGAGCTCGAACAGATCCGCGCTGAAATGAACTGTACACAGCGAGGAGTGGACACTCTCGCAAGGTATGTTGTTACTGTCTTCTTTCAAGATTTGCATCAGACATCTAGTGGAACTCGTGGAAATATGGATTTACATAAATATCATTTATAGTTTTATCGTAACAGAACGAATAATCTACTAAAGACACGAGTTTCAATGTTTCCTGTTATTTTTGATATAGCGTGGAACAGAAATTGAGCGGACATCATGGCGGTTGTTACAACATCACCGAGGCCCAGGCAATCATGACGGAGCTTCGAAACATTCAGAAATCGCTGAGTTCGGGCGAAAAGGAGAAAGCCGAGTTGATGCAGTCTCTGGCTCAATTGAAGGACGAATTGACGAGACTACAGCTCTGCGAAGGTAGTCCCGAGGCCAGCACTCTTAGCTTACCTCAGGAGAAGCTTAGTACAGCGTCTCAGACTGATCTCTCCGGCGAATTGGTGCCGATCGGTACTCGTCTGGCCGAGATGGCACGGATGAGGTTGCAGTACGACGAAGCAAGGAAAAGGATACAGCATATACAACAGCAATTGGCGGACCTCGAGGAAAAAGTAACTCCTGGTCAGACGGAAAGCGACAAGGACAAGTTGTTGCTGTTCCAAGAGAAAGAACAGTTGCTTCGAGAGTTAAGGAGTATCACTCCGCGTACCAGAACGCAACAAGATATGAAGAAGATCCAGAGTGAGATCCGTCGCCTCGAGCAGGATCTAAACAACGCGCTTGAATTGTCGAACAAGACGATTACAGATCGCGTGCGGCTGCACGAAGAGAAGCAACTGCTGTTGCAACAGTTGAGAGACGCTTTACGCTCGATGGCGATGCTCGAGGGTCAATTGAAGACTCTCAGTGCGAGCACGCTCTCGGTGAGCAGCAGTTCCAGTCTTGGAAGCCTTAGCACGACCAGTAGCAAGGGTTCGCTTAGCTCTGGATTGAGCTTCACTGATATTTACGGCGGTCCTCAGTGTCTGGGTCCTGTCAGCTCTCAACAGGAGCGACCAGTCGACATGGTTGATCTACATAGACGCGTAGAAAGATTGCTCAGAGGATCGGAGCAGAATAATCTCGTCAGTACGCCTTCCCCGGGTCGATCGCAGCCGAGTTTGTCGCCAAGATCGAGTCTCTCCAGCGTCAGTCCACCGGTCTCACCGCTTTATGAGAATGCCCCGATGGGCCCACCACCCGCGTATGAACACGTAGAGATGCAGAGAAGACAACATCAGAGACCTACAACCTCGTCAAATGCTCACTTAGATGGAAATCAGCTGGAGGACCGTTTGGCGGAGCTTAGGCTTACTCAGCAACAAACGTCGTCCCACGAACAATCCTGTGTTGCATCTCAAGATCGTCTTAAGTTGGTCGGTGGCCCGCATCCACCCGTCGAATTGCAATCTGGAAATATGTCCCAAGGAAGCGGCCTTGGCAGGCCTGTATGCGTTATGCAGCATCAAATGTCTCCGCAGGAACCACCGCCTCTTTCGCCTATAAGCGAGACACCTCCTCCTACTGGTATTCGTTCGAGGGCTAGCAGTTCTGGTACGAACACCAGGTCCGTCTCGGCTGCTGTTTCCGACGAAAGTGTCGCGGGTGATTCGGGAGTATTCGAGGCTTCTAATCGAAGGAAACTGCCTGGAGCGATTGACGATGTCAATTCGTTGGCGCTAGGGGAGATGAGCCTGGAGACGGCACAGGTGCAAATTAAGCTTAGGTTGGTTTTACGTTTATATAATTCTGTTTCATAGATTGGAGATCGAAGAGCCATATGAGATATGTAGGCGAAGAATTGGGAAATGTTTGTTTCGTGTTTCTGTGGTCTCATTCGTCATCCCTGAGTGAAGTGATAACTTAGAGTGACAGTGATTTATGTAACAGACTGGAAGAGTTTTCTCCTTTAAAGGGGTCCGGTCGAAATTAGTTTATATCTCATATGGTTCCTATCTTGTAAAAACAATAAAGTAAGTGCTTAACTAAACAATTTATTTGTTTAGATATTCTGTAAGTGACGGTTTGCTCCATGTTGGAATCGAACGTGCCAGAAATTTGGCTGCACTTTTCATACCTAACAACGCGCACGTGTGAGTATTTATCTAATCGTATAATTTTCCTATTATTCAATTATTTGAATTCAATTATAACGCACTTGACCGTCAGAAGAAATAATTTTGTAAATCTTTTAAAAACAGTAAAAAATATTATGATAGATTTCATAGAGTATTGGGAGAATGGAAAGAACTGGCATATTTTAACTTTTATATTTTGACTTATTTTAACTATTTTTTTTATTTAAAAGTTGGAAGTGTTCTTGGATCCTTCCTTTCTCTTTTTAATCATTATGATATTTCTTCCAATCTGAATAAGAATATAATATAAGAATGTAATTTTTTGATCGTAAAGTATCTTTATGTAAATGTAGCGACATTTTACAAACAAGAAACGTCTTCGACCAGACATAAATATATGCGATATTTAGAGTCACGTTGACGAGCCCGTTAGGATGAAAATTAAACATGTTGAATAGTAACAGTTGTTTTTTCCCTGTTTGCGCTTTAGATATATAAAGGCTGCATTGCTTCCGATGCAACCGCCCGTTAATCACATGTGTTGTACGAAACCTGTTGTGGATCTGCGCAAACCAACCTTCGGCGAAACATTCCCGATTGCAGTACCACTCAACAAACTGTACACGAAGACATTGCAAGTCAACGTTTGGTGTACGGGCAACGAGTCTGAGGAGTGCTTGGTACGTGTGTCTTCCGGCTCTTTCTTGTTTCTTTCCTTTGAATATCAAGATGGCAATAAAGTATTGAAATCGTTGAATGCTTGTCTAACACACGATAAGATTCTCATCAGTTACCAATTTATTGACAATTCAATGGCTTTTATAATGACGTTGAATGCAGCCATAATAAACAAGATATGATCGCTTATACATTTTTTTGTAACGTGATATGCTTTTTACGAACTTAAGGTTTATTTATCTTTAATATCCTAGTATCTTTATTTTGTTTATTTCTACTAAACAAGATACAGCAAAAAGTACTGTAAATCATAATGGTTTACTTAAATAGCAGACTCCTTTGATAAAAAAATATTAATTTAACGATGTTTGCGTTTATTGTAATATAGGCATTCTCTTGCCATTGGAGATCAACGATATTAAATTATTATAATTAAGAGGTTTAGAATATACCAATTATATTCTTATTTCTAGTCGCTGTATTTCTCCAACTGATTAACTTTTTAACCTTTTCATTTCAGGGATCCGCCCAAGTGTCCCTTGCAGACTTTAGTCCAGAATCGCCAAGCGTGAAATGGTACAACATACTTTCCTTTCGCTTCATGCAACCATCCGACAGCCCGAGCACTAGCACCAGCAATAGCAACAGCATTTCCATCAGCGTAGCGAGGCAGGCCAAACACGACAAACAAGAGTCAGACTTATCGGTATATCGTGCTGGACAGAATACGAAAGAAGAGAGCAGTGACGAGAGCACGATTATCAGCTCTCAAACGTCGACTCTGACGAGAAATCAGGGATGCGATGAACTGCAAACGGCAATCTCGTTAAGGTTGGAGGAGCTAACCAATTGCTTGGGAAGTCCTGAAGAAGAGGATGAGAACGGTGGAAGTGAAAGCGGAAGTGAGGACAGTGACGAGGAAGGAATAATTGTAGAATTTACGATGGAAGATAATGTTCTGGAGGATGTGTTAGAACACGAGGTAAATAATACTTTAAAGTACCTTCTGGTATATAATTTTCTATGGATAGTTGCCGTTAAATATTCTCAAACCATTTGTTTTAAATTGCTTTCGAAATTTGTAAAGTCTCGTTATAAATAATTATAGGAGGACGAGGAATTAAACGAAGAAGCAAGACAAACTCAGGACAAAGAAACTAATACTGAGTGCGTTTTCATCCCAGAACAAGGAAAACAGAGGAAACTTTCGGCAGCCGGTGTCGTTTCTAGTGTTATGCACGATGATAAAAATTCGATCGTAATCAAAAGAAGTCAAACGTTTTCACCCAGTGCTGCAGTCAGCAAAAATCACTATATTTGTCGGGTGAGCATTGCTTTCTTTTTTTTTTTTTTAGAACATTATCTACAATTTTTAGAAATTTGGTCAAGTAGTCTAAAATTTAATTTGATTATTTATTGCAATCGATGTTTCGTATTACAGCTGAATCGAAGCGATAGTGATAGTAGCATGCCACTTTATCGCAGAGGCGGACCATTTCAACGAAATTCAGTAGAAAGACGGTCTCTTCGATGGCGAAGACCTTTGTCCGCTCTCAGTTGTAAAACTGCCTCAAAAAAGTCTACCAATTTACCACCTACCGCTAGAACCTCGCTGGATCTTGAATTGGATCTTCAAGCACAGCATGCCAGACTGAACAATCTCCAGGACGAGTTGAGTAGATTGCGAGAATTAAAGCAAAGGTTAGAACAAGCGCGAGAAAAGGGAGACACAGACTTTGCAACGTGGTTGTTAGAGGACCACAAGTTCCAGAACCTGATGGCGCAAGCCGAAAGTGGAAAGAACGGCAAAAGTGCCGAGGATAAAAGAGTAGAGAAGATGTTGAAGAAAACTTCGAAAGAAATCTACAAACTACGGAAAACAAAAGCTGGGAAAGGAAAACCTGATATTATTTCGTTCAAGTATGTACATTACCGTTTAATATATAACATCTGAAATTTCCATTTTAAATTGTTAGAAAAAAAAAAAAAAAAAAAATTATGCGGAATTTCTAGCGCCTAAATTAAAATTATTCATCTTCTTTTTGACCAATTTTTTAAAACTTATACCATAAAATGATATTCAATAAAAATATACAATAAATAGTTACATTCACCGGAAATGTTAACTTATAACATTTTTAACGTTAATAATTTTATAATTTAATTTTGCATTTTAGAGAAAAGATGGCTTTCTTCACACGTGTTAATCTCAATGTTCCTGTACTTCCACCCGAAGATTCATTGTGCGAGAATCCATCGTCACCATCACCATCACTTATTCAGCACAGGAGACACGCCTCGGAACCAATTGCCACTGAATACATGGTTACTAAGCTTGGTGCTCAAGGTGTTTCAAATTTGACCATGCGGTCAAATAGTGTTCCTAGCGGGAATGCGTCCGCGGTGAAGACTGACGGTGCCGCGACCAATAACACGACTACGGTCACGAACGTGATCGAGGACGTTCCGGCGAACAGTACAAATAAATCTGTGAACGCGAAAGGTCGATCTACCGAGGCGAACGTGCATTGTCAAGAAAATGGTCAAGGTAGTGAGAGCCTAAAATCAACCGAAGAAAACGATAGCGAAGAGCCAAGGAGGTACGAATACGTCGTCGACAGAGTTCTCGGTGTCGAGGTGTAACGTTTACACCCATATTTTTGCCAATAGACAAATCTTTCGAATCGTTGGATAATTTTAATGCGTACCAGCCTGGCGACTTTCAAACAGAAA
The DNA here is from genome assembly GCA_014825925.1 of Bombus breviceps. Taxonomy (NCBI): domain Eukaryota; kingdom Metazoa; phylum Arthropoda; class Insecta; order Hymenoptera; family Apidae; genus Bombus; species Bombus breviceps. Next base: position 875,698 of record CM026192.1, on the reverse strand, counting down.
CGGAGGATTGAAAAAAAGAACAAGAGAATGTTGTTGTTTCTTTAATTTTTTCGAATTCCAGGTGCCATGCACGATGACTAAAGAAAAACTAGATGAAGAACGTTTATCGAAAACATTTGAACGGCATACACATAGTGATGCTAGTGACTAGTATACCTAGTACAACAAATTGAACGATGTTACTGATATTTGTTATTGTTTTCTTTTTTTAATTATTGGTTATCGACAACGCGATGCCTCGAGAGAGTCATTCTAGAAAGACTTTTGAAACGATAGAAAAAAAATGCGTGAAACAAGCGCTTTGTACATATGAGAATCGTAAATTATTTAAATGAGATTTTATGCGAGAATTATTTAATTTCAATCGATTCCATCGGGTTCCTCTCTTGTATCCCGGTTCATTATTTTACGTTATATCGCTTTGCTCATTTCCCCTTGCATAGTCCCTCTTTAGAGCATACATTGCCCCACCGAGCAGCTGGACTGCAATATTGAAAATGTAATAAACGAAGAAAAAGAAAGTAAAGGGAAAGAGGAAAAATCTGTCGCCCTGGTTGGCTGAACTCTGCCTCGATTCCATTACTGCCATTTCGTAACGTGTTCGCAATTATAATTTCGGCTACTCTTCCTTCCGGCTACATCGAACGATATAATAAGTAAGTGTCTTTTTATCGTGTTTTTAGCAACGAGTTGAGTTCAGCTACGTTCCGTTTCAATTAGATTATACTCACTCGGCTCAAAGCGTGTTGCGAAACGTGTTAACGTCATGAAATTGTTGATCCCTTTATTGATGAAAGAGATATAGCGAGGTCATAAAATTAGTCATAGTTGAAAATACATGGTCTTCAAACGTCGAAGCGAAATTTTGAAGAAGAATGAAGATCTAAGGGGAGAGATAAGGCGCTTGAGCTTTGCCGAAAATGTAAGATGTCAACTTAGAATTAATATTTCCTTTACAACTGTAGCTTTATTTTTACCAATACAGTGATTATTATGAAATAAAAAAACGACGGAGGTTGATACTGCGTAATTTTAATGTATGTCTACTTGATGCTTTAACTTATGACCTCATTATATGACACGGTACATGATATTGATTCAAGCATCTGCATGTACACGTATGTATTTGCGTTAATTCTTTAATATATCCAAATACAGAGTCATTAACATTTTATCGATTGAAAAAATAATTAGGTGTATCAGTAGTACGAATACAGCGATTACTTGAATTTAACTTTAATATTTCTGTACCATTTTTGCGAGTATATCGAGGAACCTGGTAGAGATTGAATTTTCTTGTGGAGGTTAGTAAATGTCTTTGAAACAACAATCATGTAAATAACTTTGTATATACGCATCGACAATCATGTTTACGCGTCTATAAAATATAAATACATATAGATACAAATTATATACATATATCCATGTATTTACGAGTGCATGCGTGTGGGTCTATATGTTGCAACATGTGTTATGCGTATACATGTATGTATGTATCTATAGTGCGTATAAGACAGAGAAATTTATGCGATAAATTTGTATGGTCCGAGAATGCATATTTTTATAGTAAAATACGTGCACAATTTGTACAACAGCTTTTATTACTTCTTTGACAACACAAAGGGAGAAACGGAAGTAGTCTGTTCTGTAATAGAATTACGTTTTCAAAGTGCAGGACCTATTACCTATGTATGTATTTAATTAATGTGTTGCATTAACGTATTGTAAACAAATCATTCGACGAGGTGACGTAATGTCTTACGGTGTTGAAATCAAGTATGACAATGATGTCGATGACAAATGTTAAAAGATGGGGCGACGATAGTAACTAAATGCGTTTACGATGGACGGTAGCAAAATGAAAAACAACGATAATGCTGTTAATAACGGTATCAATGATAATGGCAACGTAAAGTGGCGGCAATGAGTATAATAGAACATGAAATATGAATCATGGTACTGATATCGATAAGAATAGTAATAACGATAATAATAAGTTCGTAATGAAATATACACATACATAAACACGTACATCCTCCGGAAAACAACCACAATATGACTTGTAAGTAATAATAATGATTTAAATGGTAGTGATTCATATGATAACGATTAAAAGGAAAAAAATACAGTATATATATTCTTGCCATATTATTTTGTATCGTAAATTTTGTTTCTCAGACTTTTAGTGATTAATATACTTCTTTTAACTCCTGAACCGTTTTATGTGACTAACTACGGCAGTGGTGCAATAAAATTATTCTACCATAGTCCGAGTAGTACAAAGATTCGACATATTTTCAAATTTCGAATCTGATATGACGCAGCTGTTTAAACGGAAACAAATTTCCGTAGAAATATTTTATTCACCGTTATATGGAATAGTGAAATAACAGGCATGAATTTTTTATAATTGATATTAACACACTATGTGGTTTATGATTTCCCACCATCTTAAGTTTTACCGAATTACTAAAATTTTGTTGATGTTTGTTTTAGTATATTCATTTTCAAGTCCGAAATAACTAAAAAATGTATTATTATTGAACATAAAATATTTCCAATTCTACTGTGTTTCAATCGAAATATGTCATAACTACAAATATTATATCATTCATGGTGTTTACAACAAACTATGAACTTAGAAGCTTAACTTAAACAGCGCTAATTTATAAATTTACAATATTTCAAATATTATGTTTGCACCTCTGAATTCCAACTTGGTAGATACGGATATTCGTAGAGTATATATATATATATATTTATTTATCGAAGTCTTAAAAAGAAATAAAAGAAGTTGAAATCTTTGCACGGTATTAATGAAAATAACACAGAAGCAAAGAATAAAGTATCCTTGCGCATGTTTGAAAATCACGCCGGCGCAGTGAACGGGAGTACTCGAGTTCATTCGGATTGGCTGAACGGTTCAGTAGACTTGTGGACAACGTCTCACCCCTTTTAGTATAGCCGAGTGCATCCGGCGCGATGTTGTTGTGTGGTGTTTTGTGTACTGCATTGTCAGTTTCCTTCGGTGCGATCGTACAAATTCTAATATTTCTTCTGCAAAACTCGAACATCTCGAAAGTGCAAGCTTCCCTTCCACCGGGAGCTGGTTAGTTTTTATTCCAGAGATACTATAGATTGAAAATATTCGATATCAAGGTTTTGTTGCGTTATACTCTGACTGATACAATAGGGTCTACGTGTATGATAAGGATAATTATGATTAAAATATACTAGGAAGTTCAAATCAACTAGAAAGTTCAAATTTGTTTTCTTTTAATTTATTTGATTAATTTATTCTATTAAAACATTTTTTACATTCTGTTTAATTTTATCGCTCGTTCATGTATTTTTCCTTACTTGTCTAGTTTATGTACGAATATTTAAATAGTCGAACAAAAAATTGCAAGATTATTTGAATTTTATGAACAAGATTTATCTACTTCGAGAGACAACATACTCTTACTAAACACTCGTTCCACTCGTCTATACGCGTATCGATTCTCATTCAATCGTTTCTTCGCTGGCGCGCTTTTTTTGAAAACGAGTACGTTTATGATAATGAGTTTATCTCGCGATGAAAGTTAACAATTCGTGTATCATCGAATCCAAGATTTCGTGACCACGTATATTATTGCGATGCATGTGTTTCGTGGAATGCACGAGTGTCGAGTCACTGGAAATCGTGTCACTGAATAATCTAGGTGACAGAATCTGGAAGACGTATTACGATATGTAATTCAGCGGTCAGCTGTGAATATTCGTCAACTAATCGATATTATTATCGACACCATGTTTTCCGCACCGCGAATCCCGGTATATATATATATATATATATATATACATACATACATACATACAATATACATACGCACATGTGGATAGCATCAAGTTCTACGTAAGTACTATACAATTCGCTGACATACGGAGCATTTAACACTGGTTTGAATCACGCTTCCCCCGAACATTCCCACGCAACCAGAACTATCTGTTGGATCCGAATAATGTTGAACTTGAATGCCAAAGACCTTTGGCTAATTACATCAGATCGCTTTATAAGCCGATATTTCGACGTAATGTAAATATGCAAACTGTGTTTCATTTATAATAATATTTAAAATAGAACTTATATAGAACTTACTTAATAGAACTTAAATACAGGAATGCGTTCAATAACACATGAACATCTCTAAATTTGGCATTAACTTAATATATAGCAGAAATAAATTGATGTAAAATAATATTTATTGTACGAGCAGAACATTGGTTCATATGTTATGTGATTTATATTGTCATATGTATATACTTTTAGTCGTATATTTTTTTTCAATATTTTTATCTTTATATAAATATTTAATTTATTAAATAGTAATAAATATAGGAAAATAACTCGGGCTCGTTGTTTATGACTCAAGTATATGAAAAATATAGCATTTAAAACTCTAAATTATTTGTTATTTTATTTCAAACCATTAATGAAAGCGACACGTCACTAGAAAATAAGTTATTTCATTTTGATATACACATTTTTAATCTTACACTAATGATACCTATACTGGAAGTGTACATAATTACATTTTTAAGTTGTAAGGTTGGAAATGAAATGGAAACTACGTTTTTTTCAGAACATACATTTATTAATAGAAAATCATGAAACACAGGGAAATTTAACTAATAATGGTACATCAGTGATACATCGCGAAAATAAAAATAAACATAATCATCAATTTAAATTCGCTTCCTGAATTCTCACTCGTAATACCAATTAATAGTTAAGATAAAAATAATTAATCAAAGTGATTGGTTATTTCGAAACGCATATGATATCTAGTACATAGCGGTAACACGGTATCAGATCATTTCGTTTAGATTAAAAATGGCCGAACAAATATCCACGAGTTGCAATGAAGTTCGGTGTATTGCACGATAAATTGGAGTTGGATAACAGGTGAGAGTATAACTAGATACGTGACCAGCAATAATTCGTAGCAGTGCGCATCGGAAGGGGTTGTAAACGCATGGTCTCTAGCGGAATCGAACTGCTAAAGCCTGGAGGACTAATCAGAATCAATTTACATTATTTTCACCATAGGAACTCGGTTCCCTATCGATTTAACACTACCACCACTGGCTAAAAATATTCAAGGTGTACATAGCAAATCTTTACATTACGCGATGCATGAAAAGTTTGTTCAAGCGAGAAGTCACTATTTGCTAAAATACATAAAAAGGAGGCTTACGTTGATGGTTCTATATAAATACGTTAGGTTTAGACATAGACGGCTTGATCGAGGAAATATGACGAATGTATTAGAAAAGGAAAGGATTTTTTATACTCGCACTGTACGACAGAAAGTAAAATAAAAAGAATCACGTTTAAACAAGCGGTTTGTTATTTCTTACGCTTTATAATTTTGTCAAAGGTTCTTTCTAACGTGTTGTTATATTTTACTTTTTATTCTTATAAACAGTAATGCATCGACGGTTTTTCAATTAATACATACGCTTGAAACGATTTCGCTGATTATAGAATTTTCCAACTTGAAATTATTTCAACGCACCCTGAGGGTAACGATACTTTGTCTGCTTATAATTCGTTTTGAAGTTTTATTCGTCGTATGCATAATTGGTGGGTGAAATATGCTAAAGTAAGTATTAGCCAATTTCAAGTGAAATTGGATACACAGGTATTTACCTATTCATTGAACAAAGTTCCAATAAAAGAGAATTCAATGACCTCATGCAAATTAACGAGCAATTTATAGTCACGCAGTAGCACGACAAACTTTTTGACAGATTTTCTCCTTCTACCGGAAGTTTTTAACTAGTATGCACTCTAATTGGTTACTTCATAGTTTTTGAAGTCGTTAAAATAGTTCCCTACACTTTTTAGCGTGTCTCGCACACGAGAAATTAATCCATCACGATCAATATTGATTCAACAAACGGGATCACTTGTTGTCTCGATAATATCAGGCCAATTTTGTCCTTTCGTAAAAATGTCTAATAATTTTTAATTATCTAAATCGAATAATTATTAATATCGTATATATATGTACGCGTACCCAGTTTAATGTTGGATGTTTACGACCAAGTTGGACTATTCGTTATATTAATGTCACATTGTCTCGTAAACGATTCGCATGACTAAAGGTCATTGCCCTTGTCGACGATAAGTTCCTATGAAAGTGAAGCTTTCACGCACCACCGCTTCACGTTTGTCTGTTCCTCTCTCATAGCAATGCGGAAATAAATATCATGTAATTTGAAATTACATAACGTGAAAAGAATGTTTTACTCGCAAGATATCCTGAAGATATAAAATTGATACTAACGGCTGTAAGCGTAAGCAAGGCGATTATTTATATAAAATTATGTTATAATATTAAATTCCTGATCGATTTTATTTTGCATGCTTTAGCGAGATGTTTCACGAGAATATACTTGTCAATGTATAACAGCTACAATTCCAACAATATTTAACACAATATCACGCAGTGGTTAACCTATATCCTGTATATGAAAAAGAAAAAGATATTTGTTCCACTTTTGTAATCAACACAATTAATTTCACAAGACAAACCTCGTTTATACGTTACCACGTTTATACGATGCAACGAAGACGGTTATCGTTGCATTAAAACATAAATTTGAATCGATTACTCGTCTTAATCAAACTGAATACTCGAAAATATTTATTCTTCGTACTTACTACGTATCGTGAAACATGGTATACAATTTCTTGTTCGACTTAATATCACCGTAATCTAACCTCAGTTTGCTAAGTAATAAATCAAATAAATATCATTAAAACGCGCCTTTCACTTCCATCCTTATTAATCGCATAATTTACGAGTAAAATGTTTGTTACCTCAGAGGATGAAATTATACTGATCGAGCATCTGCCAGGACGTCGAGTGCATCTGCAAGACTTCTTTTGGTCAGATGCCAAGGATGCACCACCATGGGTAGACGCTAATCAAGGGCTGACGTTTTACGAAACCAGAACAGTTCATCATACCGTAACATTGTACTCGCCGGCAGAAGACAAAGATAATCATAAACCATTTCCCGATCACGCTGAACCTAACGAACCGAAATGCACTACTTGCATCGAACCAACGCCTAGATTGGACGACGACACGGATCAAAATATCGGTGTCCTTATCGGAGACGATCCTGGTCCAAGGTATGTATTTATTCGTTATTTTTCAGACTGCGGGTATTTAGGCGTCTCGTGCACGAAAATTTTCACACTTGGTGCCATCCGATAAAAAAATATAAATATTTTTATTACACTTTGTTATGTTAGAAGAACGTTTCTCTACTCTTAATTATCGTGTTTCTTGCCATAACCGGGACTAAGTGTTTCGGTAAATTGAAACTCAGTATATATGCGTTAGTCAGATTCCGTGTTTATCTCTAAGAAATAGCTGGCACTACAAAAACTTTTATAAACTGCAAGAACGTGACTGGAAACACGTTCCAATTAACCTAACATCTCAACATTGCACAGGCGATCGTGTCCAGCGTTCGTAGCTTCACGTTTTCTTACGAACGAGACATACATAATTACGTAATAAGTAACGCCACAAACAACACTTTACACAGAATAATTGAAATATTCTTTTTTCATTCTCCACGATTTAGATACTGGTTGCTGACAGTTCTTCGGGCAGGTGAAGCCATACCGCCAAAAATCGAATTGAAACTAGCCCGATTGTATAAGACTGCGTTTTCAAGGCAGCAGCATCGTCATCTTGGACTTTCACAGACGAACACACGATTTCGAAGAATTACAAGAGGGCACGCGCTTCTTAGGAACAAGGTACGCTTGCTGAATCAACGTACAATGAAAACGCTTATGAACACATGCGTACCATCATTATGTATTACATATTAAAAATATTCAAAGAAACGAACAAACCTAACCGTCCAATTTGGCAGACGCAATCATAAACGTTCACAGATATATCCTCTAAATTCGTTAAAATATTATCACCATATAGCGATGATAAGGTGATATTAACCGCTATTACACTCTTCGTCGTACATTGTCCCGCTCCTTGTCTAACAGGAGCTGAGATACCCCCACGTACATTCTATTCTCCGCTCCTGTTACTTTCTCGCGATTCGTCTCCGATAGATGGCAATACCGTTATACGTATATCTATCCTTGCCACGTAATATCGCGTTCCGTGTCTATTATCGATGATTAAAGAAGGTCGGAACTGCGGGAAAGTAACAGGAGTATAGAATGTGCGAGGGGGTGTCTCAACTACTGTTAGACAAGGAGAGCTGTATTGTGCGACAAGGACGGACATACGTGACGTCACAGACAAGAAAAGCTATATTGCGCGAAAAGGACAGAAGTACTTCTCCCTTTAATTTCACGATTATTCGTCAATTACGCTTTTCCCTGATAAAATTCATGAATTTTCAGGATCGTACGACAAAGGCAGAACCTCTGGCAAGATTCATACACCGATTTCGACCGGAATTTCCCTTTAATTAATTAAGTACAGGTCTGCGATTTTCCATAAATATTAACCTTTTGCTGCATTAATTCGCTCTCTAAGGAATTGTAGAAGCTTCCACAGATCCTGTACTAAATTCTTCGTGCATGAAAGTTCATAAATCAATTACGCGTGGCGAAAATTTGCGGCGTGACCTCTGGTAACAAGGGGACGCCGTGGATAATCGTTAAAAATTGAATAATTAGGCACAAATTCTGATCGAAATCGGTGCAAGACCGTTCTCAGGGATCCCCTCTATGTTCTTCGATTCTAAAAATGCAGGATCTTGTGCCAGAAACGGAGCAATTATCGAAAATTCGAAGAATCAGAAAGAGACATATGTCTGTTCTTGTCGCACAGTAGTGCGCTCCTTGTCTACGATCGATGTTGCCATCTATTGAAACCGGCTGGAAGTGCAGAAAAGTAACAGGAGTATAGAATGTGCGAGGAGGTATCTCAACTCCTGCTAGACAAGGAGAGCTATACTGTGCGACAAAGACAAACATACGTGACGTCACAAACAAGCAGAGCTATATTGTGCGACAAGGACAGACATACTTCTCATTCTAATTTCACGATTGTTCCTTCATTACTATTCTCCCTGGTAAAAGTCATGAACTTTCAGGATCGCAAGACAAAGGTGGAACCTCTGGCAAGATTCACACGCCGATTTGAATCGGAATTTACCTTTAATTAATTAGTTATGAACAATTATCGTAGCTAATGTAGCGGCTAACCCGCTACTAGCCTACGACTTTTTACAAATACCAATTTTACGACATATTAATTCGCTCTCTAAGGAATTGGAGAAGCTTTCCTAGATCCTGTACTAAATTCTTCGTGCATAAAAGTTCATAAATCAATTACGCGTGGCGAAAATTATGCGAAAATTTGCGGCGTAGCCCCTGGCTGACGCGGGGACGCCGTGGATAATCGTTAAAAACTGAATAATTAGGCACAAATTCTGGTCGAAATCGGTGCTAGACCGTTCTCAGAGATCCCCTCTATGTTCTTCGATTTTAAAAGTGCAGGATTTTGTACCAGAAACAGAGCAATTAATGAAAATTCGATGAATTAGAGAGACAAGTATGTCTGTCCTTGTCGCACAGTAGTGCGCTCCTTGTCTACGGACAAGCCATGCCCTGCCATCTGTGCGCGGAAGCTGGAACGTAAAGTTATAGTGTGTGAGAATAGATGGCAGTTACGCAGACAAGAAACGCACTAGTGTTTTAGAAGGACAGATATATATTCTCGTCGCAGGCAAAGAGAGATTGAAAAATTAGTTCCGCTTTACACCGCTACGCGGTGATAGTAACGCTGTTCCTAAAAATCTGACAGATCATACCAGTTATTAGGATAATGTAAATTAAGATAAGGTGTGTTCTTAGTAGAAAATAACATTTTCGTAGAAGTAACATAAAGTATACTTCACTGAGGCTATGGATTTAAACCAAAGTTACCTATCTAGATAATTTGTAGCTTATGTACGAATGTAACTATGGACCTATCTTAAGATTCAGAGCTTTTTGTTTAATGGGAAAAGATCGAACAAATTTTCTTTATTAAGAAAGGCTAATTAAGAGAATTCATCTGTGGACTTTTAGGTTTGCGTCTACCGAATTATATCATCAGCTTTCTTCCTACGTTTCTTTCAGCCTACAAACTGTAAATACAAAGATTTAAAAATTTTGCGGGATAGATTGAAGCTGTCGTACGAATAATATTTCATTGTTCGCAAACTACGTTCGAAACATGAATCGTAATTTCTCGTGGACGTAGTTAAAGGCGTAAACCTCGAAAAAATGTATACACGTACAATGCAAATTAATTGCGTGGAGGTGAGAAATTTTTAATTTTTAACTTCAAAAGGAAAGAATTGTCTCTCTAATTACGGAATATTCGTTAATTATTTTTGCTTTTAAATCATAATTTTAGAATCTTGGAATAAAGAATGGATTCCAGACAACATTCACATACAATTTCGAAGATGAATCTGTGTTTAATGAACTGGTTGTTAATAATTATTTCATAAAATTGGCAAGACTAAAATCTACGAGTTTTTATTAATACGAAACTTTTAAATGATTTCGATTTACAGTCAGTGCAATCATAGAAGCTTCCTTAAACCCCCGGCATTCCATAAAGTATACCTTCGTATTTCTACAGTAACAGTAAATAAATTTATGAGAGTTACTTTTAAAGGTTTATATATATATATATTTTTTTAAATACAAGGTAACATGACAAACATACAGTTGCGATAAATATTTCTCAAACGTTGTTTCAGCCAGAGATCGCCAGTCAGGAAGAAATGCCGCGAAATTCCACGATCTCATCGCCTAACCTAAGGATTCCAGGGAATTCAGAGTCTCAGATCTCTACAATGCCAAACCAGATAAAACTACTTCAAGTATCCAGCTTTAAAAATACTCTTGTCCCAACGACGACGAGCGTCAACGATGTTGGGAATCGCAACGAGCAAATTCAAATGGACGATTTTCCATTAAAAACGACAAAATCGAACCTCGTCAAAGAGAAAATATCGTACGATAAAAATCTATCTGCAACTACGTCGTTAGACTTTAATGAAAATACGACGGACTATCCTGGTCAACGATCATTCCAGTATGATCTATCTTTTAATTCGTCTTCTAATCTTTTTAATAATCTTCATGATCGTACAAATAACCGTGCTACGTCAAGGGAAGAGATGTTAAACGACGACGGTTCAGGCAGCACGAATACAAGCAAATATTCCGAGTTACGTTTATTGGATCATTCCGGGGACGAGGCTGTCCAAGTTAGAATGCAAAATACAAGTGTAACGGACAGTGGGGCTACGAAGTTGATTTATTCGGTTCACCTAGGAGGGAAACCTGTACCCGCGGAAACAGCTGCCAGGGATATGGCTCTTTTGTCACCTCAAGAGGTTGCATTGGAACTTGGCGCGCCAGTTCTTATTCAGAGCGAACGTAAGTACTCATAGTACTCGCTTATAGTAGTATAGTATATTATTATTCTCCATTGACAAGCAAGATATCTTAGCATCGCTTTTTCATAATTAGGTGTGCGAATGAATGATGCGAATTTTCCAGTAAGATTCCAAGTCTATTTAAAAAGAAGGTACGGCAGGTGGTTCGATCAAAATATTTGCCATCGCTTTCTATGATTTTAAGAGACGATTCGGGTGATCGGATCGCGTCGAGTCAGGTCAAAATCGCACAGGTAATTCAACGAGAGTATTCGCAGTTGGTGGTTCGGTCAAGTCGAATGAAAATCTCTCGACCGGAGCCTGACTCGACGTGATCGCAGCGACCGTATCGTTATCGCTAGCCTCGATCAAACTAGTGCCATCTATGAATTCTTTCATTAAATTCTGAATGGCAAATCACGAATTCTCTCATGGAAAAATGCTGCGTCTCTAGACGAGAACCAATCGCCGAGTCATTTTTGTATCTCATCGGCTGATTGAAAGTGAGTATCGGATAAGACGTGTTACGTCGATCGGAACAGTTAATAATCCCAGGGAGCAACGTCTAGCGAATAAGTTGGCTGCTACAAGGTATCCCAAACGCGATTCATTACGACGACATGAACAACTTGCGATGATCTTCTTTAAATAAACTTTGAGTTCCACTGATAAATTTGGATTATTCGTTTGTACGCCTAGATTGCAGGTATATTTATTAATATGTAATCTAAATAAAATTTATCTCCTTTTTTTAATTAAAATGGGTACGAATGCTAATATCTACAGGGATAACGATTAACTTCTAATATATAAAATGGACATTTAATATATATCTTACAGTATATCCGATATATTAATATATTACATTCCTTGTTTTAAGTAGTACTGATTTATAATCATATTTGGGTTTCAACCATTTTTTCTAAAGTTACTTTGCTTTTTTTATGTACACAGCGTACTTGAAAGAAACACGACCATTGGCTCTTTCGAGGAAAAGAGACGCATGGCTATTAATCGGTGCAGCGAGCGCTGGTTTTATTTTGTTAGCATTGGTTGTCGCGGGATTAGTTCTCGCAGCAAAAAGGAAACGAGCACACAGCGCTGTAGCTGCACCACCGAGTCATCATGTTTTAAGAAAGAAACAAGAATATATACAAGCAGCTGCTGGTCTTGATAATAATGCTTGTTCGACATCGGAAATGGAAATTAAGGTATGTGAGAAATTAGAACAGTAGCATAGGAAACGTGAAATAATATTATCTAAAGTAACGTGATTGACTGTTAAAAATTAAAAAATATAGCGATTAATAGACCATGAATTTTCATATGGATTTGTGCTAAATTAAAAAGTGCAAAGGTGTAAAGAGGTTTAAAGTACTCGTATAATATTTAGCGTATAGGATAAGTATCTATTTAGATTCCCACGTTAAGCATGCAATCTATGGCTACTAATTTTCTTTAATAGTTTGCTTGATATTGAACGTAAATGTAAATGGAAAAATCGGAAATAGTAAGAACATTGTCCGATAATCAAGCCAAACGACTAGCTGGAATTATAGGGACAGACTTTTGCATTTATTCGACTATTGACTTGGGGCAAATATTCAACCTTCGTTTACACTGATTTATTGCGAAGCAACTCTATCGATCTACTGCACATCCTATCCTTCTTCGCAGACTGACGGTACCAGTCAGAGACAGACTCCTGGAAGTTTATCGAGGACTCCGGTGTCTGTCGAAACCCCCGACAGTCTCGAGGCAGGAATTCATCGAGTTTCGAGCGACAACGACGAAGAACAGAAAAGTAAAGCGGTAGAACCGAGACCGTGGGAATACTCTTCGAAAAGAACCAGGTACATCTAAGCGTTAATTGCAAGATAATATAAATTTCATTTGGTAAAACTTCTTAGTTTGTTTTCAAGTTTAACTGAAATCCCATCTTCGTATTTTCAAATTTCTAATAATGTTGAACCGTATCTTAAGATCTAATCTTTTTCTTCTAAAGCTTTTAATTATATTCAATCTTATCTTTCTATTTTGATACTTTTTTAGATATGTAAAAAGTATAACGCGGTATTTAATTGTTATCGTTCAATTATAGAATGGCACATGGAAAAATGTCACGAACAAACGCCGTTGACACGCCTCGAACATCTGATTCAATGGATGTCATTGTCGATCATCTAGAGACATTAGATTCTTTGGAAAAAGATTACACGAGGCAAGAAGAAGCCACTGCTTCGCCGCATTCTTACCTTTCTATGCCATCTTGTAAGCCATTCCCCAGCATGAAAAGTGTTGAACCACTTTCTAGGGTACTCGAACCAGTTATGGTGAGCAAACTTCAATCTTGCAATAAAAGTTGTAACGAAAACATGACATAAAATTATTCCAATGAAAACATATTAAATATTTAATACTTTACATGTATTTCTCACAGATTTTATGTGTTTTATATTTGTTTTATTTAGGTCAAGCATCTAGACATAGACTCTCCAGAACTGGTAAGGCGAGAAAACGATCGTTTGGGTCTTTATACGGGTGATGGTGTGAATGATAAATTTTTTGCGCGAACTTCGAGTGCTGTCAAAGACCCTGGAGTTATAGGACCAATAGTATGGAATCTTCGGCGACAAAACTTGTCTGCAGAAGGTATCCCTTACAGCCCATTTATTCTAGTTTTTTTCCGGATTAAAATTTCTTATTACGTAATTTGAACCGTGATTTAAGACAATGGTACATCCGGAACAGATGTTGATCCAACTTATGCAATGCCATTCGGTCCAGTGGGGAAAGCAAGGAGAAGACTTCACGAACTCCTGGAAGATTCTTTCAGTCTCTTTGGAAGTAGAGATGCAAAATCAGAAGCACAATTATGCGCCACAAGACCAACTTCAGCAGCACGTGCACCGGATATTCTCACAATATTTTCCGAAACTAAAGGAAGAATCGCTCATGCTAGGTATTTTTATTTTGTATATTGTAATTGAGAAGCATTCTGAAAAAAGCTTTGCTAAATTAAGAGTCTGTATTATATTTATCAATTAAAACGTAGCTAGTGTTAAAAGTCAGAGATAAAACTTCTCACATAATTTACTCTTATTTTACTCATTTTGGATCTTGTTGGCCCATTTTCTAGAAAGCTTATCAATTACGTTTTTGGTATATTCTGTTTAAAATTCGTGTTAATGTCTATATTTAATTTCGTCTTTAGTCCTATATCTTCACCATTAGCGGGAATGCAGGTTCGACCTCGTACGTCGTTACCGGTGAAATCCAATGACGGTGATATTGCAGAAAATGGACATTTCCAACCACCGCGATCTCGCAGTGGTTGGGGTTCCAGACCACTAAGTGCTGGTCCCTTCCATAGGCCTAACTTGCCAGATGTTGATACGAGGCGTATACTTGTTGACAGCCAACTTCCACCGGAAGATCCAGCGGTACCATTAATAGCTTCGATTAAAAGAGAACTTGAAAAGTTTTCTCCGCAATAGAATAAATAATCGAAGAGGTAACAATATTAAGCAATAACAAGTATTAAAAACTAAAGTACAATTGAGTTAGTTCAAAGATTGATGAACGTGCAAACTCCAATTATACTTCCTACACTGATTCTACATAGATTGATATTATTGGGGATATTCTAATGAAGAATTAATAGAAAGATTTTCCTGAGACTGTTATTTATAAGTGCAACCAACTACTGCTAATTGACAATTGCTAGTACAATATTAATTTCCAGCAGTTTCAATCTCTAAGAAATTAATATTACAATGGCTCTGTTGAGCTGACTAACCGAGTTAACAATTACCAAAGAAAAAACAATATTTATAAGATGGATAAAAGACACGAAAATCAGTATTTTAAATTACATTTATAACAATTGTAAATATTTAACAAATTTTTATACGTACGTATTCACTGAATTCATTCACGTCAATTCATTCATGCAAGTAATATTTTCTTGAAAGACTGGCAAAAGTAAAAAATTATTATAAAATATCTATTTACACATTGTACACATATTGATGCTATTATAGTTATTATCAATTTATCGTTAACGAAATGAAATGCTGCTAGTTTCATGAAGATAATTAGAAAGGAAATGACTTTTTAAAATAGTTTTTTTTTTATATATTTTTGTTATATTTTTGTTTGTATAGATAGCAAAGTTAAAAGAACCAAAAAGACACTGTTACGATATTCACTATTAAATTATTTATTTTTTAACTAATACGCTTATTGTATCTTTCGTTTTCCATTGTATATATCACGAATTACTGTAAGTTAGCTAATTTTAATGCATGATCATTTGACATAAAGCGACCATTTCTTACTAAAAACTTTAGAATTTTTTAATTTTAAGAAAGTACGACTTTGTAATTAATTCCATCCAGTATAAAGATATTTTTAATCCAAGTATACTCTAATAATGTACCAGAAAGCAAATAAATTATTGATATTTTTAATTATGTACATATACATATATTAATTTATTCTATAAACATATATGAAGAAACATGTGATGTATTTTATTTTGATTTATTTATTCTAAAAAATATTTGTACATTAAACCCTTTTACGAGAGTTTCACTATCTCAACAAATCGATCATTGTTACAAAAATCTTTGTATGTATGTGCGTACTGAAGTTTAAGAATGGAGTATTTTTTTGTAAAAAAGCGTATGTATTCAGGATGACTTGTATCAACTTCTAAAAGCAAACGGCCTCCCGGCTTTAAAGCTGCAGCGGCGTATTTTAGCAAAGGTTTAATGACTTTTAAGCCATCGTCTCCTCCATCAAGTGCCGTTAAATCTTCGTAACTGGAGAATACAAGTTAAATTATAAATATTATATATATGTTAACAAATATTAATTTATAATGTTTAGAATGCTTTTTTGACTTGATATTTATTTACATTTTAATTTCTGGAGTTAATGTAGGTATCTGTTTGGTCGGCACATAAGGAGGATTACTAACTATTATATCGAAAATTTTCGAATTAAAATCGAGATCTTTGGTTTCACTTAATGCGTTCGATATTTCTATCGATCCATCGTCTTTCAGGGCTGCATGCACAACTGCAACTCGATCTTTTAAATTTAACCTATCTCGATTTTCTTTTGTTAATTCGCACGCATATGGATTTGAATCGATCGCTATACAATTAACCTAGAAAAGTTGGTCTAGTTTTACGTATAAATCCTATTTACAATAATTATCATAGAAAATGATTCCCAATATAAGTAAGTAAATATATGCAAGATAGATAGTAATTGACTGATGTAATAGTTACTGTTTTGTTAGCATGAGCGATCGCAAGAGATATGGCTCCAGAACCACATCCAACTTCTAAGATTTCTTGTTTTTTATTTTTGGAAGAATTTAATGCCTTTAAAGCATAATGAACTAACATTTCAGTTTCTGGTCGTGGAATGAAAACTGGCGGAACTAATTTTAAAGTAATATTTTGGAAGTCCCATTCTCCTATTATGTATTGAACCGGCATTCTGTAAAGATTCGATTTTAGCCAAAGAACAATGAACAACAATTCTGTAAAAACTTTTTACCGAGATAATCGGCATTCGCACAACGAATCCAGTGTATCGCGCTGATCCGACGTAAGTCTTTTACTTCGCGCGTTCACAACATCTAATATCTGAAAATAAATTTTCCCTGAAATGCTATTTTTTAAATATCGAATTTAATTACGAAGCAAATTTCATTGTTTTCGCAACATTAAACAAAAATTGTATAAAAACATCTTATATGTATGTATTTGCTTATATATTTCTTAAATATTATTTTACTTCGTACTCATATATACTCCATTTACAGGAGTAAGGATATAACCTAACAAACACGATGATGGTACCCCGCCGGGGGTAGCCACCCACATGATAATCCAACAGCTAAAAAATTCTACCAAATGTCCAAATTGGACAAATTGTGAATGCGAAATATTAAATAAAAAAAAAAAATTTACAGAAGTAAAGATTATAACAAGATTTAACGAGAGAAAATATGTTTAAAACAATGAATATCAGTTGATGATTATTTTAGTGGTTGGTGCTGGTCATCATGAAAATACGAGAAAGAAGAATTTAAATTGCATGAGCATCGAATGCTTAGTAATGGTAATACCTTGCTAGTGCCTATGACGTGTGCAACGATGTGTTCGATCGATTCTACGGGTTCCGGAATACCTTCGTTCTTAAACCGGTCGCTCCATTGTTCAATAATTTCACCAACAGTAGGACATTGTACGTTCGTTGTGCACAAACTTCGCGTTGGTCGAGTAAACGTGATAATTTTACCTTTACTACACTGTATACGTGTTTCGGCACTTACAACACTGAAGAAAGCACGAGCACTCGAAAGACATCGAAGCAACATTATGTTTCATATAGAATAAGTTGTCGTCACCATAAAATTGTGTTTCTAACCAACAATTATCTCACGTGATACACGAAATATCAAAACATTCTCTATTTATTAAACTCACGATTACCAGGCACGAATCACAATTCGTTATTCGCTCAATCCTGCTATGTGCTGCCAGCTGTTGAGAAATATATTTAATTACATTTTCTCGTAATACAACGTCGATCGAGCAGAAAAAGGATTGACATTGAAGAAGCAATGAGATATTTATGGGGCAGGTAAATCACTATATCAACATATAATTGTAAATGCTTACAATTACACAATACGTACATGAATACGAAAACTCATTAAACATGTGAATGAGATACACGGTTTTCATAAACGATACAAGGCAAAAATATGTGTTGCATGTCTGGAAAACCTATTTTGTTGAAATCGTTGTTATTTCGTAATATTGACCAATTAAATGGTTAATATCACACATGTCAGTCTTTTTTAATTCATAAGAAAGATTCGTCTTGCGTTCAGTCGATAACGTATCATCGATTAGGGGCGCATGCGCAGAATTGTATAACGGAAAGAAGGGTGCGGGCCTGTAGGCCATGATTCGGTTTAGGACGCCAGCAGTCGCCACTGGTTCAACTCGCAACTTGCGACTCAGTCTGCCATGACAGTCGTCGGTGTCACACGAGTGCGCCGTTCAACTTCCGTTTATTATTGACTGTGTCTTTCTGACAAAGGAGACGATCCAATGGGCTAGGCTGCTATACGCTCCGACGGACACGTGTACCATCGTTTTCGAGTGACTATCGTATCGAACGGTTTGGATCTGGAGAATTATACGAATTGCACGCGTCTTTGGCCTAGTGAATGGCGGCGGGTGGTGTGGTGGCGGTGTTGTGACGTGTGTCTCGTGCTGCGTTGACTGTCAGTTTCGTCGCGTATCGAAAATCGCGTCGGTTCTGGATCTCGTGTGACATCATCGATCGTTGTTTACGATTCGTTCGATTGTATCGCAAATAACTAACAGATACACACGCCGCCCTGTCGCAACGCTTAACATTCCTCTCTATGATTGTACGGCATTTGTTTACGAGCAGAAGCTTTCCGTCGCTTAAAGAGCGTGAGAGTAAGGTGTGGTGAAAAATGACATGTAGATTCTCGTTGCTCTTTCGCTCTTGTTTCTCTTTCTCCTTTCCAACCTTCTCCCCTTCCTCTTTGTTCTAGGCACGCGTATTCCTATCCTTCCCTTCCGCCTTCACCCGACGATATACCGGCGACTCGAAAGCCTCGCGAAGGTAAAAGTTCGCTGTCACGCGCGATTGTCACGATATTGTTTTCACACGGAACGATGCTTTCCGGTGATGAAATAACGGAGAAAGGAATTAATACAATCAGCCCAAGAATAAACTATCATCGAAGTGTATAAAAGTTGTGTTTTCGATCAATCGTCTTGCATCGTATACGAAAGAACACTTTCAACTAGTTTTAACCAAGAAGAAGAGAGTGAGAGAGAGAGAAAGAGTAATTCTACTGTTCATAAAGAAACAACGTAAGAAATAAGGCAAGAGGAAGAATCTTTTAAAAAAAATACAGTTTTGGAATATCTTGCTCGGATTAAATGCCGGAAACGACCGGCCATGAAGAAACAGTTTGCTCTGGTAGGTTCACGCCCCTTTACGCGTCACGTCTCACCGTACCGTCAATCATCGACTGAAAATTTATCGATGTATTCGGTGTTTCGTGATCCGTGTCGCGTGAAAACCTAGTACTTAAAAATTTATCGGGTGATGCGCGAGTGTTGCTTCGTGTCTATCGGTACCGTTTCGATGTGGAAATAGATCGAAGCGTGGTGAAGAAAACGTGCCTCGTATTGTATCGTAAAATAACGGGGCATCGAAAGTGACGTATCGTTTACTCGGAATTCGTTCGTGACAGAGAATTTCCTGTTACCGATTTGCGCTCGCTTGGCGCGTACGCAACGTTGCGCGAGCGTGCACGCCCCTCCTCCCCTTCTTCCTCGTCGTCTTCTGAGTGCGATCGTGTATAGCCGTCGTAGGTCGTAGGGGAGTGATTCCGTCGGTTGTTTAGTGTTTGCACATAAACGGCGGTGTGACCGGGCACACATAGTCGTTTCGATGGACAGTGTCGCGTTATGCGCGCGGGCCGAACCGAAATACGCGACACCGCGTGAAACTGTGCACGCGCCAACTATCAATAGAGAAGAGATATCCTGTGTTATCTCTTTCTCACATTCGACTCAAGATCCGTGCTGTGAATGAGAAGATGTTTAACTTTATGAAGAAGGCTGCGGAGAAGGACGACAAGGAGAAGCGGAAGCGAGAGAAGAAGGAACGAAAAGATGTCAAGAAACGAGATCGCAGTAGTATGTCCGCTGAGGAATTGCTACGTTTGGATGAAGTACGTGTTTTCCTTTCTTTTTTTTTTTTGTTTATTTTTGTAAATTAACCTAGTTGAAACACAGTAGGTTGAAGGTATTAGACATATGAATGATTAACACATAGTGTTAGTTCATTTTTAGTATAGTATTCTTCTCTTTTGGTACGTGAAATATACGTAATATTATCTTGTTAAGATTTATCTCGTTCGTCCGATAAAAATTTGTCGAGATACGTCCATGCTGAATATGTTGAATGTTGACCTTTACGCGTTCTTTTCGTTGTGCTTATCTACAAAGTGGATATAGTGCATAGATAATTCCTACGATTTGTCAAGTTTGAGTCGTTGTGGATAATGTTCATCCTTTATCTATGAGATCTGTCTTTTTTTTTTTTTGGGAAGTTCGAACACCTTAAAAGAAGTTTGTTGGGTAGCGTTTGACGAGTGGTATGTGTTCACCATAGTAACAGCATACCACAGATATATCGTCATACGCTTTAGAGGAATTTTCCGGCTTTATTTCTTTTCTGTTCAATGTGTATATTTGAACCTTGGTATTTAATAGATTTTCCTAAGTTTTTGTTTATCATGATGTCAGTATGAAAGATTATAAATGCAAATGAGTAGCTGCATTAGTCGCGTTTTACTGATTTGTTAATTTATGAAACGTAACTATATACATTCTTTAAAATTTGCACGTGTATTAAAAGTAGGCCATTTTTTATATACATTTTGTGTGTTGTTGTAATCTTTACAATCGATAACAATTTAAAATTCTCTGATTACATTCTTTTGTTTATCGAGATAAGACGCTTCATAACAATTTGTGTGAAAAAGATTGTAATCCTTTAACGGATAACGTATTACGTGTTAAGTGATAAGAAACAGGGTTTATACGTAGAATGATTCCGTAGTAAAGTATATAGGATGTCTTAAAATAAATTTTGCTCGAAATAGTGCATAGTAGCAATTTTATATGAGAAAAGTAGAAAAAATATTTGTTTCATTGCTTTTGTAGGATTTTATGAAATAAAAATTGCTTGTATAATAAAAATTTTAAGATTTAATTAATTTTATATTCTAAATAAAATTCTCCATTGTTCCTGATATTTATTTTGTATTAAACTAAAGACGATATCATACTGACCTCGTGCAAAGTAACCTCGAGATAATTCAAGGTCATTCAGTAATATGTGAGGGACGTATGTATTGGTAAGAACAGGAAATTCTTCGAATATTCATTGTAACGTCGGTTTGTTTTCTTTTACAAACATAAATAAACAATTAGATTGCTACTTCGAAAATATATCAACGCATGTAAATAATCCAAATTTTTCATCATTACAATATCTTTTACACAAAATGTATAATTTTGTACAAGGTACAAAATATGTAGTTACGCTTTTAAATTATAATTAAGGTGACTTTCATATAATATAATTAAAGTGTGTTGAATCATTTTTTAAATTTAACAACACATCAGCTTAAGGATATGGTGATTTGTGTAAGTATTTTTTGTTCCTTTCCTTATAAATCATTTAATAAATGAGGAATTCATATTATCTGCATCCTGCTCTATTTTTCGTAAAAATTGGAGAATATCAATTTTTATTTGTACTTCGTAAAATAAAACTTTCTCATCTTTCTTGCCTCCATATAAATGTTGAAACTTTTTCATTATTTTATATTAATTTCAAATTGTATCATTATAATTATAATAGTCGTACATATCATCATTACAGTGTTTATGGAAACAATTTCGTATAACACGTATTATAATACGCTGACAAAAATTGTTTATGATAAGTGTTCGAATACTTTCCCGAATCACTGTACATAATTCGTTAATTCAATAGTATTTATCCGTATTTCCCTAGTTGGTTTGCAGAATATCGTATTTAATATGTAGAGGTAATAATAAAAAAACGAACAGTCTGCCCAGTGTTTCGTTCATCCAATTAAAAAATAATCAACGTATCCGAGAAACGTTTTATGCAAAATGAAGCGAACGATGTAGAGCGTTAGAACGTAACCTGGCTATTTAAGATTTATTTCTATAAATTCTTATATCAGTTTCTCTCTCGAACTTTCTGTGACCGTATATTACGTTTTTATAACCTTAATCATTCTTCATCCCCGTCCGTTTTATTTAGAAGCATATTTGCCGTTGTGCACGATGATAAATGTCATGAAAAATTCTCTGATGCATTGGAAGTAATTTGTTTGTCGTGGACGTATAGTAGTAGTACTGTATGTACCTTGTAATTAGAGAGGAAATGCGGATGCATTATCAGCAGGTAATGGAACTCAAGTGAAAGTGTTATATCATTAAGTCTTGTTCAATTCTCAGTCGGTGATTATTAAGATATCAAGATCTCAACATTTATGCTAAGGCATATGGAATTGCAGATCTAAATATATAATTAGGTTATAATTATTATGTACTTTTGTGTATTATGTACCTTAGAAAATAGCCTTTTATTCGGAGTATGGATAGAACTGTGACTTATTTGCAGTTACCATAATTCAGGTAGGATGTGTAAAGCGTGCAATGTTCTTGCAGTTTATTTCTGCAAATGATGTCTTATTGGTTTTTTGTTTAGTTTTCAGAGACTTAAAAAGAGAACAGCAGTTTCATTCAATCATCGATCTGTTTCAAAGATAATTGAATTACAGCCCAGTACTGTATTTAATTAGAGACCTTTTCGAATTACGAAATCGAGGGCACTTTCATAGTTACTTAATTACACTTGAATTTGTAATTGTTCCGACATCGGTCATTGCTCCCTCTCTACGTATGTCTATTACACGTAGTTTCATCGTATCGTATATCTTCGCGCTAAATTTTCTCGGAACGTACACGATTACTTTTGTTGTAAAATAGCAATAGTGAAAAATAGCGGACAGAAAGATATTAAAATATTTTCAGCAGATTATTTATTACTTGAATCATGAATATATATTATTAGATTTTTAATTGAATCGAGTACACGTAGAAAAGTAATTTTCCATTCATGGAATATTATATTAACGCTTAAAGTTTATACTTAAAAATTGATGCTATATTTAGTTCTTTTACCCTATTCTCAGACAACTCTGCAATTTATCTTTTCCTCTTTTAGTATCTAATCTCGGATATCAGGCGATCATTTCCTCGCCCTTAAATTCTTTATCGATGAAACATGTTTAGAAAATCCAAAAACAATTATTATCCAACAATTATTTATCGACCAATCTCCTTAGTAATTTTTTTTTTTTTTTTATTATTGATCGACAAATGCCGTATTATAAAGTTCATTAAAAGATGGAGTCGTGAATGGAAAGTATCGTAGTAAACTTGTTATGCATTATTAACTTGAAGTGCATTTATACGTCGTTTTCGCATACTGTTATGCAAGGATACTTGATACGAAAGATCTAGGAAAAGGAATAGGCTTTAGAATGGATACGTCATTGTTTCATCACGTACGGCTGCCTCTCAGGTATTCGTTTCCTTAGATCTTTCGTATCGAATAACTTTGTAGTATGTACCTCACAAACAGCATGTTTCTTATTTATCGTGATTAAATATGTCCTTAATATCTTTTTGATATTGCATCAAAGTTCAAACAAAATAATATTGAAAGTGGATGAGTATGTGGGCACAACGTGTTTGTTGAGAAAAATGATCCACTGCTATCTTGTTTTTCATATTAAATCAAATAACTTTGTGGCAAACTAAATATCTGTTTGGTAATGAAAAGCAGTGGAATATAAACCAAGATACATATGTCGAAACACCAAGTTATTTTGTACATTACATATGTTTTATTACTGTACGCTTGCAATAAAATGAATTAAAGAAAATAAAATCGTATTAAGAAAATCAGTAGAAAAGGAGATTACGTATTAGATGGGTAGAAAAGTTTTGTCGAGTTTTATACAATAAAGATATAACCAGTTTTTTAATATTTTAATTTCTTTTCTATTTATGTATTTTCTACACTAAATGCTCACTTATCTATTTCTTAACGTAAATAATATTTGCACACCGTTGTATCTATTATACAGCATTAAAAAATGGCAATTACAAGAATTTGGTATTATGAGAATGAGATTTAAAATCTAGCTTTAAAAAGGGCTACATTGGAAAATAAGGGTATGTGCAAATACTTTCTGTGGCTACTGTATAACGTTTTTTCCTATTTATACCTATAATATGTACATGTTAACAAAATTCGACTGCAAAAATGACCAAGTGTATACGTTTCATTTCCAGGTTCGGAGATCGTTAAAGATTCCTGGTCGCCGGAAGGAGAAGGAAAAGTTGCCGAGTGGTATCACCGCAGACTATAGTGCTTCGTTCTTCGCTTACTTGGACCGCGATATCTTAGAAAATTCGCAAAACTCTTCGAGCTCGGGGCAAAGTGTTCGCACTGGTAATAATTGGAATACGAGAACGCCGGATGGTTTGACACAGAGTGACTCTTCCGAAACTTCTTTGACTTCGTTGACAATCACCACCACTACGTCTTCAGTAACGCCAACCAACGTATCCGGACAATCAGGGAAGAATTTGCCACCACTGCCGCCAAAGCCTCCGAAGCGAGGAATTCTTAAGGGGCCACGTCTGAGTGTCAGTAATACTGTGAATTCGTTGTCAGAGGAAAGTCATCTGCCGAACGGAAACGAGACTAATTACCAAGAGGCCAGCAATTTACTGGTCAGAAACACGCTGCAGAACGAGGTGATCGCTTACCAGAACGTGCCCACACACTTGTCAGGATTTGGGAACGCTGTTAGCAAGGAGGAAGCTTGTAGCGAGGAGGAAACGCAGACAGGACAAAGCTCGTGGCAGGTATCGCCTCAGCGAACAGTTCAGCAGGCTCAGCAGCAGCATCAGCAGCAACACCAGCAACAACAGCATCATCATCACCACCAAAGCGACACCAAACTGTTGCAGGTTAGTTGGAAGGACCTAATTGGTTTCTGTTAGAGGCTGTTGCTGGTATTCCAGGTGCTCGTGGTTTGAAATTCATGCTGTCCAAGCTCAGCTTCGCAGCTGAAAGATCTTCGTGTTTCATTAGCCTACAGAGAGAGGTACAGAGAGGCTAGCTAATCTGATACTAGACCTATGTGTCTCCTAATGCAAACACTTCTAGCCATCAACTCGTACTTTAAGGGAACTGTTTTCGGTAGTATGGTAATGCGAGTATGGTTGATAACTCGTTTCATGCAATTTGCAACACTTGTGGTTTGCGAATTTTCTACTTGAGGCCATTATTAGCGTATCGTTGTTACATAAAATATTTAATTATTACCGTATGAATTGGGCTGGTTTGCACATAATTTATTACTAAATCACCATCCTAACTCTTATATCAAGCCTCTTTCGATCATTTTTGGTATATTTAGCATTAGCATTTAAATATTTTCTCTCTGTAATTGTTATTTTATTTTATTATATTTATTATAATTTGTATTTAACAGTCAAATTGCAATTTACCTTTTACAGGTGGTGACCAGTGCAAGCCCCTCCGCAGACTCCCTAACAGACACCACGAATTCCAGTTTCGCAACACCACCTTTCAGCCTGTCGCCCGTAGGAGAATCCCAGGGTTTGTCGAGGTGGAGATCCTCGGCGTCCTTCGAGGAACAAGGCGTCGAGTTGCAGTTACCAGAGATCGTCCCTCTGGAACTACCCGAACCTCGCGAGCTTACGATCCAAAGGCAACCACCACCGCGAAACGATTTCGGTTTCTCGTTGCGTCGAGCTGTAATCGTGGAACGAGCTGCCAATGGTGTCACACAGATGAGACCTGTGATCTTCGCTGAACCAGGTTCATTGATACAACATAACAACGACACCGGCTTGCTGCCAGGCGACAGGCTGATCGAAGTCAATGGAATTAACGTCGATGACAAGTCACGGGAAGAAATTATCGATCTCATTAAGGGCTCCGTTAACAGTGTTACCGTAAAGGTGAGTTAAGACAATGATTATAAAATATATAATTTCGCTATCCATCTTGGTAGAGCTGAGATGCTTTATAGCACAGTTAGTTTGATACTAACGTTGCAACATTTAAGAGTTTGTTATTAGATCATTCACAAGTAATACAGATTTTCTTACCTGCTATATAGGATGTCCTATCATTTACTTTTGTAAAATCGTATAAATGAAAATGAGAAAGGGATATTATACTTATAAACATCTAATGAAATATAATATTCATTTGGAAGGAGAACAGAAGGGTTAAAAAGTCGATACTTGGTTCCGATTCGAGCAACAAATTCAAGTAAAACGTAGTAAGAAAAATAGTCCAAAAATATAATCTATACTTTAGATTTTTCCAAAATGAGAAGAAATCGATAAGCAGCATCTTTAATCCCCACTTTCTTGTTTCGTTCTCCACGACGAAAATGGTTACACGGGATCGTTGGCGTTGCCGGTAAAAGTGAGAGCGTTCACAGGTACGCTTGGTCGGTTCGAAAGGTGATCGGTGTACGGAACAGAGAAACTGGTGTTCCCCGGCTGATCATGGTTGGTTCATTGCCACTGATGCACCGAATATAGCGGGATCGTGACTCATGACCCATAATAAAACTATACTTGGACCGGGAGCGTCGCGTGAAAATAACTTCTTACCGTGGGATCCAACCGATGATCCTCTATTGGTCCTTGGTTCTGACAGTTGGTCACGAACTCGGAGAATTAAGTACTTAAGTACTTTGTTAGACTTCTTACTGTCAAAGCTGTGCAAGCGTAATTAGATTTGTCGACATGAACTTGCGATACGATATTTTCTATTTCTGTGTGAGATTCTCAATGCCTATTGCCGATAAACAAGCTTTCTTTTTTTTATTCTCCTATCGGGTTTACAACAATAAACCCATGCGTGACTTACGCAGAGTTTTATCCTAACTTAACCGGGAAGAATGAGTCAACTCGTCGCTCGGATTTATAATCTCTAGAATATAACAGATTCTTTATTTATCAGTCTCCTCTCTTTTAACGCGTCGTATCATTTTTGTTAAAAATAAAAGGGAATTAACATTGACCCAATTATGGAATTAATTAGTGCTATAATTATATAGAAGCTTTTGATTAAGAAAGATCGAGGTACTTGGAACGTACTATACATCCTCTATACTTTCTGGGTTAAAAGAATAAGAAAATTTCTCAAAAGACTTCCTCTGGAAAAAGACTACTCACGTCGACTCCCAATTTGGTATCGTAGTGTCATTGATGACACATCATCAGAGTTTGGTTTAAGTTACGCAATTTCTGTAAAATACACTATTTCTGTTCGCATCTATTTATTCTACTTGATTCCTTGTATAAAATGGCAAGCAAAATATACTACTGAAGTAGCATAAGTTTGTCTAGTTTTATCGTTGGAACATTTCCAGTTCGGGTTGTAAAGTTCCTAGAGGAGGATGTATCGATTAGGCTTGGGGGCCTTCGTACAGGTTCATGCCCTGGTTCTCCTTCTCGGTAAACCAAACGGTCTTAACAGAAAGAACGTAACGTGATTTACATACTTATACTATGTACAGCTAGGCCGCTTGCAGGTGTTCTCTCGGTCAACATCCTGTTTCCTGTGCTGTATACGCTAGACGGAAACCACTTTAATCTTCTTGAGCTCGCACACGCGGCTAGAAAGTAGTCTGAGGCATCCGTTACACGCGTGATATCTGTTTAATGCGTGCGATTACCTATGATCGTATCAACATGTACAGTTGATCCTTTGTTATCTGAATTCCTACCATCCGAATACCGGTAACTCTTGTACTACTTGTTAATTGTGGTAATTCCTTTGAAATAGCCAACTATCTAATAATCCTTAAGTAATGTTACTCGGAATGTACTGGCAAACTGTATTGTGTGTATTATTAGGTTGGAAACTAAGTGATTGCGGATTTTGCCAGTAAGTGGTAATGACAACTTCAGCAATCACTTAGTTTCTAACCTAATAGATTCGTAAATTGTAAGTTGTAAGTTTGTAAATTCGTTCTTGTTTCTTTAGAGAAATTTTTATAATCATAGAGGAAAATATTATAAATAGATATTTATGTTGAGTCTTTATGAGATAGTTCAATGGGAAGAATTTATTAGATCCAATGATATAGTTTGAACAGAATGGAAAAATATGCGCTTAACGGAAAAAATAAATTAAAAATAAATTTTGAAAATTTGGATTTAATCGATAACTGAATTTCAAGACTGCCCCTGTGTTCATTTAAAACTCCTCATCTTCAATTTCATTTCGATTCCATGTTAAGCATCTTTTTAAAATGTTTGTCTGTTAAGATGAAAGTGAAATTGAAATATAAAAGTTTGAGGTTAGAGTAGAACAGTCCAGTGGAATAGTCCGAAAAAATTGACACGTTCGATCGATCGAAACTTTTTTTATTCTTATGTCATGCAATGAAAATGTGGTTGGTTAAAGCGGAGACCAATTAAAACGGGACCAAATAAGAGAGTGTCTGTTGTATATAATAAACGTGTAATAGAATGTGTAATGGAACACTTTGTTGTTTGCAGGTGCAACCAGTCGCGGAATTGTCGGAATTATCAAGACGCGGTGGTAGCGACGGACGCCAGGTTGAACTTGCGGCCGCGAATATTCGTGGCGGTACACTTCGTCGATCTGGTAGTTTGCGGTTTCATCAAAACATGGTGAGTATTCTGTTTTCTGTCTTAATCCCGCGGTGAGATCGTTTTGCAAAGAGTCTTGCAAGATTTCTCTCCCGTCGCGCCACAAAAGAAAGTGCACACCGTTTCAGTCGCCTATTTGATTTAATAAAAAAGAATGTAATAGCCATTTATTTAAATAATAGGCAAATTTGTTTGAATTACGGTAAAGCGCTTTATTAATCAAGCTTTCTATGAGATACAGAAGGATTAATAAAAAGACAGATAGAGAGAAGAAGAATACTTTGGATAATAAAAGTTTTATTATTTAATTGCAAATTGAATTACAAAATGAATATCGATGAAATACCAAGTAGGAGTTGGTTTATCATTAGATTGTAAATCATGTTAAGAAAATGAATACAATTGACAAAATATCGGATACAAAAGGAAACCGAACGAGAAACTGTTGAGAAGATGAGGTAGGAAATAAGCGAGCGGAAAAAGTGAAAGACGTGATGGGATTGTTTGGTACTCTAACTCTAACAGGAGGAAAGGTGTAGAGGGAAAAAGACAATAGTAGGGACGGATGCCTTCCACCCACATTCCTCGCGGCGGTGCAGTGGCATAGTAATCGCTTAACGGTACATCTGCTGA
This sequence comes from Bombus breviceps, assembly GCA_014825925.1. Taxonomy (NCBI): domain Eukaryota; kingdom Metazoa; phylum Arthropoda; class Insecta; order Hymenoptera; family Apidae; genus Bombus; species Bombus breviceps. The sequence continues at coordinate 846,146 of CM026192.1, read as the reverse complement.
CTTGCCCGTTCCGTAATACCAGCTTTCTGTCGAATCAAAAACCGGAATCCTACGATAATAGCGCAATTACACGGTAATGAAGCTTTGTCACTTTTTATCGCCACAAATTAAGTAGCTAGTCACAATGGCAGTTTATGCATATTAATTATTCGTTTATATCTAGACGGCGGATTTTTATACATTAATAGAAAATTTGACGGTGCAGAAATGGACAGAATTCCAAAGAATATATAATATAATATATATATATATATATATATATATAAAATATCCAAAACGAAGTATGAGCAACTGACGATAAATACAATAACTTGCAAGTTGCATGTGGTTTGAAAGGATTGATCGTTAAAATTTTTGCTGATATATGGGAATGAAGTATTTATACTGAGATATATTGTACGTATGTATGAGAACAAAGTCGAACAAATTAAGGCATTTTTCTAGATACAATGGTGTTCCTTTGTTGATATCACGAAGTTGTTATTAATGTTTAAGCATGTCGTGTAATTTTGTTGAAAACGACTTACGCGAAGACTACATTTTATTTTAGCATCATCGGCGTCAAACTGCTTCGATAACCGATGTTAAATTGCTGTTTGTTAACGCTGCAGTAAGATTATTAGGAATAAATATAACAGCATCGAAGATAACGCTTAATCTAATACAATAAAGGAAGGTATTATTTGTTGAATGCTCGATGCTTTCGAACCATGCTTCTTGCTTGTTCATTGTTTTCTAAGAAAGTGCTTTAAATCAATTTTCAATATCTCTGAAAAGTAAATTAACTCTTGCAAATTAAAAATACGTCTGAATGGAAACTGATTTGCTATCGATCATACAGCATACTATGCGTTTGCAAATAACGCGATATTTATTAATTAATCTCGAAATTAATTTTTATCTTCTTTTAGCGTACCCAGCGACTTGTTTCAATTTGAATATTTAAACGAGACACATACGATGATCACGATTTTAATATTTTATCAATCAGTTTCAATCGTTAACACTTACGTTCGAGTATGTATATCCAATGAAATTTTAATTAAACTTCGGCAAAAAATTAGCAATTGATGATTGATGATGTTATCAGCGGTTCGTGATTCACATTTTAATATTTCGCATGATTAATATTTTCAATTATCAATTGACGATTAAGGAATGGCATCAAACGATGCGATCGGTACAATGCAATGATTAATTTCTTTCAATCATGCGCATCAATCAATGAAATAAATTAAAAATTGTTATCAGTCACTTATGTCTGATAGTAATATCTGGAATAATCGCAAAAGATTTAAGTGAAAAACAATCAAGTATAATTTATTTATACGATCTCTTCTCTAGTTAATCGAATTTCACGAAATATCAAACAGTATAAATAGTAATAATAATGATGAATAATATAGTCGTGTCGTCTCAACGATTAATTTACGCTTGAAGAAAATTCAACAAGGTGAAGCGCCTCTGATTAAGCAATCACCGGCTGTTTCCATGATTTGCTGCCAGCGATAAATACCAAGTACAGCTTCCTATCATTTCCAAGTTAATGCATAACGAGAATTCTGTCCGAGCCACGGCATTTTGCTGTCCGTTAATCGTCGTCGTTCGCGACAATACCGTGCGAAAGTGGTAGTTGCTGTAGAAATGTATGTTATTGAAACGCCTTGCACTCGCCTTGGGACGTGTAATAAGACGAGCGCGATAAAAATATGCAGGGTGCGTCACATGTAGAAATGGAACGAAAGTTCGAATCTGGTTGGATAGTTTCGAGTGATTCGAGAGTGCATCGAGAAAGAAAAATGATGCTTTCAAGTAGAAGCTAGGCGAAGATAGTAGAGATAGGTTTGAACTTAAACTCGTTATACATACGTTGAGAAATGTAAACGGTACTCTTTGATTTATTAAATTGAATTATATTTACTATACTATATAGATACTCGCAATATATGAATTTTAAAAAATTCGCAATATAGCTTCTAGTATGAATATAGTATTTGTTGTTTTGTATTTTGAGTTATAGCAATAAAAGTAAGGTCATATGCTCTCTAGCGGTATAAGAGCCTTTTAAATGGCAAGGAGGTAAAAGCAATGCGATAGAATTTTCCGATAGCTGGCCTATTAAAGTTACGCCATACGCTGTAAGGCTATCTTCTTTATTTCAAGAACTTTTCATTCCACCTCCTCGGTTTGTGTATTATTGACTTCATTCTGTAAATACGTATATTAACAGAAAAATATGAATTCAAGATTAAATACCTGTCAAGTATATATTTCAAATGTATATTAATTTTTTGAAACTTAAAATTTCACATTAATTAAGCGATTATTCATCATTCGTTGATCGTTGTTGTTATTGTCTAGTGCGATTTCCTATTATATATGAATAATTACTTAACTAAATTTGTTTGAAAAAAATTTATTTGGTGTATAATCCGGATTTGTATGCTATAATTGGTTACAATTAGTCTACTCGAAATGAGGTTCGTATCTCTGCTGAAACAACATATGTATATTTACATGTACTGATGGTTGGTAAAGTAGAGTGCGATCGAGTGGATCCGATGTACTAACGGTCGATTTATTGACTTGGATGTACTTTGGCAACAACCTGTTTGTACCCTTGCAATGAGTTGATGAGCAAAATAAATGATTTCTGATCTCTTATTTCTGGATGATACTAAGAATAGTATTAGAATTATTATTACCATATCGATGGTATAAATATTATTGTTAACTATAAAAAGGAGGAGAAGAAAGGACGGAAAGAATTTCTAAGTTAAAAATAGTAGAATTCGTTAAAAATAGTAGCGATTTCACGGAAACTAGCTTTTATATTTCCTTTTACATTCTTCGTGTCTTCCATCTTCATAACGTTCAAGTGTTTCTGTCTAATTATAGCAACCACTGTATGCATTATACTAATCATTGATCGCGTGTTCTCCTTTCATGTTATTCCAAAAGCAAACTAACCAACTGGCTCCTCCTGATAACTTTGTTCTCTGCGTTAAAATACAGATGGCTTCGTTTAATCTTCTACTTGTCGTACACGTGAACGATAATTAATGATGTAAACCACGCACTGTTAGTTTGTATTCATGGCATTCGCGTTGATGTAAAATTGTACGATCAAAATTACACGCTACTGCATTACGTGCGAACGCATTATTCTGTCCATTTGAATACCGTGCAGGATAAATGTGCTTATACAAGCAACAATGTTAATCGAATTGGATCAAGGTTTCTTGGTTGTAACGTTTTTACAAATTCAACAAACGAATCCACGATTTAGAAAATAATTACTTCCTTGTCCTCGAGATTTTCTTTATTTCTGGCGTCAGATACAGGTTAGCAACTAAGGTGATGGCGGATTTTGTCAATACCATCTAATGACAAAATCCGCCATCACCTTAGTTGCCAACCCAATAGATAGTTTGAACTTTTTATAGGGAATAGATATTGGTAACTATGCTATGTATGGTGAAATTAAAAATATTTTATTGTCAGCCCGAGTCTTTCTCCGGCTATTCTGTGTAAATTTTAATTTCATCAGTTCGTGAATTTATTTCCTAGACAAGTCAGGCTTTGTCACGAAAATTTTACTTCTTAATGTTTGCCTGTCACGATATTTAAATGGCTAGTAATTAATTTGTACAACATGCAGTTATAAGTAAGTAGTAGTTACTTAGCAATGAGTAGTCTATTTCTGCTCCATTGGCTAACAGTTATCGATATAATTGAAGCGAGATCGAATAACGCGTTCAATAACACGGTGAAATTGATCCGTAACGCACTCAGGTAATATATTACACGCGTCTAAAATTAAGTTAATATTTGTAGTCTAGGAAACTGAACACAGTGTTACATATCGAGTTAGAATTAGGCATAAAATAGGTTAGACTACGTTTAAAATACGAACGTAATTATTTTGCTATTTTGAAATGAACATTTCTTTTTTTTTTGTAGTGGCAGAGATCTTTTAAATTAGTAGAAAAATCAACGATATGAGAAGCACTGGCTTAGTGGAATTGTAATAAATATTCGGAGACAGTGCGAGATACAAGGAAAAGGAAATAATTCACGTGATACGTTAATTTGACGAATGGTGGCGAATTAACGGCAGTAAAATTCTTTAACATCGTCACTGTAGGGCTGTAAAGTAATGTTACGCAGGAACAGGCGGCATCGAAAAGGATGCACTTATAGGTGCAGTCCGAGAATGACGTCAACCTATTGCCTTTCTATAAATATCGAGTTTCCAAAAGAAGTTCGTTGCCCACGCTTGCAACGCGAACAACAAGGTACGAGAGTTTAATGACCGTCTTCACCACCATTTTAGCCTAAACTCTAAACCACAGAAACTCCCTTAGGTATTTTCCACTTTTATATTGATATTATTATTACACACATATACTAGATACTGTTTTATGCATATTCTGATTATTTCAATCTTTGCAGTCGTTCGTAGCTGGTAGATAAAAGGTACTGTAAGTTGACGAATCAAAACTGTAATTATTATTAATTCTTTTTATGCCAGGAACCCAAAGAAAAATTCTTAGCCCTCGTATATTATGCCAGCAGTTCAATATAGAGAAGTTTCCAACACGATCTGACGATATTTCGAAGCAAAGAAAATTTTGTCATTATCACCTAATGACAAGATCCGCAATCACTTAGTTGCCAACCCAATAATGTATGTTCACAAAATTCAATATCTTTCTACTAGAAATATTGTTTTATCGATGTTTAAGGTCCAACATTTTCTTATTAAATTCAATTTATAGTAAACGCTATGGACACTCGAACAAATCGGTACTTCGTAAAAGAATGGATAGGTCGGAGATGAAATTCGAAGTCGACCTGGCCGCGATTATACGATCGGTAGGTAAGAGGAACGATCTGTAGGCAAGGAAGCACAATGCAAATATTGAATGTGGTTTGCAAGAGGATAACGCTGATGACTCATGTCGAGTGACAGGCCGGACTGACGTTGGTGAATAAGTACACCGGTGAATATTGCGGATTGTTGCGAGCACACGCACCGATACACGACAAAGCCGTGGCATACTTACGCCTATCCGAAACGAGGCAGTTTTCAAGCTGTAACATCATTCGTGTCACGTTCGCTGTTTTTTCGGACGTAAAGCAATGCAAGTGTTGCCTACGTTCGTCTCTTATAAGCAAAAGCAACCCCGTGGAAAGGACTCGAACGAAGAATGCAAACGTGGTTGCAGCTTTTTCAAAGACAATCGGGATGTTCATTCTGCAACATATTTCGAAGTTGCTGACGTACATTATCGCTGAAAGGTTTGGAGCATCCTTCGCTATTCAGGCAAACAGGTCGTTTCAGGCAAAAGGAGGATACGACTAATTTAGAAGATTCGTTTCTTCGCAAAATAGAAAAGTAGAGCGCTAGGTGTTAAGCTGCGATTCTCCAATTTTTACACTTCAATTTATTGCTCTCGTTTTAGCATACAAGCAGAAGAAACTTTGATATAGAATTTAAACCAGAAACCGTACCACCCAATTTTTCCATATTTTCTTCAAACTTGAGATGCTTTTTAACATTAGAAAAATGTGGATGGACTGTAATGGACTGGAATATTGAATCTTCTTATGAAAGAACGTAGCAAGGTTAAAAAAACGGGGAGAAAAGGGAACTAATATCACGCTCTTTCACACAAGTAGACGTTCTTTCGCGGAATCAGTTACCTGCGAACTTTCCTTACCAAATCTGTCTCCCTGTTATCAGATCTTCCATATAAGAAGACGTTATTCACATTTCGTGAAACGGTTTCATAGAAGAGGCGCGAAAGCGAGATGAGCGGGAACTCGTTGGTTGATTAATAGAAGTAGTAGTTGCATCAAGCCGCGTTAGAAAGTAAAGGCTAATTAAATCTGTGCGATTGTTCCTCATGATTTGTTGCGCTACTAGGTTGAGTCTGTTACGTTACGGTACCGCTACAAGGATCCAGCCTACGCTTTAATTCTAGTTGTTTCACCTTCCACAGCCTCTCGTCTCGGCGCCGTACCATGTCATTTTCGCATTCGAGATTTTACCATACTTTTCGAATAGCATTCTTTACCATCGGTGAACAAATACATTTGTGTTTTTTAAAATTGTAATGAATTATTCATAATCATAGGATACCAGTGAATTTTTTTTCATTCACTATTCATTTTTTTTTAAATACCTATAATATGCATAAAATTTCCATATATAAGGTTTAATAGGTAATACTTGAAGTTAATTACCCTATTAAGATCGTGTATCGAGTAATTGATCGATAGAACGACATCAGACAGAGGGAATGTCGCGTAATGTTTTAGAAGTGTCTGTACTGACATTAAACTACGGGGCAAGAGTTTTTTAAACAGAGCAACGTTGCTACTTGGAAAATAAGCGAAGTAGAACTAAAGAGAAGTAGGGTGGTAACTCCCAAATATAACTTTTAAAGTAGTGTCGTCAGTCTTTGAAGCGGTTGTTACGCTCCACTCAACGAGATTTCAAGTATTCTTCGGTGTACAGCGGGCAAACAACTCTTTGAAGTAGCGTACTAAAACTTCTACACGATCGTAAATTTTAAAAAGCATCAGTGAACCGTAATTGCCTCTTTTATCCCACGTACTCAAATTCAAAATCTCGTCAATTTCCTGTCTCAAGAAAGAAAGAAAAGAAAGGACATAAGGGATGCCTGCGTAATAGAAAAATCTTCCTTTTAAAATGATAAATATTTTGAATATTTATTTTCATTACAGATTATCCATTCGTAGTGTCCACTCATAATTGTTCTCTACGTCACGTTCTTAGATTGTCTCTAGGGAATGCAGCATCCATAGAAAAGTCTATAGAATTCTGTTACAGTGCCTGTATCTTTTTAAAGCTTGGGAAATATTCGCCCCCTGAATGTATTAACGTAGCTGGTACAAGAATCTTGTAACAAAGCTCAGAGCCGGCATATTCTGAATACTTTAGCTCGCAAGCAAACACGTGTCTCAAATTTTCTCCCATACTTTCTTAACTTGCGCAAGCTAGACGGCTTTGTTGGATCTAGAACTCGGTTGTCCACGTATGTACCGTGTCTCTAGGCTTCTATGAATCGGCGTGTCACGCAACGACAGCGTAGAAATTGTGCTGTGGTAATTCGCCCACGCGTGCTCGCACAACCTCGTCGTTTCTCGCCTTTTGCCCGTATAATACGTCTCCGGTTCGTCGAAGAACGCGTGACGTCGATGTGTCATCGGACCGGGATGATTTTAGGTACCAGCCAGAGCACGGACGACAACATATTTCACTCGTTTAAAAATCCGGCTACAAAGGAATTCTTCGCAGCTATTGAGAACCCGGCTTCCCACGCCTTCCGCAATGTATTCTCGTTCATCTGTTACGTGTCGCCTTTCAATGCATCGCGTAATCATGCGTTTGATCTTCCCCATTTCTTCTGCCATGGGACGACACGGTTCGCGTCTCATCCTTGTCGATCCGATAGTAAAGGGGATTTTTAAATGACGGACTTGGAGGATAGATGGATTCTGTAGACAGGTTCACGAAATACTAACGATAGTATACTAGAAAGTATCGTATTGTATTTACGAATATATTATATTTGTATATTTTGAATATAAATATTTTACAATTTTATTAGCACTGTTACGAGACTGGACTATACGGTGAATTTTTTTTTTTTTATTTAATTTGTACTTTACGATTTGTCCAGCTGGACATTTGGTAAATTTGTCTATCTTAATTGTTAAATACCATGTGGATAGCTACCCCCAGCCATTTCAGGATACCATCTTCGAGTTTGACTATTTTATTTGCTTAGTGAGGTCAGTGGAGTGTTTTCTTTTTAGTCTTCTTTCTATGTACTGTACTTCTTTCTTTCTGATGTACGGTGGGTGTATTGGTAAAATCTGAAACAAATTTGAAAATATGTTCTGTAGAAATTACGCGACTCGTTAGATATTATATTACCAATAATTAGTAATGGAAATATATTTCACTAATCAACCAAATCTATTAAATTACTGTCATTTATTCTTACAAGTTTCTAATTGAAATTTTACATATACAAAATAATATACAAAAGATGTTTATTACAACAAACTCACTATCCATATAGTATAGTTATTATACGGAAGAATAGATTTCAAATTTTCTTTTATCCGTCACTGTATTTTAGATCGCAATCTCTTGAACCAACACCTTGAAACCAAACTCTGATTGATTGGTCGTTTTCCCGGTAATTTAGATTAATTATGACATTAGTAGTCGTTAACTGTAACATATTTATGATCCTGTAGTGCATGCGTAACCTGGCTGTTTTAGGGATTTTATAGAAACGCGTCTCTTAAGTGGGTAGATAAGTATTAGGCGTAGGTCGAGAGATTTCGTAGGCAGATTTTTTCTCTTTGTTAAGTGTTGTGAAGTATTTCTAATATCATAAATATCATTGAAAATATTTTCTCGTACCTTCCCAGCAATGTTTATGGAATGATGCGTTTTTTCCATTTTCAATCCATGATTGGTAATAAAATCTATTTTAGGACATTCATGTGTGGCATATAAATATTTAAATAGCGTTGGGTTATATTGAATTACTGGCTTAATCAGGAAATGACAGGCGTGCATTTTATGTTTGACCTTGACGGCAACAACGTAGACTCCATACAGAATATTATTCATCCGGAAAATTCCATTTCACGTAATGTTTAAAGCATACACGCGATTAAACTGCGAATTATTTGTAATTGTAAATTCCAGTTGAAAAAGTTTCGCTATTGATCGGTTTGATTACTATGTTCATTTACATTTCTTTGTGTATTTATTCTAAAGTCAAAAGTTAATCCGTCTGTGTTGAGAGAAGGAAAGAATAAATATAAGTTACGATTTCCAGTGAAGATCGTCTCGTTCCCGATATCTTCCACTACGACGATTATTCCAGGAAATAGTTGAACCGTTAAACGTAACTATTGTACACCGAAGCTGCAAGTGTAAAAAGAATTAGAATACGTTTACCACGTTGTGTGTGGGCAACTGGAAAAACTTTTGCTTCGCTCGTTCCCTTCTGTAATTTTTTCTCTGCTCGAAAGTGTAATCGAGCGTCCCTGGTTAGCTTTATGAATACACGACAATCTGTGGTGGCATACATCACGAGAGGATCGCACAAAAACAGAAGCCGCTTGAAGTTTCTTGCGACGCGCGTAAAAGAGGCTGGGTGGAAAAAAGGCAAGTCCCCAACTGTGAGATGCGAAGACGAGGCATTTGCAGACTCGTCACGTGCGTCCTGGTGCACGCGATCCGCGTGCTGAGAGAGCAACAGAACGAACAGAGTCACGGGCTTTCGAGAAAAGATGCTACTATTTTAAGAAACTCGTAACACCGAAGATTAGGTACATTAAAACTATAGCCTCTGGTATCTGCGTTATTTTTTCTGTTTCTTTGTCCTGTAAGATTATCCGTGGCTAGTAAGCTGTCATTTGGTATCGAACGAAGAAACGACAACAGAGGGGAGAATATAAAACTCTATCTTTAATCTCGTTTCTTTCATATCGAATCTACATTTCTCTTTTCTCTTTCGCTGCTATAACATTTCCTACTGTTGGGTTGGCAACTAAGTGATTGCGGATAATATCGTTAGGCGGTAATGACAAAATCCGCAAGCACTTAGTTGCCGACCGAATATTAGAGAGCTGTAATTTGGTACCGAATCGATTAATGGAAAAAGGATTACGAGGGAATAATGCAAACGTTGAAATTGGTGACTAATATTAAAGTTCTTAGAAGATGCTATACTATATATTGACTTTTTGCCATTAGTACACTATGGATCAGAAATTCTTAATTAATTAAAAGATTACAATAAAAATACGAAGCATCGACGAAACGATTTTTTTTTTATTTAATTTGTACTTTACAATTTGTCTAGCTTTATTGCTAAATAACTGGCTACCCTCAGCGGGATATCATCTTCGAGTTTGTCATTATTTTTTTTTTTTTTTTGCCCATTGAACACATTTTTAATTGTATATCTGAGCCTTCCTTATTTTTATTAACATCCTGAGGATAATAAGTTTCGTCATGGAGAAGTTCCGGCCCGGAATAATGCAACGCGTCTTAAACGAACGCGGCTCATTGTTGTAATCTCCTTTGATTACAGCGTAGGGCAAGTAATTTCCATAATCACAAAGCATCAAGTATACCAACCGTGTAATTAAACTGTCCCCGTCGAAATTTCCACGTAAGTTAATTGTTTTATTCGCGTTTCTTTTTTCTCGTGTTTTGTATGTTAAACATTTCTAACAGTGTCCAGAGATTTTTTAGAAAAATTGGCAACTGTTGGGAAAATATGGTGAGTTTAACAACTTTTCATTGAATAATCCCATGTGAAAACTATAGACGAAGAATACGATAAGTTCCACGTTTTACGGAACAGCGTTTTTAAAATTCAGTTCTTTTCCTTTCGATCTTTGGGTATAATTTGTTTTGTATGTTAAACATTACTAACAGTGTCCAGAGATTTTTTAGAAAAATTGGCAACTGTTGGGAAAATATGGTGAGTTTAACAACTTTTCATTGAATAATCCCATGTGAAAACTATAGACGAAGAATACGATAAGTTCCACGTTTTACGGAACAGCGTTTTTAAAATTCAGTTCTTTCCCTTTCGATCTTTGGGTATAATTCGCCAAAAAAAAAATTGAATCGATTATCGAGGATGCAATTACAGCGTGTTTCAATTAGTCGAAGTTGAACCTCCTCGCATTTGTCGTGGATTTAACAACGACGTCTGTAGCGATCTATGCTCGCAGGAAAAGGTGACGAGGCCATCGAAGAGATTAAAGATGAAAATACATCCTCCACGTATACAGATTTTCTTTTCTCCTCGTGTTGTTTCTGCGAAAACCGTGTTTATGCAAATTATTGGCTGAACGGAGCGTTTGAATCGCTCCCTTCAAATGGAAAGGATGGCGTTAAAAGGTGAATTGATAGTTCTTCGCTTTAGAACCACTGTAGCATCTTCTGTGTCTATTGGTATCCATTGATATCTATTTTATAAAGTTAGCTGTTTGATTTAGGAATTTTTTAATCATGTCACTTTCCTCCGTTATGTCCGCGAAAATGTATTTTATCTTACATATCCACTAGCATTTTTTTAAGTATTTAATAGTACGTAAAGTATTTTAAGTATTTAATAATATGTTTGAAGATATAATTTTATTTTAGAATGGGAGGAAAGTTTTATAGGAGCAACTAGTGTCGAGTGACGAGAATAAGTTTCCATTTTTATTGTCGTGCATGGAATATAATCTGAACGTATCATAACAAATGTTCGTGCAACATGACAAAACCTGTTTCGCAAATTTTCAAACTGTATCGTTCGGTCGTATCGTTATACAAAATATTCAGGCGAATTACGAGGCGAATGAAGCAGGCGAATTACGAGAGACGTTGTTTCTCTCGTTTTTCATTATCGCCAGCAAATATCCACCTGATTTTTCGAAACTTCTTGTTGATAAACTAGTTTCGAGTGGTAAATATATTTATCGATTGTATCTTTATTCAACGGTATGTTTCCCTTTGTTTATCTACTTTATACTTGTTCCAGTGTTTTTAATATACAGAAGAAATATATTTCTAAGGGAAGATCGTAATTGAAGCTTTATACGACCGTCATTATGAAATTAATACGTTTCTATTTATCTGTGGGAATTGAAGGGTTAAGAGTTAAGGGAAGCCATTAAAAATACTTGAAATGCTTTGGGAACAGACAGAATGGTACACAACACAATAAGATTATATAATCTTTTATTACGATTTATGACTGACGTAACTGAGAAGAAAGGAAAGCTAACGCAATATTAACCCTCCATAAACGGTATTTCATTTATTATTCCCTCCAGTTTCCCCTGTTAACGATTACTAAAAACAATCTTATTTGATCGAAAAATAATTTAATCTTAAACGAGTTAAGAACTATATAAACGACGTGTTCTATCTTCTCGTCTCGGTGGAGGTACAGGTTCTCGTTTGAAATTTTACACCGTATACAATGTTCGCACGTGCGATCAGGTGTGCAGACCATATATCACCGTAGAAACTAAATATCGAAGGTAATCCAGAGTTAAAGCGACCCACGAATCTGCAATTCAATCGATCGATCGCTAGAAAACTATTTGTCATGGAGAAAATATTTTTCTCCGCGACAACGAAATCAATCGCTTGTAATCAGTGAAAATCTCATTTGCGGAGGATAATCACGAGGACACGAGTAAAGTGAAAGAGTTGGTGTACGGTGACGGAGACAGAGACGGAGAACAGAGCGAAGAAGGGAGCAGCGAGAGAAAGACGTCGCGAAGCAGAGAAGGAACGCCTCAGTCGTGGGAGCACGCCTGCCTCTTTCGTTTCTTTTTGATCTGCTTCGGTCTCGGGATACCACCGCTGTCTCCTGCCTCAGTCGAGACTCGTTGAGCTCGAGGTGCTCCTCGGAATGGAGCCCTGCTCTCCTCGTCCTTTGCTTCCCTCCCTCAGCTCTGGCAATCTGGACCAAACAGGAAGGAAGCGAAGGTTCCGTTTCGTTGGTCATTTTGGAATTTTCTAAAATTTCCCTCCAAACATGTTATTGATATTTGTCATCTTTTTGAACGTTAAGTAATAGATTTAAAGTGTTTTCGTTAGTTTGGTTCTCCAGTTCACGCGTGTGTATAATATATGTCGACAATGAGTTCGCGCTACTATCGATCGCAATGTTGGATCCCTGCTGAGTTTGTTGTTCGATCTGCTTTAATTTCAATGACGAACGATTCGGGTATTTACTGCTCAATGTCGTCCTCGTGTTTGGTTACTAACAAATAATGTTTTTTATCTCTCGAAGTGTAAGGTACTTATGTATTTCGAGAGGTGTCAGTTGGAGAGAAACACCGAATAATTTAGGTGCTGGTGCAGTGAATAATTGCTGTAAAGATTTTGTACGATTTTTTGGAAAGTATTCTATTTCGATTATAGCAATCGTCGGTGACCGTCGAATCGTTAAATAACTTGGTGTATAAATCCTACGAGTTTTAGAAACGATAGATATCTGGCAAAATTATTTGAAACTGATATTTCGGAGCATTTGGAACGTCGGACGTAAACAATGAGAAACGACCGTGGCTAACGCATCCTGAAGATAATTTTCGTATTTTTAATTGGACACGAGTCCGTACATTTGAGTTGATAAAATATTGCAAGATAATAAACGGCGTGTTTTTCACAGATCGCTTCGCAATAATATGGTACGTGGAACGTGATGCATGTTTAATAGAACGGATAAAAGCAACGTATATCAACTACTGGTGTCAGATTATTATCAAGCGGGTAGCAGATAGTGTTGCGAACGCGTCCCTACTTTTACCCGTGTAAAAACCCGATTCAAAGTGGATTTTCGCAACTAAACTCGCAGGTTACTTTACGAAACTTCGTCTCGGCGGGAAAAGAAGAGCGCTTGAATCGGTTCGTGAGACCGGATGATCCCGTAGCTGGAAGAAGAGACAATTAACCCGCGTGAAAGCGAGAGGACAAAAACGAGAAAACAGACCGAGAAGAACTGTCGGCGCCTTTTTCCATCGAGATGTCTCAAAACAAGGTCGACGAAGAGTCCCTGAAAGCGCATCACTTGCTTCACAGGTCGTGCCGCGGTAAGGCTCACGGGAATGGCATAGCGAAACAAAGCAATCGTCGCGCGACTATCTACTTTCCTGCTACTAGGTTCCCAAAAGAGCAGAACTCTATTACATTGGACGAAGCTTCGGTCGTAACAAACGTGGCAACAAAATTTTCTAACAGAAGGCTCAATAGAACTGGCACCAGTTCCTGGGAATGCAGCGACAGCGACAGCTTGCATTCTTCCGAAGCTGGACGCGAGAACGTGTTCACGGCCACAAATAACAATGATCGTTCGCCAGCGGCAAATACATCTGTTCGTACCACTGTCAAGTCGCCTAATGCCTCAAACACGAAGAAGAAAACTAACAGGAACCTACACGTATCCTCCTCGTTATCGAAAACATCGACGAAATGTAATAGAAAGGAGAGCTGGGCAGACACGTTGAGGGTGAGTTCGATCGATGACAGAATCAAACGGATGGAGGAGGGTTGGGACGACAGCAACGTGATCAAGACACCTAGAGAGCGCAAGTGGAGGAGGATCACAGCTGAGATCGAGCAGAGGGTGCCTAATGGGAAGTCTGGTGACTTTAGGATCCTCGGTGTGAGAGGATCGTCGTTGAAAGGATGGAACAATGGCTCGCAGAAGAGGAACCGGAAGAACGCGGCGTTTCAAAGAAATTCGAAACCGATCGAGGACGCTATCGAACGGGAGGAGATCGTGGATATGACTCTGGCGAAGATAGGCCGTGCAAAGGGGAAGAGAAGACGGAGCGGCGGAGATGTGGTGGACGAGGGCTCAGATGGTCAAAGGGTTGAGGGTGAAACGGTGAACGACGCGGAGGAGTGCATGAAACGCCTCGAGGTGCTTCTGCAGAATAGAATACCGCCGCAAACAGCCGAGGTATGTCATTATCGACACGCCTTCGGAAACGAGAGTTACAGTGGCTCTGTCTCTCTTTTTCGATGCATGCTATGCGAGGGATTGGGTGAGCCGCGTATGAAAATTATGGTTGCGCAGCTATAGGGAATTCGTAGAGCCGATGAATGCGGCTATTCATGATCGGTAAATTGGATGTTTCGTTGGCGGCCGCGTGTTTCCAAGGCGTTTAACTAGGTGTACACATGTGTGTGTGTGTGTGTATGTACCTATCTTAGAGCATTTTACATGCACGTTTCTCGAGATCGTTGTGGGAGAAGATTGGCTGGAAAAAACTGGGACATCTTGCATAATACTTTAGTTAATTACTCGTATAAATATAACTTTAACAAATAATTCTCATACGATATTTGCCACGTAATAGTGTAACACTTGACGTATATTTCGTATGAAAATGTTGTTTACAATATCGTGATACATATTTAGTTTACGTCCCAGATTAAAGTTTGCACTCTCAGTAAGACACGTTATACGTTTCAACAAACTCTTCGGATTCCTTGTTCAACGCTATTTGCTGTGTGTCTATTATTTTGTTCTCTTGTAGTTTATGTTACTCTATCTGTACGTGCTATAAATGTAAAGACATAAATATATACAACGTATACTACACTGGCAGCAGATAAGTGTGTTTAACACCATTTATCTCTGTCGCAACACGTGTCTCCCTCCGAATAACTGTCAGGGCTCGTATGTACCAATTTTTAAAATTGATACAGAAGTTTCAAGTCTGTCTCATACACGCGTCCAGTTTAATTTTATCGATTTCTTAATACTAGACCTACCAATCCTTCGTATGCAATTAATTATATTTATTAATTACAACAATATAACAAAAATTAATAAATAAGTACATAATATCTATGTAAGCACATTTTTATCTTAATAAAAGTAAACATTAGCATTATCAAAAACAACTGTACTTTTTTAATAATTGCCAAGACGATAGATCTGACACCAGTTATTTTTTACTCACTTCTTAGTCTCAGTGTTAAACAAAGGTAAAACTTAAATATAAAGACTAAATACATAAATACATACGCGTAGACTGAAAATGCCTACCGATTTGCATCCAAATCGTCGTATACAATACATGTACGAAGCGAACGAGTTAAACGCTCATTTCCATGCCTAATTATCGACAAGGTATAATCGACAAGGTATAATTCAGCAAATGAGACAGAAATGGAGATTAGTTGGTGCAGCATGAAACGGATAAAAGAGCAACACATTGCAACCGTGTAATTTTCCCATTTAGGATCTTTCGTGTTCGAAGGTACGCTGTATTTGTTCTGTTTGTTTCACGAAACAATGCGATCGTTGTACACGCTGGAGCCTGGGGCTTGATTCATGGTAATTTATTACCAGGAAGTCGTACGAGCCGTCGTTCTTACATGGTAGAATAGAACAAGTCAGTACGCTTTCTAGCAAAACGCCTGACACGACACGCGGAAATCGATATGCGTGCACCCACAGTTGCGACTCACCGTGTGATTCACGAAATTAGGGGAATTGTTATCGAACCGGCGACATTCACGCGCCCCGTGCCATGTGCAAATTAAGTTTGGCTAGAGTTTTGAAAGAAGCGAGCCGTACAATATGTTACTAAAGATGTCGAAATTTTATTTGTCAATGAAGGAGGAAATACGAGGAGGATAATATCGTAAATATTAAGGTATACCGATAACATTTATGGAAACGCATAAAATTGGAATCGATCTCGCTGTTACATCTGAATTGGTAGCTGCTACACCAGGCTTTTATAAGCCTTGAATTTTAAAAGCGTTCTACTTGATTAAGGTCAGACTTGTAAAGATGGTATGCAAATGGCAGCATTAGGCGTACAAAACCGGTGCTAATAACGCAGGCATTTTCGAGGATGTTGATAATTTAAACGACAGTTTCGCATTTTTTTACAAACATATTTTCGTTCAGAATGGGTCGGGTTATTGGTCGAAAACTCTTGCAGATATTTTTGTAAATTATCGATAGTTCCTTAGCAGGGTCTTCCTGATAATAAATATTTCTTGAACATTGAAAATCAACTTTCTGAATATGCGAGCGAGGAAATCTTCCGAAGAATGAAATTTGAAATTTCCATTCGTCGAAGATCCTTATTGAGGATGAGAATTCTGAATAATTCGAACTTTGTATAATCGCATAAACGAATAATTGTGCATGATTTGAAGCGTAAAGGTCATTAAGTATCAGTTATGTACGTTGATACTATAAAATTTTTCATAGGTGAAACTGAAACTATTTTGCTGATTTTTGATGGGTAGCTCGTAGGTTGAACTTCAAGGTTGAAATACATTTTTCTAATCAATGATGCAATTCGTTTAATATGGATTCTCAAGTACGACTGGTGTTCTAATCTACACAGCTCGTAGGTGAGCAAATACTTTCTTTTCGACGTGTGGTAACATCGGAAAGGGAGAGAAACATGTGCAAAATCATGTAATTGAAGCTCTAGATTTACAACTTTTAGATTTCTGTTGAGATAGAAAGAGTCGTCTACGTCATGCAAACAATCTATCTATCTTTCTTTAATTTCAATTTGCAAAATACGTTACATTCGATGATTAGAAAATTCGTATGCAATTCTAAGAAATTTCTTTTCTTCTTTTTGTTGATGACTAGGCACGGTCCGAGGAGCATCTGGCGCAAGAACAAGCATGGCTGAGTTCCGAAAGAATTTGGTTATTACATCGAGGTGGTTTTACCCCTGCGACGAAATGTGGTCCAGCAGATCCGGACACAGGAAAGCTAAGAATTCGTTTAACCACTTCCGGCGAGGAACTTCTCGTCGATGAAGAAGACGTTGAAAAGGTATTCGTTTGATTAGATTTATTTGACATTGAATATCAATATTCATAATGTTAAAGTATTTAAATTCTAAATATTTAAAACACTTGAAGTATAAAGAATTATATTCTATGTTTTCAATTTAATCTTTCATATAGAATCTTCCCGATTATACTCCTCCCGATTGCACCACCAATTACGGTAATAATAAAAAAAAAAAAAGAAAGAAAGAAGCGAAAAGTTATTACTAGATTATGAATCTCTATGTAAATTCTTATTTTCATGAGCAAAATTAAAGAAATGAGATTTAAACAGAGGCTCGCTTTTTTCTCTAAATAATATAATAAATACCTTGAATATTTTATATATTTTTACAAGCGTATATTTCCCATAAATGCATAAACATCCGTAGTCTAGTTATTACGATGATTCGTAAGACACAGACGCAATTCTCTAACAAGTAGGTTAAATCAAACTAATCATTTATTCCTTTTCTTCGCAGGCCAACCCTCCTCAGTTTGACAAGGCCGAGGAACTCTCGCAATTACGTTTTCTCAATGAATCTTCTGTTCTCCACACACTGAGACAACGTTATGCCAGTAATTTAATACACACGTATGCGGGAGATAGCATGATCATTATCAATCCGGTGGCGCCATTAGCGATTTACTCTGAAAAGGCAAGAGACGTTCACGCATTCCTTTATTTCTTTTTACCATTTCTTTTTCTTATGAAAGAGGAATAAATTGAACATTCTTGCTTTTAGTCTTTAATGGAATTTGCAATTAAAATTTATCCATCCTTCTTTTCAAGTGAGATAAAAATCTTAATTACAATTTATTCAGAAAATGAAGACGTTACAAACCACACAAATTTTGCTAAACTACGTTGCTTATTTTTTCCTCTTTTTTTTTCTTTCTTACCTTTCAGGTAGCACATATGTTTAGAGGATGCAAAAGCGAGGATATGCCACCTCATATCTATGCGATGGCGCAAGCAGCTTACAGAGGGATGTTAGCGACTCGAAGAGATCATTCTTTAGTATTTCTTGGCCGTAGCGGATCTGGCAAAACAACAAATTTTAAACATGCTCTCCATTATCTTGTATTGGCTGCAGGCACAGTTAACAAGGTGAGTGAAAATTTATAAAATTTGATAATATTATCAGCTTACAAAATATTAACAGCTATAGGAGTTCCTATATTTTTCGATTATTGCAGATTTTACAAATCATTCCACCTTTTAAAATCTGTCTATTCTGATTAATGTTAAAGATTTTGACCATTGAGAAACTCAACGCCCTATTCACAGTTTTGGAGGCATTTGGAAACAGCAGAACACACATGAATTCCAATGCAACACGTTTTACGCAGCTCTTCAGTTTGGACTTTGATCAATCGGGCCAAATAGCATCGGCTTCTTTGCAGGTAATACAATTATGCATTATCGGATAATCGTTTTGCTCAGCTACATATTATTTCACGAAGTGTAAATCAGTTAATAATTTATATTTACCGTTGATGTATAACATTATTTAATTCATTTTTATTTGTAGTATATTTTCTAAAAGTCAAAATGTAAATTACACGAGAGTTAGAGAATTCTTTTACTGTAGTAGTGCTATGGCTTCGGGGTGTAACGCCCTCAATAAAGGGCACAATCGATCCAACGAACACACCCTCGAAAGTGGAGCATATCAAAAGAGCTTGAATTATTATTTGAAGATAAAAAACTATTTTTTAAGCTAGTTTATGTTATATATATATATGTATCTAATATAATTATTTACTTTAACTATACGATAATTTTGTAAAGATATCCAAGATATACTGACCTGATTTTTATTTTGTTCGCAAGGTCCTACTTTTGGAAAAGTCGAGGATAGGCAGAAGAGCGAATGGAGATCCAACTTTCCATGCGATTTACCGTTTACTGGCAGGCGCTGAGGGTGCTCTCAGAAAGGAATTGCACCTGACCAATCTAGTCGCAGAGAACAATGTGTTCATTACACCTTTGCAAAAGCACGAGGACAAACAGCGTGCCATGGTCGAGTTTAATCGAATCGTGGCCGCTTTTAGGATTCTCGGCGTTTCTGAGTCCGACGAGAAAGTCATTTGGCTAGTCCTTGCTGGCATATATCATCTGAGCTGTGCTGGTGCGGTTAAGGCTGGCACCAGTTCTCAAAGTCGATGGCAGTTTGCAAGAGTCGAATGTGCAG
Source organism: Bombus breviceps (assembly GCA_014825925.1). Lineage (NCBI taxonomy): Eukaryota > Metazoa > Arthropoda > Insecta > Hymenoptera > Apidae > Bombus > Bombus breviceps. Next base: position 826,544 of record CM026192.1, on the reverse strand, counting down.
AGAAGGCTGCAACGTTATTGGGTACTACCGTTGAGGAATTAAGTAGAATAGTGTTTTCTTCTAATGGAGGTGGTGCTGGTACACCGAGTACTCCGAGGCCTGCTTTACGTACACCAAGTCCTACAGAACAAAGCAAAGATATCATGGGATTAGATGCTTTGGAAGGTCTTTTGATTGGACTTTATTCTGAAGTGTTCCATTGCGTAGCTGCTCTCATCAATAGGTTTGTTCTTTTTGTGAGCAAATAGGGATAGAATGAGAGTAATGATGATAATGTCGTTCTTTATTCTTTCACAGATCCATATCATCATCTGTGCACACAGTGTCTTCTTTGTTGTTGTGTGACTCGCCAGGTTTTCAGAATCCAGCCTCTTGTGGACGACAAACGGGAGCCTGTTTCGAAGACCTGTGTCACAATTACTTGCAGGAAAGGCTGCAACTGTTGTTTCATCATACGACACTGGTGGCACCAAAGGACAGGTACATTGTAATCTAATTAATTAAGTTTATATATATATATATTGTGATTAATTATTGTTTTGGATCAGATACCGTAGAATGAATATGACTTTATTCAAAATAGTTTCATATGATTATCTCAATAATGCAGGACAGAATGAACAGATTATTCTTACGTTTAAATACAAAATATTCCTTATTTTGAATTCAAAGGTCGATATATATCGATATTCGACAATCGATATTGTCATTCGATGTCGATAATCGATTAAGGCAGGTTGATCATATTTACTATCTCTTCCTAGTTGTTCCAAACTTAGGTAAAATTAGTGTTCCTCGTGAAATATTTCATTTTTATCTTAAAATATCGAAAGAAATGGAAGATGAATCGACTGATGAATGTTTCAAACCCGTTTGTTGTTACGAAGGTACTGTGTGCTATAACTTATTTTTGGTAATGATTTTTCGAATATAATTCGATAATTTTGGAATAGATGATAATAGAAAATAAAGGAATAAAATAATTCATAGATCAAGTGAAATAAAAATTCTACCACAAAGAATTTGAATCGAAGAAAATTTCATAATGAAATAAATGAAATGAAACTTACAAATCTTTGATATAGATATATATTGCATATTACTACTGAACTCATCCGTGTAATTCAGGTACGTCCAAGAAGGAATTGACGTAGATTACGAAGATGACTGCGACGAAGATGGAATTGGATCACCTCAGGGTTTAATTTCGCTACTAGATCGTGGAAGTTCGCAAGGTGCAACGATGTTGCGAACTAGCCAAAGTGACCTTAGTGGAAGTAGACAAATGGAACGAAAGGGTCTTCTGTGGCTGTTGGAGGAAGAAACAGTATGTCCTGGCGGCAGCGACGAGACATTTTTAGATCGATTGTTTTCTCATTATGGAGATAGAGGTACTTAAATACGTTTGTTTTTTTTACAAATTATGATGAATTAATTTTTTTTTATGTTATTGTACTAAAACTCCATATTATTTTTTATTTTTCGAATTAATTTTAATTATACACTTCAGAAAATTATGGAAAATTGATTGCATTGGAAATACGTATGCTGGATTATCGTAGTTAATAAGAATAGGAAAAGATTTTCTTTTTTATGATGATATAGCGTTTATTATTCAATACAATGATATAATATATGATCATTCCGTACATTGCAATACATTGTTTTTACTTATCATTTTAATCCTGTTTTTCTAAAACAGATCATCAGTTATTGTTAAGAAAAGCACCTGGGAACAATCAGTTTGTCTTACAACATTTACTGGGTACCAATCCTGTACTTTACACAGCAACAGGATGGCTGAAAGCAACACGGGAAAATCCTGTTACTAAAAGTGCCATTACAATACTTCAAGAAAGTACAAGGTATATAATTTAAATGTTTTTATTTTTCTAATTGTGTACGAATCTTACAATTCTATTAAAATCTTGATCTTACTTCTCCTTATCTTGAAACTTTCTTTATTTTTCTAAGATAATATTTTATTAAAACATGTTTTGAACTGAAACGTTTATACATTTTTCAGTATAATTTTGTTTAAAATAATCAATAAATTTTTATTAACTAAAATTTCTTGATGCCAGTAACTAATATTACATTTTATATTGATATCAGGGAAGATGTGAATATGCTGTTTGTTAGTGCACGTGGAGCAGGAGTATCTGGAGCTTTATGCAGTTCCATGCCTGGTTTGGAAGGTTCACAATCTTTGAGAAGAGCTTCTAGTATACGGCGAACATTCACTACCGTTAAAAGGAAAAATATTTCTCTTCAGGTTAAATTCACTGTTGTAAGTATAAAAGTCATAAGACTAATATTCTTATCTACTAATCAGAAACAAGTATTCTATGGATAATTAAGTTCTGGATAACTATATATTTATCTGGGAATATTATGATTTCCATGAGTGTATACGGACATGAAAGATAAGGTCATATATCATGTTACATATTATGTTATCTTCAAACGATGACTCAGTTGACATAAGTTTACTACTAACTTCATAAACGAGATATGTAACGAAGCTGGAAATGTTTACTGAATTAAGATGCACATTGTTATGGCACCACTTCCTGTTTTTGTTTCTTGTTTTTATTATCAGTTTACGTATAAGAAAGGCAAGATGCAATAACTAGTTCTCTTCTAAATTAATAATAATTTTCTATTTGGCATTAATGAACATATGATGTAATTTGTTACAGGATGGACTGATTGAAACTTTGCGAAGAACACGAGTTAAATTTGTCCACTGTATACTACCGCAACACAATGCTGGATGTACCGATAATAAAAGTTTATTGTCAGTAAAATCAAATCAAAGCGAGGACAGTGTTATTAACGTACCGCTTCTACGATCACAGGTAAAAATTCTTTTAACCGCATAAATGTATATAATATGAAAAATTTAATTAACACAATTCATGTAATGTTTTTACTTAAATTTTTAATAATTTTAACCAAGCAATTGTATTTAATGCAAAAAATTAAACAGATTAGTAATATAATAATAGCAGGGAAAATTTCGGCAACAATTATACAAATATACGTATATTAATTTTATCTAGTGCAATAAATTATATCTTCTAGAATATTAGTCTCAATCTTTGATTAAAATACTAACAAAATATCTTAATTTTTGTTACAGATTCGTGGAAGCCAAATAATCGATGCAGTTAGATTGCATAAAGTGGGATTCCCTAAGCATATAGCTTTAGGTGAATTTAGAAGACGATTCAGTTTATTGTCAAGTGATGTAAACACGCGACCAGGCAGTCCTGTAGCTGATGAACGCCGTGCTGTGGAAGATATGATGCTTACCATCGACGTCGATCCAGCTTTGTATCGAGTTGGACAAAGCCAGGTAAGTCATATCTACTATTTTGCATTTTTCTCAATATTAAGTAACAGTATGGTTCCAAAAAAATGCGTAATCCCTAAAGGGGATATCTACAAAATACCACTTCATCTGTATTGCTTTTTAAACAAGTATATGTATTTGGTATGTACTAGAAATTTGCAGATATAAAAGATATGTCTAGAGAGAATTATTTAATTTTCCATCATCTTTATAATGTGTTACAAACTGAATGAACATGCAAACATATGTTTACCTATGAAGGGCTAATTTTTTAGCCAAAAATTCCAGTATTACGGCATCTTCTATAAAACTTTACGTTTATGTATATATCTCATTCATATCTCAAAACTATGCACAACTTTCCATTTCATCTTTTTTAACTTTCAATTTACATACCACTGTATTTCAGCAAGGATCGAGTGTCTAGTATCATATCTTTCACTCTAGTAGAAGCACTTTCACTTTTTTCCGTACAGGTAGTAATGCTTTTACTTGATGTTCTGGTTATCAAAACAAACAAAATGAAAAGGCATATCGATAGCGTTATCCTAACTTGTAATACCGGTCTTAAATATCAGACGGCATAGATACTTGAATTAATACCACCTTTGCTCATAAGTATTCGAAGTGCTTCCGCAATTCGATTCACCGTAGGTGGTTTGTTCGAGTGTGAGAATTTTGGTAACGTCACATACTTGAAACGAACATTCGTTTTCTCAAGGAGAATCGCTTTACGTGATTTCGGTCAACTTTCTCCACGAATTCGATTATAGTTTCGTCAGTACACCACGGACAGAGAATCGGTATCGATGTGAATTCACTGATTAAAACGATCTTCAGCGTCTGGTTAAACGGATTTTTATTCTAATAGCTCGTCTAACTAAGTATATAATATTAATGATTTAAATATGGCTACGGTAATACTAAAAGCTTTTTGACTCTATGATTTGAGTAACACTTGATATCTTATCTCAACTGCGATACAAAAATTTGCAAAGACATTATAAATACCAGGAGTCACATAATCTTACAGAAAAGAGAAAATAATAATAATAATCTCCAATAATTATTTCAGATGAATTTCTATTTAAAAAGATTCGAACAGTGTTTCTGTTATATCAGAATGATCAGACTGTTGCATGTAACTGCAACTGAAATGAAAATTCTTGCCACATTCTGCATATTTATGTAGAGTAACGTTTCGTAACGTAACTTAGGAAGCAAATTACGTGAACGTGGTCTGTTTTCTTTTTGTAGACAAGCATTTTAATTTGGTGATTCCATGGAATCGTAATCGTGACAAGATCATATTTATAAATGTCATGCAATGTTGCACACGCGTTAGATGCAATCGCGTGTCTTTATTGGCACTTTTTACTATAGAATGGCGAAGTGACATTAAAATTACCAGATCCAAGCTATACTTACGTTAAGGATAACCATTTAATGTGTTTTCTACTGGAAAATTATTAGTATGTTGTTACTTTTTAATGCGTGAAAGTAACGTCTCGATTATAGATGCGGTTTGCACATCGTAATGTGTGTTTTATTATTTTTTTTTTCTTAATTCAGACCTCTGTTTTATGTGAAATTTTTTAGAATCTCAATGAAGCTTTCAGATACATTAAAGACAATTCACACCTTTCCTTCCTTTTAACGAATGTATGTAAATATTTAATAGGGAAATTCACATCAGAAATGAAATGAAATTATTATTTAAAATTATCTCTTATACGACCAAGCACAATTTCTCTGCATCGTAGCAATTTTCGGTGCTGTAAAATAATTAAATACTCTAATTTTGCGTTTCTGAAATAGATACCTGAATAGATTTCAATGAATTTATGCAAAGTTTTGCTCGTTCTATTCAGTGAAAATCACGTCAAATTCAAAAAACCTTAGCGTCATATTTATAATACGAGTAAGTAGTTCAAGAAATTGTAGCGGCGTTAATTATAATTTGTAGGTTCCAAGATTTAACAAATGCATATTTCTCTTCCGTAGCAACTATGAAAATGTCTACTTCGGGGTATTTACATTATTTATCAGTTTCAGTTCCCCGATTAAATTCTCAAATATTTATCAATAGCCGCAAACTGCCGCTGCGAAGTGCACCAATGTGGCTCATTTGCTGCCAACTCTAATCATCGATTATCGTTGCAAGGTAAATTCCCGAAGCCGAAAAGAAGATCATTTAACCGCGAAAGTGCAAAAGGGTCGAATAACCGTGGAAAAAAAAGCGACACGCGCTAGTGACTTTCTCGTGGCCCATATAGAAATCGTTGCACTCTTCGGAACCTCTCCTTGTTCGCAGAACTCGCGTTGCCCGAGGCCTTTTCGTCGCGAAAGTGTTCCACCTTGCACGTACACCTCTTCTTTTCTTTTTTATCGGGCCCGTCTGTTTTACTTCAAGACTAAGCGCGTGGTCCAATTTGTTCTCCGCAACAGATTCGAGCCAACGAATTAAGGAACACGGAAGTCGAGAGGAGCACCACGTCATCGCGATATTCTAGATAACGAGTAATCGAACCCTTTTATTTCTCGTCCAACAGACGTTGATGTTGGTTTTGTAATTACGCTTTAGACCGCGTTAATAGAGCAGATAACGTACACGGTACGGTTTTCTAAAAAGAGTTTGAAAAATTCCAAGTAATTAAATGTTCGTTCAAGCGGAAATTGTTTAACCAGAAAACATCGCTGTTTCTTTAGTTGCATCGGACAGAAGAAATAAAAAAAAAAAAGCTTTTGAAACTTGGAAAGTCGATCGAGGTTACTTGGATAATTTAGATATACATGATATGTTGATTATTGTAATCAGTGTACACCAAAGAAGATAACAGATATTAATTATTGTAACGAAATGTCAATAGAGAAGATTATTGACAATTTCTTGCATACCATCTTTAATCTTCAATACATCTTATTCATAAGCTTTTCTTTTTGCAATACTTCGTTATTGCTGTGTACATACGTACTTTACCACCATAAATACATCATTTATCAAGAATGCTAAAGTACCTGCTGGTATTTCTAGTAATACAAATGGAATACATTTAGTTGCACTTAATTTCTAGTTATTCTGTGCTGCATCGTATCTTTTAATCTGAAATATGCTGAAAAGTTATATTAGTAAGCTTTACTGTATATTATCACGGCTGGTGTCGCATTTTTAAGTAACGTAACCATGATAGGGTTTCCTGTTGCTTCATTAGTGTAGCTGTATGTGTTGATATTAAATATGTCAGTAAATGGATGTGCGTGGATGAACACCAATTGGAGACAGTTAAACTACTTGAATGTACAAGTAGAAACGGTTCTCAATAGAATAAATTTAGAAAGTATATCATAAATACCGCATAATGCAACGGAAGTACAGTTAAACTGGCTTTTCCAATACGGGTACGACGTATGAAACTGTCGGCATAAATAGAAAATGAAGAATTTGTAGTATATCGATATTCCAATTTTTATGAAAGCAAGCAAAATAAAAAGATATTAGAATTTTTGAAATAAAAGATTCGCCATTATATTTCTCGATTTTAGTAGGTTTATCACATTCCTTTTGCCATTATGTTGCTGTGTTTCGTGTACCGTATCGCGGATAAATGGACAAAATCATGTAACCTCGTTTTATACAATACATAATTATGTAGTAAGTTATCCAAGGCGGTTATGTTAAGTGCGTTACCCTACAAAATATTAACCGGATGAAAGAAGTGGAACGCATGACCCGCAGTTATGAAAATACAATCGATAACGAGTATACAAAAGCTGTTGGAATAGTATCGCTTCTGTTTAAACGCGCAGCTAGGAATCTCCACTCCCGAAATATCCGGACTAAGGTTTCCACGGCGGAAATGTGACCGTTGATCGTGTGTGCCTGCGATTCGTGCGTGTCTAGCATCGCAAATAATTCGCTGTTCGATTCCACCAGTCGATAGCTTGCACCACGAATAGATGCGTGGACTGATTCGTTAGAAATTAATATCGGTACCAACGATGACTTCGATATCGCTACCAACTCCCGTTACCATGTCTCGCGCTCAAACGTTTCTTATTTTCTTATTTCATGAAGGCAACCTACAATCGAAATTATTAAGTATTAAAGTAACACGTTTTTCTCTTTATTGGCAACTTTTCTATTTCAGAAATGAATGTTCATTATCAAATAAATGAATCGTTTCGATTTTTTAACAGAAAGATAGAGAAAATTTGTTGAACGTGCTGAATATAGGAATTATTATAGAAAAGTATGTTTCTTTTTTTTTTTATTATTTATTTATTTTAAAATTTTACAATTCGTCCAGCAGGACATTTGGTAAAATGTTTTATCTTAGAGAATAAAATATAGCATGTGGATGGTTACCCCCAACGGGGTTCCATCTTCCAGGTTGTCTATTGTATTTCTATTGTGAGATCTGCGGGATTCTTCTTCGTCAGTCTTCTTTCTGTTATTGTTCCATCGGTTTCAGCAACCAGCTGGTGTTACAAGTCTCTCTTTATACCTTTTTGCGTATCTGGCGATTTCCTCTTTGACTGTTGCAATTTTTAAATCTTTTGGTAATTCTTCATTTCTAACGTACCATGGAGCGTAAACTATTGTCCTTAAAATTTTTGTTTGCTCTGTTTCTATTTTGTTTATGTCGTTCTAACGTGTATTTGATTTCTGCAGCGCTATTAGTAGAGTACTCATTGTCAGTCGTTGAGTAAGTTAGTTTTCCGCGTGCTAATGCCTATTGCGCGCTCGGAAATCCACCACAGCTTGGTAATAGAGAAACGCGACGAGTTTTAATTTAACTGGCTAACAGGCTAGGTCAGGTTCGCACGACAAACGCGGTAACTTGCCAGATCGTGATTGAGATCACGAAACCATTAGCGTTACTTCGTATTAATTGCTGTCAGCTATCATGTAGGTATACGAGGAACAGCTGTAAAATCTACGTGCGTAATCCGTATCTACGCTTGTCCTAATTTTTCTTTCATGCAAAGTTGCAGCTTTCTAAGCTCTACAACTTTACGGCGTTATAACGTTTCTATTCAGTACTTTTGTGAACAAAATTTGATTCTAAAACATTGACGTCCTGAAAGATTAGAAACTTACCTTTTATGTTGATTTACTTTTCTTTTGATTTACTAATTCTTATTGTTACTGGATCTGGAACTTGTTACGTTTCTTATCCTTATTTAGCTAAAACAGAAACGGTAACAGCCTATTAAAATTTTAGCTTGTGAAGTAATTTCAAGTTCTAGTAAATTAATTTTAAATAGAGAAAGGATATAATTTTAAGCAGTAATTAAATTATCAAAAATATGAAATTCTTGTCTCTAATTCTATGTGAACAACTTTTACGTCTTGTTCTAATAGTAGTTTGAGAAATACTTCCTTGTAGATGCACATCCGAACCGGAAACATTGAATATTCATATGAAATCTCTTCTCAAGAAAATTAAACATCTTTTCTATAGAACCATTTCTCGTTGCGATTATGTTTCTGCATTGGTAATGGCTCTTTCATTCATTTCCGCTTATCTAAAACATCATCGATTTCTGTTATTATTTTACGAAGGTAATGAGAAAAATTATAACAAGCAAACTTACACGAGAAGTATGATTTTCTTATTAATCAATCAAATCTCGTATAATTATACGTCGTATGAGGTTGAAATAGAAATAAGGAATTTAACTTATAATTATAATACGTTAGAATACGTAGTAACGTTTAACACGAATTTAGTTAGTATACTTTCGGATCTTCGATACTCTGATACTTTTTAGTCGTAGTGTATCTGGCATTTTTCCATCATTTGACTTTCGACCGAAGTCAACTTCGAAGAAAAGCCGCTCGATGGAATGGAATGGAATGCGTGGGATATAAATTTTCTACACCAGTTCTTTGAAGAATGCGTTGTGGATGATAGAGGATGCGTTCCTTCAAGAGAATGACGCGTGTCGTCCGTATAATTTTATATTTGTCACGAAACAGGTGCGGATACTTTATCTGAATCGTAGAGGCGGAAAATAGTAGAGCGGTGTGAAAAGAATGCGAAAAAGAAGCGAAAGTGAGCGATTTTTACCAGTAAAAGATGTATCATCCAGATAGTCTTTATTTTGCCTTAAAATTTTTAACACGTTGACTGCCATGGGGGTCACCGGTGACCGGCACTCGATTTGGCTATAGCGCCGTGGGGGTCACCGGTGGCCCTCACCACGAAAAATGCTTCAAGCATGATTTTATAATTCATTTTATTTGCTGCAAATAATATTTCGACATAATATGCATCGCATAATGAAAAGATCACGTCGGCGCCTTGGGCAAACCATGGAAAATTCGTCTGGCAGTCAACGTGTTAATCAACGCTTTTTATATAGCATAAAAGAAATGAGTAAAATAAAACGGTGTTACATTGAGAAAATGATCGATCCTCATCGAAGAAAATAATAAAAATTCAACAAATCGTGGAATATTTCATGATTACAAAATAACCGCAATAAGATCTCGTTGGAAAGTGACATTTGTTACGTACACTTAATAAAGAACACAAAGGTAAATGTTAGACAAGGTTTTTCAGCCTTGCTTCGCTATTACACTGACTGGATAAAATAGCTTAGATCGGATGCAGATATATCGAAGAGGTTATCGCAGTTTACAATGAATTTCTCCCACGTGGTCGTTCTTCCCTGTGGCGGAAGCGGATGCGAAGAAGCGGTTTCTTCGGCTTTTCTGTTACGTCGTGCGCTTTCGCGTGTCGAGTTCATCTCGAATTCCTCCTAACCCGTTGGTTAATTGCTACGATAATAAAGGAGAAGAGAAGAGAAGAGAAGAGAAGAGAAGATGCGCGACTTGTTTCCTTATATTTTCCGTTGCTTCTCGCATGGCGAATACAACGAACCCGTGTGCTAATTAATTAAACGACCGCGCCGCTTTGGTCATCCGACTCTCTCTAATTCGTTGGCCGTTTAGGGATCAATTGCCGGGTTTCGTTTCGAGGAACGAAAGAAGAAAATGGAAACACCGTTGGGTGAATATTATCTGCTCGGACATTAACGCAATCTTATTCTATTTTTAATAAACGAAATAAAATTGTAATTAATGTATCTGTAGCGCGTGAATATCCCTCTAAAGTAAAACAGGCTGAGACTCGACAGCCATACTCTTCCTGCATGTCTGACATTCTCTTTCTAGGAAGAAATTTCTCGGCTATCCGTACACCTTTTACGTGCGCATACTATCACTAACAATTCAGAAGTGGACAGAACGGCATCTTCGCGTTATAATATACGGTACTTTGGACGTCCAAGTTACCGATATTATGTACATGTTTCACATTACTTTTATTCTGAATTTAAAAAACGAGAAGACTCTCTTAACCATTTTACACAGCATGACAGTTTTTTTAAACAACTGTTTTAGTTTTGTAAGAGCGGTTTCTCTGTAATTAATCAGAAAATTATTTCTGCAGTTAGAATCTTAATTTTGAAGACAAATATCCCCATTTCGATAAGGCTAATTTTATCAAAATTGAATCATGCATAAACACTATACTAAATAACGCTAGAATTTAAAAAAAAAAAAAAAATTGTAAGAAGGTCAATCCACGCTGCAAATACTTTAATTGAAATTTTTGTATTTTCCTCAAACGCAACAAATATTCTAATTATAAAACAGTACAATTAAATTGAAAATCTTTCGGAAAACGCAAAACACGTAAAACTACAGCTAGAGAAATTCGGAATTTCTAAAATCTTTGTTTTGTCCTCGTTTTTATCGTTTCATCCGTTTAATTACCTATAGAAGATATTAGAGTTTTTAAAAAATACTTGGGTACTTCAGAAACTCATAATAAACCTGGATAACTAATCTGTAAGCTACTATCAACGTCCTTTTTCCATGTCTTATTGTGCATCAAGCAATTATTCATAGTTAATTAGAAAGTTTATATAATATTTCAAAAATACGTGCAACAAGTCGCTGCTAAAACTGATATCAAAGTGAAACTTCGGAACGAAGTGGTCTAACTTTGACAATAGGTACGTAGCATAGTTTTAATTAGCAACGCTAATAACGTCTGACAAGGTGGAAAACCACACATGCTTTGCCATACATTCGCCAGCGATTAAAAAGTGAAAAGGAATCTCGTATCTGTCGCGGCAGAAAATTTGTTAAAATTATCGTGAATATCAATGGCAAGCCGCGTGAAACATCTTTCATAAAATAGACGCGAATATTTTGTTCGTGTATTTAATACGCTTTCGCTTTTCACATTGAATCTGATATCTTCTTATTTAGAATTGTTTATCTTTTTAGAGCTAATTCTTCACGCATTCTGTTTCTTTTAACAAGTGCAACCGATTAACGAGTTTAATTCTTTATTCATGGAGAATACGTTATCGTAATTAGATTCTGGAGTCATTGAAGAGGTTTCAAGTTTCTGAAATTAGAATAATGACACATAAATAATAGTTAGGTTGACGTAATGTTTTATATTAGTTTCATCTTTTTACTTGTACCATGGGTATAAAAATTTGTTTACAAGTATAATATGAATATTTTCGAAACAATTGCATAATTGTATTCCACTTTTAAAGTTACTATAATAATTTCATCTTGTTTCGCTGTTCCGATTCTGTTTCTCTTCTCATAATTCTTCCAACTTTCTTCTTCGAGATGTAACTTATGTAAAATTACGTTTTTTATTCGTCGGACGTACTTATATGCAAATATGTGTTCCGAAGTAAAATTTGCGTGTTAAACAGACGTAGCAATGTAAATATAAAATAGGGAAAGGTGTGAAGCGGAATTTAACCTGTTTAATTAGAATTAATCGGTTAGTCTAATGATAGGTTGACTAATGTCCTGTTTATAAAATTAGGAAGAAGAAGCAAATTTCTATAATAAGAACCTTTTTTCTAATCCTTTTTCTCAGATAATAACACGCAATTAACTATGTTCTCTAATTAATGTACACGTTGTCTATCTGTACATTGTGGAATATCTTGTTGTATCAAATTTTCTATAAAATCTTTAATTATGTTTGTATATATATCATCCATCAAATTTTCAAACTCATGATCGTTAAATGTTTTTTCATTGTATCCATTTATCTCATAAAATTAGTGTCTTCTTATTATATGTATATATAATTTCAAATCAATTTTCGCCTCATCTTCAATTTTACCGAGTTAAATTATACAGTGGTTTCACCTGTGTTGGCTTACCGTGTATGAAATATGCTCTTATCATAGATCCTCATCGATTACGTGTTTTTAATTAGTTCGTTGAACAGTCTTAGATCGAAAAATGTCTTCGCTAATCTCTACTGCGTATAATGGCATAAAGATTTTCCATTGATTATTCGACGATGAATGAAATAGTATTTTTTTTATAAACTCATAATTTATAGTACGAAACATGCTTTTGTGTGATTGGTCAAGGTAAAAAATAGACTTAATTAAACAGGAAGAGGAATGCAAACATTACAGTTAGACAAAGATTACACAGAAGGAAAATTACGTTGTATACTTAGTGGAATTAAAGAATCGTTTATCGAAAACCACTTTCACCCAATGAAACTACTACCGCGATCATTTGTATGTACATAGCAAGTTGATCGTTTAAATATGGCGCTAATGATTGTGTGCGTCACGTTGATAAATAGAAAGGACGTTATGCTGTAATGTGACAGTAACAGCCTGTCTTCTAGAAACTATCTCATCTGAATCAAATGAGAGAGAGAGAGAGAGAGAGAGAGAAAGCTCAACCTTCGTTGAACCTAATAAAACGATGCTACTTGCAAGTTACAGACCAAGTCGTCCGTATCTTAAAAATTTTATTTATTTGTTTTCTCATCATTGGACTGTTAATTCCATTAACTATACTTCTGTATTTGAAGCATATACATTCTGAAATTGATTTCAACTACCAACATAATGACAAAAGTCGTGTCTTCTTACAGTGCTAATTGAAATGTCAATATACTTTACGACACAAATAATATACGCATAAATGTTTTCTATTGTAAAATATAGTCAAATTTTTTGTACGGTCAAGAACTCCTGGTGAGCCAGTGTGTTTTCGATTCGCGTAAAAAGAATCGCCGCGATTTCATAACGCGGCCAGGGCTCTTTTCTCCTGCGATGCTCTCCCGTATCTCCTCCCATGTCGTCTCCTTTCTCCTGTTCGTCAGTAGGCCAGCGGACATTCCCGGCAACAGCTTTCCAACGCGTTCCCGACATGGCTTCCAATTTCTCGATGCAGCTGCCATCTCCGCGAGATCTATCGATCGGACTTGAACGCCACGGCCTTTTCTATGCGTACACGGGAGGAACGGCCCCGCGACCTCGCTTTCGCGAGACCCGCGAAATTTCCGTCGCGACTTCTGTACGCTGCTTATGTACGCGGTGTTCCGGAAGAGACGCTTCGAATTTTCTACTTTTCAACGATCGGAACGAATATCGAGAAATTTTAGTTTTATTAATCACCGAGGTGGGCCTTTGCAGTCTTTGACTCGGTTCCCTTATTCCATCGTATAGTAAATTTCTAAATTGGTAGATGAAATTAAAAATTATGAAATGGAAAATGAAAAATTACATTGAATAATTGAACATTGTTAAATATCGTGTCGGCGATTGACGATAGGTGCGTCAGTAATGTTCATTTCGATGTAAAGAACATGGTTATCGCGATTTCAATTATTTATTTACCTTGTGTGTGGCATTCGAGCAACGATCTTTCACTAAACAATTTAGTTCCGAGTAATTATATTGCCATCAGCGTGGCGATCATTTTTCTTATTTATTCACTGCCAGTGCTATATTTAAATTCGTAATTAATTTCCCTCGCAACTTTCCTGCTCGTTTTTCTTCGGCCATTTACATGCACGTTACAAATAATCTTTCACGTTATACTCGCCACGACGTGTGGTTATTATGTCATTTGCACCTGATTTTTCTATTAATGCATAGCAATTAACGTGGCGGTAATTTCACGAGGGACTGCCCATTTGTCGACGACTTAATACTTAGCCTGGCGAACGTCACGTGTGACTACTTTCGTCCACGCTGGTTATAAACGACTGTGTGCATGAATCAGAACGCTTTTACTCGAATCGTCGCAAATCCCACTGCTGTTCACCGTTTATTTATGCAATTTTAAAGACCTCACCTGTACTTAATTAAAAGCAAAAGTTGCATATTTGTCTTCCTTTTTCTCGTTTCTTTCATAAAGCTTCGTTAACACTGTAACGAGACACAGATACTTCGACTACATATATCGACCAGTGTGTGGACTCCCATAACGTTTGCAGTAGCGATGAAATTTCAAAATGTTTTATACGAAACAAACAACATATTGATAAAAAGATTTTATAAATGTCCAAATACTCTTACGAGAAACCGTAGCTATAATGAGAATGTAATTATTTCCAAAAAATGATCATTCCTTTGTTGTGTGTAGAATACATTTGAAATATTGGAGAGAAAAAGGCACCTCTAAACTAACAGAGAATAGAAATGTAAAATGAAGAATAGAGAGAACAAAAGAAAAATTGTCAAGTTTTTTTTTTCCTTTTTTTTTTTAGATAATTATAGGTTTGTAGGTCTTTTTGAAACGATACGCCATGATAGATAATTAAATAACGGAGAATGAGATATTCCTCTTGCTGTCCTCTTCAGATTCATTACCTGTAACACTTCGTGGACGCAAAAGCATTCGAAACTCAAGCTACTATATTATTGCACGATTATCCTGAGTGGCACTATTAAAAACAGTCAATAAATCGTGAAAGAACCATCTCGTACAGATTTTCGACAGGTCATTCTTTATATAATATATGACTTGGTAACTTTTTGTTATATCTCATTAGAATCAGGTTTTCACTGCTGTAGTAGTGAACTTTGTATAGTTGAACGATGACATAATGAATAGCTGAATGTGCATATTATTTTGTTTCCAATTCGTTACGCTGGCCGCGAAATAAAACTTGCGGAATTGATTATGAATGGTTGGGAAAGAGGAAAATTATTTATAGTCGGTGAGAGAAAGTTGCGGGTTCTGACAAACAGATGCTTGTATATGTATGTAAAATTTTCTTCCGTATTGAGAACCGCTTCGTTACAAACGGAACATGGACATTAATCATGCGAAATACTGTTTAAAAGTAATTATGAAGAATATAAAAGCAGGCACTGCTAGAAACTATTAGCAAGTAAAAAGTATCATTGTGCATTTTTACGCGTTAAATTAATGAATAGCAATGATTTCACAGAAGGTCAGAAATATCCTTCTTAATTCTTGTTCGTCTATTTTGTACATTTATTCACCAATAAATTTCTACGTTTTAACATTATTTTAATAACGAAAGAATTATTTAGTAATAAATCTACGTAGCTATCAAAACAAAATTGTTCGGCGTGTTGATTTACCATAAATTTGCATAGTTTGAATCCGTACGAGAAGAGTGAAGCAATTGCAAGCGAATTTTCTCCAGTCGCGTCCTCCGAATTCCTTAAATTGAAATTAACGAAAGAGAAAGATTCGATCGGCGCAGAACATTGTAATTCGTTTTCTTTCGTATCCCTGCTAACGAGAATACTAATCCGATCATTATGCAATGGTCACACGCACCGCTACCCTTAACTTAACTTTACTTCGTTTACAAAAACAACTTCTACATATTTAAGTGGAGTTCTTGGCTATGCAGTGCTATTCTTTACTTTAATTTATTCCTGAATTTCTGTGATCGACTTTGCATGTATAATATCCTTAAGAGACCGTTATTGGCGTCCGTTTTACATGCTACAAAACGAGAACGAAATATCACGAGAGATTTGATGAAAAGATAGAAGAAATACACTTTGATAGAAATTATGGCGGATCTGAATCGCTGAATAAGTGATATTGACCCACATTCGCACGGAAAGGATCAGAAGCAAGATTGCTTGCGTTTAAAGGGGTTAAGACTTGTGCCTTGCTGTTATCTTGGCCGAATGAACTGATTAAAAAAGACCACGTCACAGTTGAGCAGTTTTTCGAAAGAAGAAAGCCTATAACCTATGGCGCATTCTTTAGTCAAACAGTTGAATTATTAGGAAATATACATTTGTTTCGTAAATGTAAAAAGAACAAGGTTCTTTAAATGCTATTATAGTCATCGATTTAAACTTACCTAATACTAAACATCTATTAGGTTGTCCGAAAAGTTTCTTCCGTTTTATAAGATGATAATAGATGAACAACAATTTCTGTTTTATATTATCTGTTTGTTGAATTGATTGATCCATTTCATTGTATTTCTATTATTATGTTCGTGCATAATTCAATAAATTAATATAAAACAAAAGAACATTGTGCGTCTATTCCAAGAAACTTTTCGGACGATCTAATAGAATTAAAACTTTCAACGCAATTTGCTCGATTCATTTCGTCTTACGGATCCTATCCCCAGGAAAATCTTCCATTTATCCTTGGCTTCGTTCCTTCATTTCTATACAATACACGAATTAGATACCAAAATTATTAAAGCTTGCACTATTTACAATTAGAAAAAATATCCCTTTATAAAGATATAATATAAATGATAAACGGGAGCTAAGTATCTTTAATACGCATCTATAATCTTCAATGAAAGAAGAAAAATTTAGTGATGAGTAAAAACGAGCAGAAAATGCAGTAATACATTCCATGCTTCCATCACCGTACCTAAAGCGATTCAACGGTACATGTACGTAAGTGTACTCGGTTACAAACATCTGGCTGAAAGCCTCGTTTGAAATTCCCACTTTTCGCGAGATTATCATTCGCAGAGATCCAAACGCGTTACTCGCGCTCCCCCATTAGATTGTTCTCTCTTCAGTCTGGAAGACGGTGCGTGTAAAAGGGAATAAACTGTTTGAACCGGCACCGCGAGAGACCCGCGAGGGTATCGTCTGGTAGGGGAGCCGACTGGTCGAACGAGAGGGGGACAGGAACTTGCACCTGACTCGTACAAAGTTTTCTGCACTCAGTCAGTTCGCGGTTGGTCTCGATTCCGATCAGGGGCATCGGTTCCACACGTTCACGATTCCATCGTTAGTCTGCCGGCTGGGAATACTTGGTCTCTATTCACTTTCGTTTCGTCCCATTAAGATTTCGTTCGGTCACGCGCGCAACCAGCACGCATCGTTTGACTTTCCAGTGGTTCCGTTTTGGTGCGGGGCAATCGTCGTAAGAATGGGACGATCGGTCGACTTGATCGAACACGTCGACGCGACAGGCTATCGAGGTGTCTTTTGAGCTTCGATCGCTTTGGAAATTCCTGATCGTTCGATGCCTGTCTCGTATCAGTGTACCAAAGGGAAGCTCAATTGGCGGTGAATCGAGTTGTTTCGCGGAACAAGTGTGTAAAAGTCATTCCCATTGTCAAGTAGGTATGTAAGAAACTTGTCAATAGATAGAACGTTGGGGACAACGAGCACGCTAAGTACCTATTAGCCATCGTCAATTCCTTCGATTGCGCCAACAGCGAAACGAACGCAGACAGAGAAGTAGAGAAGAGAAACAGGTAGCGGGGAGAGTCGACGATTTCTCAATTAACTTATGGCAGAGAGAAAGAGAGAGAGAGAGAGAGAGAGAGAGAGAGAGAGAGAGGAGAAGAAGGAAAGAGAGTCTATGGCCTGTATGGTACCTTTTAAGTTCGATAACGGTAAATACAGATCCGAGCTGGAAGTAGCGGACTCGCATTCGCGCGCGCGATCGCACGCCGCTACTCTCCTCATGATCTTCGCTTGAATTATCCTGCCGAAAGCATTTGCTCGGCCCGATCGTTCGATCATAAAGCCCCGTTCATTTGCTTAACGTCCTCTCGCAACACGACAAATCGAATGGCGTTTTAGTTTAACGATAGAAAGTCGCTGTTGTAACGGGATATTTTTCGGGCTGACTGATTACGTTCAGAGACGATGTTGCGTGGAGGATCTCATCGGTCATGCTTGAAATATGCCAGTCTGCGAATTCTGATAATAGGAGATTTCACGAGGAAAATCGTCGGAAGGAAACCGGCGACAAATGTGCCGATCACAGCCACGCGAACTTTGCGTCGTTCGAGATGTTATGAAACTTTTATACGGCTTTCAATGAGGCAGTATAAAGGCTTGGAATGATATTAGGCGTTCTTATCTAACGAATAAAACGAGGTTTATGAGTTCTACACCGCTTTGTATTGCTCGATGCTCTTACATTTTTACATTCAATAATTACTACAATTTTTTCTTCTTTTATAATTTCTTTCATACGATAAGTTGACTTGAGGAAATTTACTCTTCTGGTTTAGTTAATATAGCCTTCTAATATAAGAATTGAACTATGTAACTGGTTGAATATTTTTCATCTCTGTTCATCTATTCAAAGGAAGGTTTTTCAGGGAAAGGTTGACCAATTTAAGTTGAAAAATTTATTCATTCCGTTTTTTCGTATACATAATAATTATGCTTTTTTCTTGTTTCACGCAATTTTATCAAATCTTACAATTGTTGGTCGTTGCTATTTCTTCATAAATTACGTAGATACCTATGCCATGTTTTTAATTTATTCAACATTCACCGATATTGTATCGCTTTCATTTGATTTCCACTTAATTTCTCTTTAACTAACAATGAGTTTGCCAAGTGGAATTAATTTGATGCGAGGGAAATTTTTTGTTATTCCTTAATTACTAGTACATTCAGATCAATTAAGAAATGTTTTCAAAGATAAGCAGTCGACAATGTCTGTTCAAATTCTCCACGATATTAAACAATAGCTAATTTAAAGCACCGACATTTAATTAATAGCGAACAACGCTTTATTTAGCATTATATTCCTTTATCTTCTTAAATATTACAACCCTAATTTGTAAGAAGAAAGTTAGACGTATCCAGTTAAATGAAGCGATAAATTACTCTGATTTTATAGGGCAATAGAAAATCTCCCATAAAAATATCCGATATTTGCGAATATTTCTTTTTCTAAATATTTTGCTCATCGAAGAATTTAGGTACCTGAAAACATGGTAAATATGCGAGTGCAAGGTTATAAGGATAAGGGAGAAGGTGATAAAATTTCATGTTCCAATCCATCTTGTTCGTTTCTTTGACTTTGACTCCACTAAAAGCGGCTATTTCTATTTGTCTTGGCTTCTTCCTGTCACTTAACTCGCCAAACCCGTTCGTTCATTTTCTTTACTGCTCCTGTATACGCCGAGTGACGAACAATCGTAGAATGGGTGTAGTTTTATTTGAAATATTATCTCTTTTATCGTTGCACACGAATTGCTTTCGATAATGTCGTTTAATTTCACTTATTCTCGGATAGAAGATCATCCTCAATTATATAATCGTCGTTAAATTATTCTAACGTTCGCGTAAGTTTCTCGAAATGCCAAGCTTCAGCCTCAATCTCGATGCATCTTCCAGTTCTAAACTAATAAACAAGTTCCGCCACTACACCGATGATTTATGACGTGAAATAACGAATTTCCAGCGACTTTGTTACATAATAGCACGTCGTAGTCTTAAATTAGCCATAGATGACCACACAACAGTTTAAATTCTACTATAATTTTAGAATACCTAATCCTGTTTTATATTATATTCCCCGTGAAAGTATGATTTATCGAGGCCAGTACAAATGCAACGTTGGACAAAATTTAGGAACTTTTCAAACTCCGAAAAGCCATTTCGCCTGTATAAATTTAATACAACGATCTTCGTTCTTCCGCGACATTTGCGCCAAGTTATAATCATGCCAAGTCATGCGTTACATAAATAATTTATAAGATACATTCCAATACTCGGATGAAATTTGTCATTTTTTAGAATAATTATCTCGGTTTTGTTGGGCAGTAAAAATCAATATATAATATATATATATATTTATACAAAAATTATATATCATGTATATTATTGAAAAATTGTGATTAGAAACGCGTAGAATTGAGAAAATATTTTACATCGAGCGAGAGAAACGACCGTCTTCAATGAAAATGATGAAACACCGGTCGAGTATAAAACGATCGAATCTTCGCGGAGTTTTGTCGCGAAGATGCAAGAAGAAGCGGCACATAGACAGTCTTCCCCTCTGTGTCCCTTTCTATCCATTTTGTTTCCCTTTCTCCACACTCCCGATACACTCCCCTCTGCCTCTTTCTCTCTCTTCCCCTCTCTCTTTGGCGACCATAAAACGCGCGTCCACTTTTACGCGGCTTTTACGGTACTTAGTCGCGGCTCGTTCTCCACGCAAGAGGAAGCTTCTCCGAGGTCCATTCCTGAACGTGTTCGAGTGCAGGAAACGTACGCCACGGTATCCAGGAGCGGCGGTGCTTGCCAATGACGGCTGCTGATTCGAGGAAAATGCCGGTGTTGATCGGCGCGGAAGAGGAAGACGGGATACGGAGCACCGGTTGCTGAAGCGAGTCCACGGAAAAGTCGCTTGGATTTTTGTATCGAGGTCGCGCGCATCCTGTCAGCGAAAGAATCATCGCCGCGATTATTTGGATCATTCGGATAGCAAGTGTCCGTTCTAACTGGAATACTAATCGCCCCGCGAGTGTGCGAGAAAATTGCTATCGCAGATTCAGTGACACTTTGAAAGCACTTGGTTCGATGGAAAGTCAACCAGTTGCAATTGAAGATTCGATAACATTTTGACGAGCGGTGTCAATGACCTGGAACTGAAGATTCGACGACACTTTGAAGATTCCTCCACCAATTACACGCGTGTAAATCGTTAAACAACCAGTTTGTTGTGTATATTTTCATACATTCAAAAAGAAAATCGACGAGTTTCTTTCGTTAAACTATCGTTATTTAGTCTGACGAGAGAACCGCCAATAAGGTGGTGTTGAAAAAACTTTGGAAACATTTGAATCCGACAAGGAAGCTCGAATAGTTGGCTTGATCAATGACATACGTATAACCGAATCGACGAGACTAGTTTCATATACCTGCGAAGAGAAATTGACAAATTTTTTTTTAATTTCAAGACACAGCTACTTCGTCAAAATGTTAGAGAACGCAACCAGATGGCCAGGTAACGCGGGTTCGCGATTGGTGAAGGCTAGAAGCAGTCCAAATGTATCGAAAACACCCCTATCGGTACCCAGGAAGCAAGCAGTGCCCGATCAGAACAGATCGACATGTACGAGCAAGCCTCCCCGAGTTATAAAAACCGCAGCACCTCCTAGAACAACTACCAAGATCGTCTCTAACGACCATGCCAGTGCTCGAACGACTTTTTCCGCTGAATCGAAGACACGCGCTTCCTGTCCAAGCAAGTCTCGTCGATCGACACCAGACGGTCGGACAGAGGCAACGAAATGTTCATCAACGACCACGAGAAACGAGAAGAGGCAAGTGACGAGATCCATTAGCTCCTCGTCATCCTGTACGATCCTGGAGGATCGAACGCTTCTGAAAAAGGGTTTGTCCTATGCTCCAACGAAATTGCCGAAGAAACCTGAAGCTCTGAGGAAGAAGGCCGCTCTCGATCGTTCGGTTAGTTTAGGCTGCGTATCGGTGGATATTCGCGGCGGCTCCGAGGAATCTTTCAGAATGAGCAGTTGCTTTAGTTCCGAATCGAATAGACAGATGATGGAGAAAGCGACGAAGCAGGAGATTCCAAGAAGAAAATCAATCAACAGGTCTACCAGTTTGTGGAACGTGCAGGCTATTTCGAAGAACGATGTTCCGACCAGAAGAATGTTCGGAGTTTCGTCGAGGCCCAGCAAAATCCCCCTTCTGGCGCATCGGAACACGCGCGTTGGTCGATCTCTGGCCGATCTATCGCAGGTAGATCGAGCCGTGGAGCCGACAATGCAGCCGGTGCATTTCGACGACGTCGACCTCGATCGCTCGATGGACGAACGTATCTACGAAAATTGTCGCGAAGCGTTCAACTACACGCCGATGCAGAAGCCAGCTCGAACGTACACCAGCAATTTGGAAGAACGCGTGGCGCGACTGATGGCAGAGCTGGACGACGATGTCGATGACGATGAACAGGCTCGAGCGACGATGGTCGCGTCTACCGACTGCGTGGACGCTGCTCCTCCTCGTAGAACCAATTCCGTCTACGAGGTACGGGAGATCGATGTTAAACGAAGCAACGAGTCGAGTGCAAAGCTTATTCAATCTGAGCAATACACTGCCACGGTGATAAGGATCGAAGGGAGTTCAGAGAGGAGGGATGAATCGATGAAAAAGGTAGAAAGTAACGAGAAGAATAACTTGCAGGAGAATAGGAACACGATGAACGCGGTTAAGGGGCTGAGAAGTCGGGAGCACGAGAAGATCGATCGACAGGATGTCATCGAGGAGTCGAAGAAGAAGAAGGAGACGTCGAATATTCAGGAGTTGAGGAAGAACTGGGAGAAACAAACGGTCAATGGATTGATTATCAAAGATGAGAAGAAGATGGATTTTGCGTCTGCTCTAGTTTGCAATACAGAACCACCGAAGACCGCTTGCCAGAGGAACAACGAGGTGAGACAGGAAGCGAAGAGCAAGCAATCGGTGGGCAAAAGAGCCAAGGAGATCGAGCATCTGGTGAATTTTTTCAACTGTAAGAACGCAGAAGCTACGAAAGAGGTGAAAGATCCGTGGATCAAGACTCGAGCCACGCCGGACCCGACGACGATCGAACCGATGACCACGTTGAAGAAGAATGTCGATGTTAAGAGCATACACGACTATAATGGGTACACGTCCGATGGCAATTGTTCGGAAGACAGTGGTCACATGAGCAACGAGAACGAGGTTGAGTGGAAGGATGGCGTGGTGCAAGGTGAAACTCGAGATTTTGGGAAAGAGCAGTTTTTCGAGCAAAACGAGGTTCGCGGAATCGGTGTGTACGATGGTACGTCGATCGTGAGCAGGTTGGAGCCGGAGAAGAAGCCGAAGATGGTCGTTCGAAGCAGCGTATCGACTTCGAGCGGTGCCAGCAGCATCGACAGCTGTAAGGGGGAGAATACGAAAGTCACGGTGCACACCGGTAAAGACCAGTGGAAAGCTTGCAGATCCTACAGCGATGGACGACAGGTCCGTCGCGTAATTATTGGCCTTCTAAACCCATTAGATACCTAGTGAGAACGATCGCTAATTTGATCGAGCATCGATAATAATTCAGCTAGCGAGAAGTCTCCTCGTAATTACTAAAGTAAAGCATACGCACTAATGCGAAGTGTATCCAGACGATTATTCCTCAATGAATTTGAAATCTTTCTTTAGTTTCAGCTGAGGATAGTTAGCTGCAAATTTATTGCCCGCTAATAATATTCAGATTTCATATATTTCTTATTTCCTATCGATTTAAAAAATTTATCTCTTTCTGCAGTATTTTTACATTTCTACAAAAACTCTAATACGATTTATAACTCTAAAACCCACACGTTCGTAAAGTTTATGGTTTTACTCGGACTTTTATTTTTAGCACACGATATTGCATATGTTATGTTTTTTTTTTTTTTTTTTTTTTAATTACTCGGTATGTTATATCGCGAGAAATAAAAATTTTGTCAGTCGTTTAAATTATGAAAGTTCATGTTCTATGATTAATAACATTAAAAATGTTTTTACGAAATATCGATCATTACTAATGCATTAAATATTAATTAATAACGTTCCGCAATATATATGTGACAGCTGGGAGGTCATTTCATTAATCAAATACCGTGGAAAAACTCGAGCAATCCATCATTTCTTCTAATCTCATGATACAATTAAATCGTATTTTTGTCGCTACCAATCGATCAACTTTCCTGATAGAAAGTGCACTTGCAACTTTCAAGCCGAACTGCTCTCCTACAAGGAGAACGGCTTGAAAATGATTTATGTTAAGCGCTGTGAGAATGTTTACAAACAGTCAGCAAGATAATATTTGAGATAATAAACGTTGATTGTAAGAGCCTAAATGGGTACAATTACGCTTGCTTCAAGCACTGACTACAGCCGCTACAGTAGAATGAGACCAGAGAAGTTTGTCGTATTCTTGACGTTGAAAAATGTTCTAGCAAACTCTCAGGGACAAATTCCTACTTGCTTTCTTTTTTTATTTTTACTTCGTACGATTACATTTCGTTACTATAATTTATAAAACCTTTTGGGATGTAGCAATTAAAAAAGCAATGGAATATCGGTGCTTGGAAAATTAAAAAGGAGAAGAAAATTAAAGGAAAGAAATAATAAATTATATCGGCTTTTATCTTGTCTTCTTTCGTAAATTCTGAATATTACAACAATCGAAAATTTGCGGACGAAAGAGTGTTAGCAAGAAATATTCGAATAAATAAAGTAATTGAACAATTACCAAGAAAGTAGAGACTAGGCTTAGAGCAACAGATTTGTCCATATATCAACATGGCATTTTATTGTTTAATTACTTCTGAGAGAGAGTACATTTTACCATAATGTACTTCACGCGGTATGTAATCGTGAAAATCGTGTCAGGGATATCCTCGTTCCTTTTTCTATTCTATTCTTTTTCTCGTGAGTTCTAGTACATAAGTACATACCAACTGCATCAGCGCAATTTTAATGAATTCCAATGAAATGTGGTATTTCACTCGTACATTCTGCAAATTTTTACCTCCGATCAAATTGTTCGTTTATTATCGTGGACCTTAATATTTGCATAAATCAAATATTCATGTTTGTTATTTGTATAGCTTGACTTTTTACTGTTCAAAATTTACTTAATTTACAAAAATAAACGAAAAAGATAGAAAGTAGGAGAAGATAGAAATGTGGCAAGAAATGATTCTTTTAAAGTATATCGGTAGAATTATGTTAATTGCGAGGGGATTCTAATTACAAGTTACACCGCGGTGAAAAATATCGAATGCGTGTTAATCTCTCGGTTTCCTTTTGATAGATATTTTTCAGATCAGGTACTCTGGAGCGACTGGAGGCTCAGAGAGACGAGAAGCTAACTGGACACATTATTCTTCTTCAAGCAAGATGCAGGGGTTATCTGGCACGTCGTAAACTCAACACTTTGAAAGTATGTCATGACATCTTGAGTTTGTAAAAGTGCACCTTCACTTGTCAGACCGTACAGTAGTTTTCACTCGTCCCAAGAAATTTCAAAGTGGCTTCTTTATGTATTTCCGTAATGCCTTAACGAATCAACTTTTTCCCCCTTGTTTAACTCATTGGTTTCTTTCAATGTGAAGAGTTTTGTTTACTTCGCGGTTAGACAGCATCGGTCAGTTCCGATAGGATTTTATTTATATTAGAAATGCTTTACTCGCTTTATAAAACGAAACGAAAAGGAAACTGTAAAGAGATATATGGAACTTTCATGGGATAATGATCGCAAGTTCCACATTCTCAGCGATAATTCAGACGCGTATTTAATAGAACGTTCGCGTTATTTAATCTGCACACAATATCGCACTTATTGTTCTTTCGTTTATTAATTAGGAATTTCAAATTAACTTATCAAAGTTCCCCATCAAATTTCACCATGAAAATTCAATGTTGAACATTCGAATTAGATTGGTTTATCAATGCGTACGATTAAAGGAAATTAAACCTGAAAGATCGCGATTGATTCAATCGATTGATGAAATTAATCATCAATTTCTCGCGATTACAAATATCAACACTTTACCGACCGACAGTCGATTAATCGGTTTTTTCCGCCGACGCTTACCGACCGATAGCCTATTAATCGAGTTTTTTATCATCGATGCTTATCGACCGACAGCCTATTAATCGGCTTTTTGTCGCCGACGATCTTTCTCATTATTTGAGCAGTAATTTGTTGTTTAGCGCTAAGGTATCTTGCTCAGTTGCGTCAGTTGCGTTGCTTTGTAAGCTTCCATCGTTTTAGACCAATTTGAGAAACTTACCGTTCGCGATGAACGAAAAGAATGGTAGCGGTCGGTAAAGTGTTAATCGTTTAAAATAATTTACTCGCGGCTAATAACGAAGTAATTGCGTTAAATATTACCCAACATTGCGAAAACTAATACACCATTCAACAACTAAGAAAAATCATTACGATGTTTACGTATTACGTCCTTTCAGCTGCAAGATCTTGCGGTTAGATGCATACAGAGGAACGTTAGGAAGTGGATGTCCGTAAGAGAATGGCCCTGGTGGAGGTTGTACGTGAAAGTTGCACCTTTATTGAACGTTCATAGAACAGAGGATCAATTGAAGGCGAAGACGGTGAGGATATGCCTTCTATTTTTACGTGCTGATCATTTTCCATCGTTACATCTGCAAGAGAGACGTCGAACGATACATAATACTCCATAGTTTTCATAATACGAAATGAAAGTACATTTTTTTTTTCTATTTAAAAGAAGACTACAAATCGTTTCAGTTTTTAAGATCACCGTTTACAAAAAGACGATCTTGTTGATATCGGACCGATGAAATTAACGAGTATGTAATTGTGTCTCTTTGAACAGGAGGAGCTGGAGAATCTGAGAGCGAAGGTCGAAAGATTGGAGCAGGAGCGGAATCATCTGAAACACGATAATGATAGATTGGAGGCTAAGGTATGAGAAAAGATTGTATACTCTTTATTTCGTTTCGCCGTCTCTTAATATTCTTTTTATTTTTTTTATTAGAAACAATTTTTCTTTTTACGAACTTCTAATCCGCGAAAGAATCTTTTCTCGTTAAAATTCTTAATATGGTATTCAACGTTTAATCTTGAACATCGGAGAAAGATTAAGAATTTGAACACTAACGACAAAGGCCTGTAACTCGTATCTCTCGTATCTACCTGTATTTTATACGAGAAAATCTTTTTTTAATGAGACACGAGAATGATATATCACTTGCTACGACTGACAAAGCGGTAGAATGGAAGATCTGCTGTAGAATGGAAGATCCTTTCTGTAATTTAAGAAGGGTCACTTGGATCATTTACCTACTTGATCGTACTAATGCAACTTCATCAAGCGTACCGTAGCAAATCGACGCTCGGCTAGAATTCGCATATTCAGAAGTACGAGGAAAGTTTATTAAGTAGCGTCGTTTGTCCGAGCACTTGTATCGTGCAATTGGGTTAACTGCGTGAGACGAAGCGTGCCGCTCTCGGCGCTCGTTTATCGCGTTATGAATCTGATCAGCGGAGCATCGCGCGAAGTACCGACCTCCGCCGCGCGTTGCTTTGCGCTCAAATAAAAGTTCCAGTGACCGACATTTCCTGCCTACTGGCCTGGTGTCGTATGAAAATTCCCCTCACGACCTTGGCATTGCTGCGTACTCCAAGCCACCAGTCACCTGTGATGGTTGTTGCCGGTATTGTTCCGAGATTTCTAACCGGTTTCGTTTCGCTCGTTCGACCTTTCGATCCGCCGTCACTGGACTATTTCAACCGATCTATCGAACGATTTTCTACTTCCTGTCCGCCTCTCGGCTCGCCTCTTTTTGCTCCGTTTCCCTCGCCTCTCGCAGCGGTCCTCCGTCGACTTTTCTCGCGAAGAACTGCCGACAGATTTGGCTGCGATCCAAAATCATGGCCCGTGCTACCTACCGCGCTGCTCCTCGTCCGCTTTTCCGTCTCGCTCGCACCCCGTCTCCCTTAGAATAACTCGGAGGTGACCGTCTCCACCAACAGACCACCGCCACCGGCCCGTGTATCGGCTGACCCAGGAAGAGTAGGCAGTTGCACCGCGACTCCTTCTCGATACGGGCGTCGACGTTGTTCGACTCGTTACGCAATTAAATGCTCGTGCCAGCCGATCCGATCAAATCGAAGCAGAAGACCCCGATCCGCTAACGAACCTTACTATAGCAACCATGCAATTCGATCGCCGCTGGGCCGTATCTCGCGCGATTCTCTGTTGCTCTCGCTGCTGAAGATCCCGCGCGACCGGTTATTCCGCTGGACAAGACGATCGATATCGATCGAAGTATCGTAAACAAAATTCTCTGACAGCCTGATTATCGATCTTATGAAACTGCACGAAGAATAGGAAACGTTCTCCGAGATTGAGGATGATGGTCCCATATGGCAAGAAATATCTTCTCTCTTACTATAACGAATTATAGTGTTGCACAAGTGTCTTGGAAAATTATGCTGTCGACGCGAGATCAAAATTGAGTTGATTCAGGATAACGCCACCAGGATGCCGTCACTGCCGACCACATACTCCGGCGCGATATCGCCCGTTTCGAACAGCTCGCAGACCTTCGAAGAGCCGTTGACCGGTAAAATGATGACCGGCAGAGTCAGCGATTCGGATGATACGATTACCGAGAACTCAGCAAGACCTATAGAACCGATGATATTTGCGAAGAGACCACCGTTGCCACCTTTTAGAAGACCAGCCAACAGATTGCACGCATTAGCCATGACAAGAAGTCCATCGCCATGTAGCCTTTCGTCTAGTCTGTCCTGTCGCTCGAGGTCGATGTCTGTGATGTCCTCGAGACCTCGAACGAGCCTCGATTCACCAACCTTCTCCACTCCGCCGAGAAGGATGTTTCCTATAGAAAACAGGTCTTGTTTGGATCTAGAAGACGTGTCTGTAAAAGAACAGGCCCCTGTAGTATTCGACGCTAGTTTAAATTTCGTGTTAGGCTGCGACAAGCAAAAGATCAGGCAGTCTTTCAGGCCAACGGCTTCTCACATGGAACCTTCGACAGCCTCTTCGTATTTGTCGTCCAAGATCTCGCAGTTTTTGAAAAGAACCGATCATATAATGGACGAGTGGCGAAGTCTGGGTCACAGAGATGACGCGGACAACGATTTAAATCTACCGTCAATGAGTCGAGGTTACGAGAGACGCGGCATGGGTAGAAGCCAGAGCGCCACAAACATCATGATACGTGGCTATCAGTATTACAGCAGGTCGAATAGCGTCGGGAAAAGCTCCAGGCGTTCCCTTTCCCGCGCCTCGGAAGACAGGACGATCTCCGACGGTGCCGGTCAGGAGGTATATTGCCTGTTTTATATGGATTTGGAAAGTTCGTTTCGTTTCGTTGCTTTGCTCTGCAGTTCTAGCCTTATTATTCATCGGGAGCGTAAATTAATTCCGTCTTCGTCTTTCCGATCAAACTCATATTAAATTTATTTTATGGATCACCTCAAGTCCTGTTATTTTCTCTAACTTCGGTCCTCTTTTCCATCTGGTGTTAGATCCTAGCGCGAAAAAAAAAAGCCCACGATGATATGAACCCGCTGATTTACGATTTATCTCATGAAATATTATACATAGCTTGGACCTAACGATTTTCAATTCTACGAATTGGAACAAAACTTGAACGAACGATTCATTTTGGATGTAATTGTTGCTCTACGGTAGTTGGATCATTGTCTATCGCGAGCTATACTCGTGCAATACACGTTATACTGTATACTATATATACTATAGTATTTTTTTCGTTTCTAAACCTCGTATGTATCACGTAAATAACGCAGAAAGTAGAATAAGTGGAAAGAAAAAAAGAAAACAATGGAGACTTCAAAGTCAGATTAGGCAGATCAATTTTCTAAGTTGTTCTCCTTCACAACTCACGCGTAACCGATCAAGAGTGCCAGCTTTTCTAAACACTCTTCCTAGTACGTTCTTTATAAACATCTGGACACACG
This sequence comes from Bombus breviceps, assembly GCA_014825925.1. Classification (NCBI taxonomy): domain Eukaryota; kingdom Metazoa; phylum Arthropoda; class Insecta; order Hymenoptera; family Apidae; genus Bombus; species Bombus breviceps. The sequence continues at coordinate 796,623 of CM026192.1, read as the reverse complement.
TTCGAACTCTCGTTTCCTTCCAATTGAACAGACACGAAGCCAGCAGAGCATCCGACATAAAAGAAACGCCATTCGATCGCTTTCAGAGAAATAACACTATGCTGATCCGTGTTGAACCAGCCATCGGCACGCTATTACGTTCGCTTGTGTTTTCGGGTAACATTAGCTTTTGATACTATATTTAATAGGCAGCTCGGAAAATACGCCTCTAAATGTCACGTTAGTTTTAGAGCATAGGATGAAGTTGTAAATTCTGATGCGCGCCACTAGGAACCGTGTCATTTGATAAACGAAAGACCCTGAATCAGTGGTATATTGTTTGCGCTTTGATTTTGATGAACAAATGGACCAGCGAAGATCATCTTGTTTAAATAGTACCAAGTAAATGTTTTCGTTAGAATTGTTAGGATCCAGATGTGTATTTTCCTTCTTTAATAGACGATAATAAATAATAAATGAATCTTCTACAGTGTATGTAAATTAATCCAATTAATGTTCATGATATTATCTGCGCTACGCGATACTACATGTTGGTGGAGAGATTAAGAATATCCGTAAGCTAGAAGCGTTTGTAAATGAGACATAAATAATTTCTTATCTTGATTCTTATTGCAGCTGAGCGAAATGACTGCCGACTTTGCGGAAGAGCACTCAACATCGACGTTGGCGGCCGAAAGGATCGACGCTGAGACTTCTGAACGTCTACGACTCGAAAGAGAGCTGCAGGATGTGACCGAGGCGAACAAGAATCTGCAGCAAACGACTGAACGTCTGGAGATGGAACTTTTGTATGCGAGGGCCGCGGACTTAAACGGTGTCGTGTCCGATGCTGAAGATGGCGAAGACGGTGGCGTTTACAAGCAGAGATACGAACATGCCGTAAGGGAACTCGAGTTCACGAAGAGAAAAATGGCCCAGCAACACGAGGATGATCTTGAGCAACTGGTTGGGCTTAAGAAGCAATTGGAGAAGAAGGTAATTCGATTGAGATCTAATTTACACGAGCAACTAATAAAATAAGATAATAAAATCATACGAAGAAAGGATAAAATAAATATAAATAAACGTAATAAACTGGACAGCCTCGAAAACGAATACATTTTTTCTTCTTTCTCCAGCTTGTACCTAATTGTATGCTAAATTATTGTGTTTGAGCGCTAAATTATTACGATAAAAATTAAAACGAGTAAAGCAACCACGTGAAATGATGTTAAACGTAACATATATTTGTGTTCCAGTTAGCTGATGCTTACGAAGAGGTCGAGGAACAACGTCAGGTTGTTGGACAATGGAAACGACGCGTGCAAAAACTGAATGGCGAGATGCACGACTTGAGACTACTGTTGGAAGAACAAACAGCTAGGAATAATCTTTTGGAAAAGAAACAGCGCAAGTACGTGCTACTTCAAACTTTCACGTCGTCTTTTTTTATTCGCTATTTCAATAGCGTTTCGCATTTGTTTCATCTCGGCTATGTAGAAAGTATTTTTGGAAACTTTTGCGTAAACGATACTGTACTAGTAGCGTAGATTCGGAGGATGTTCTAATTCTGTTATACTAGATTTAAGAGAAGAAGGTATTTGAAGGTACTGAATTGAAAACGATCTTTCTCTAAATTAAAGTCGATTATCGAGTTAATATGGAATTATTTCTAACACAAACCAATGTATCTTATCTGTCCATTAAAATTTCATCAAAATAGTTAAAATCGTTACGGTTTGTAATTTGATCTAAAAGTTAGTTAAATTCATAATAGCACGTTTTACGCAATTTCCTTTGGAAAATACGAATAGAATAAAATAAAATAAATAATATATTTCATACTTGAAGAAATCATCGTCATGATCGTACTGATAGAATACGATAACACAGATTGTTCATTTGTATAATTTTGGCTGAAAATTCTTGAAAGAACGATCGGAATATCCATTCACAAGAAAAAGTTTTTACTGGCGGCACAATTCTTGGCTACTCGTTAAATTTGTCGAATTTCTACGCTATCGAGGGATGCTCTATTCTGATTCCGTTCGCGGCAACAAGTGTTTCTGGCAATTGGCCAGCTCGGTAATTTTGCGCGGCCAACATCGGCCACTGGTTGGAGGTTCGTTGGGTGCATAAACCGTGATTGACTGCTCCAAATATAGGTCTTGTGATCGCCCGGAAATTAGAATTTTCTCGCTACTATGGAAAAAAGATGTGCCATTCAGCCATGTTCCATGAATCGATGATTACAATACTATACGTACATTAAAATTTAAATCGCATTTTTCTCTCTCCTATTTTCTTGGTCTTTCTTTCGATATTCAATACCTTTGTACCTTGGTTATTCTATAAAAATTCCGACGATATATTCTATAAATATTATTTCTGAATTGTTTAGATTTGATTCAGAAACTCAGAATTTAATGAACGATCTACGGCAAGAGAAAGCGCAACGTGAAAGATTGGCTAGAGAAAAAGAAATCGCGATCGCGGAGAAGTTTACCATAGAACAGAACCTTAGTGTAAGTATATTAATCTAAGATATTTCTATTTATCGAATTCAATGGTTTTTTAATTTCAATCCAATTTGTTCCTTATTCGTAACTATTATTCTCATGGCATACTTTTCTTGCGTAGGACGCAAGATTGGAAATCGAATTGAAGGAAGAAAGATTGCGGACGTTGGGCCAAGAGCTTGAGGAATTAACGTTTGGTGGCAAAACGGAGGAGGAAGTGGCACAGCTGAAGAAAGCGAAGCATGAGCTGGAGAAAAGAGTAAAGGATCAGGAAGAAGAGTTGGACGACTTAGCTGGCCAGGTGCAGTTGCTCGAGCAGGCGAAGTTAAGGCTCGAGATGAGCATCGAGCAGCAACGCAAGGAAATACGCAAGGAGATGCAACAGAGGGACGAGGAGTTAGAGGACGTACGTGGTAACGCTCTGAAAAAGGTGAAAGCTCTAGAGTCGCAGTTGGAGAACGAGCACGAAGAGAGGACGATATTGCTTCGAGAGAAGCATGAATTGGAACGTCGTTTGGTAGCTATCGAAGAACAGGATCGTGCTGAACGTGCGGCAGAAGCTGAAACCATGCATAGGTATATTATGCGTTAAAGCTTGATTTTATAGTCGTATATGAGGAGATATAGTAGATTCTTCGAAAAACGTTCGACGTGTCAATTCGTGAACTCTTTAATTTTATATGTTATACTTTATATTATATATTTCATAGGCTAAAAAGAGATTTGAAGAGAACCAAAGCATTGCTAAGAGACGCTCAAACGATGTTGGAGAGATCGAAAGGTGACTCAACGGGTAAAGCAGCTTTACGACAGCTGAAGAACCAGTTGGAAGATGCAGAATGCGCTAGAGCAGTTGCAGTTAAAGCGAAACAGGCATTGGAGCAAGAACTGAATGAGACGCAGGCTTCGTTGGAGGAAGCACTGCGGCAACGTTCCGAAGCAGAAGATCGTGCTAATGTAGCTAGTCGCGAACGAACTGAGCTACTGTCCCAATTGGAAGAAAATGAAGAAGAGTTGGCAGAAGTGTGTTTCGTATTTAATTTACAAGTATTATCTATAGCGATATGTAATAAATAATTAACGATTAATTCCAAAGGTTTTGAAGAAGTATCGGGCGGCTGTGCAGCAAGTGTCGGCGGAACAGGGCCAGTTGCAGGAAGCGCAAGTGCAGATCGCTGCTCTGGAGGCAGAAAAATCTGCGTTGAAGGATCAACTTTCAGAGCTGACGCAACGGCTCGAATCCGTTGAGCAGCTTGGCGATCCGACTGCGAACAGTCTTGCTACACGACGACTCGAGTTTCGTGCTAAGGAACTCGAAAGTAAGCTCGAATTGGAGCAAACGACAAGAGCGCGCTTGGAAGTAAGTTACTTTCCATTTGTTTGAATCAAGGGTTTGACATTTTGATGTTTTAAGAATTACTCGTGACGTTCTGAATTGTATTTCGTTATAGACTCAAATAGCTAGATTGAAAGAAAACGTAGAGAAACTACAAACTGAGACTGCGTTACTTCGAACGAAGGAACAGAGTGCCCAAGATGCCTCGAGAAGATTGCAAAGGTCATTACGCGAAACAAGAGAAGAGGCCAGTTCGGCACTAGCGCGTGAACAAGAGTCCACGCGTGCTCGTCGCGAATTGGAAAAATCTCTTGAGGCTGCTGAAGCGGAGACCAAAGTCGCTAGAGACGATCTCAGGTTGGCGCTTCAACGGATTGATGATCTACAGAGCGCTATACAGGGTGAACTTGATTTAGATTGCAGCGAGGAAGGGACAACCGAAAACAGCGATAGGTATTTTAATAAATAATTAATTGTTTAACTTGTAATTAGTAATTAAGCCATGTAGTATTTTACTGTAACACATGTTTAGTGCATTATAAATACTTATGTATAAATGCTACATTTATACAATATATGTACAAAAATATACAAAAATCATATTTATAAATACGTTTCTCTTCTAGTGATTGATGCGAACAGTTGTCGGATCTCGAATCCGACGGAAGCAAAGATAAGGAACCTATTGACCAACGTATAGCTGAAAGAATTACCGACGAATCGCCGCTCGTTGAGTCATCGATGGATAATTGTTAATTGACAAGGCTGAAAGGAGAACAACAAAGACAGAAAATCAACAAGAATGATAACAAAAGAAAAAAGAAAACATACTAGTTCGAAATCGCTAGACTTAGTTTCTTACTATTAACGTCGTCACCACTGTCGGTCACATTCAACATTAGCGACAGCGAATCAAAATTGAAGGATATCAATCAAATCACTAATTATATATATATATATAAGGACCTTATCTCACGCTAGAGTAAAATTTTTAAACAAAAACTGAAGAGTAACGAGTGAAATCCATCGATTTGTACGATTACAGTTAGCATAATTTCACTCGTGACTCTTTTCTCAAACATAATCGAAAAAAATGACAAGCTCGTAGGTGGTGCTAATTTCAAATCCCAAAAAACGTGTTGATGTCGTGGCTATTTGTATTCTGCTTCTTACTACGTGTCTTTGGTGCTATATTATCCGACAGTAGCTTTTGTCGACGGAGTACATTGTTGTTCCAGTCTTCCAAGGGGAAAAATCGAGCTTCTCGATGCAGTGATGTCGAGATGTAAAAACACGTCCATGTGCACAATTATCAATGCCTTTCCAACGGCCCAAAGTTCAAACGTGCAACGTACCATGGAAAACGAAATATCAAAGCCTTACTTCTTCAGAAAGCATTTTACGCTTTTTTAACACTTCGCTATACCTAGCCGATAACGATGGCTATACAGTTTGTATTATAAAACGCGAGCTGCGTGCCGCGACTCAGTTTTTTGGTTTCTTATATAAGGATTCATATGTAACTTATTGCTTTGTAAAATGCAGATATCTTATTTAATTAGTTCGTGCGTTTTTACTTCTCCTTGTCTTCCAAATCCTCTTAGCTTATTGAGATATAACGGTGGACAAAAGAAAGGATAGCAAGAAAAGGAGCCAAATTTGTGTAACAAAATGTTATAATGATATTATGTATGGACTCGTCTTAATTAGAAAAGTTTTGAGCATTATACTGAAATTTTTATTAACAAAAGGTACAAAAAAAAGAAAAAACGTTTTCATAAGAACTTTGAGAACGAAATCGCGATTACTGTGACTGATGGTGGGTATCGCGAGCGTTATCCTCGCAAATAAATTTTTATTTTGAAATTTCTTCAACACAATTCTTTTAAAAATTCGCAAGAATATTCAAAATTTATTATACGATTTATGAAGCATTTACACGCAATTTGAAAGTTAATGTTAGAACGAATTATATGTTAAATTAATTGAATTAAATGTTACATATAATCTTATGTATTGATTCATTTTGTAATTTTAAAAGTTACACAAGAAGTGTTGTAGTTGTAGTGTACTGTATTTGTCAAAATAATCAGATATGGTGGCTATGAAGTATTATAATTTAGATAAAAGGTATTGCATCAATTTTAACCTATTTTCGCGCTCTCTGTGATGATAATCGAAGTTGAACTACATTTTACCAGAAATGAGTTGGGAGATCGCCGATGCAATGTTAAAAAAGTCAGCCAAAAAATGCTTGCCGAGAATGAGGGTCTCTAGCAGCCAACGACCGAACTATGCGCACATTTCTCCTCCGATATACTCTACTGATACTGTAAATCACTGTACTGAAGGGTAAGGGAGGAAAAATATAAAATTGAAATCAGGAAATGGATAAGAGTACGTGAAATTTAAAGAAAAGTGATACAAAAAAAAGATCGCAAAATAGCTTTCGAAAATTCCGAGGCACAACGTCATTTCCAAGAAACGCCGAAATCGTGCCACCTGATTGATACAAAATCGCTATTTTAGAGGATACATTTTTTGCTCTCGGATTTTCTCAGAAAATATCATCGTTTTCAGGAATTTCAGAAAGTTTCGAATACCTCTGATGTTTGAATACCTACCTATTGTCTTGATACTTACTATTTTTCTAGCAGTTTCAAAACACCGGAGGAAGGAATGTGCATATAGTTCGGTCGTTTGACCGCTAGAGGCGATAATTCGCGCAGTGCACTTTTTGGCTGAACTTTTCTCATTCACATCGGCGCCCTTCCTTACTCACCTCTGATTCTACATAAACGTCAATAAATTAAAGTATCTTGCATAATGTTCTTACAATAGTAATTTATGGGTTTGAAACGACATTCAAAGTTTATTTGCTCATGTTTTTGTTAATCACTTCATAGACAAGTAGTAGCATTAAAAAATAGGTATGTAATTTATAAATACTTTTAAGAAGGAAGCACAGGTAGGATTTCGATAGTTATTTTAGTCATTGAACCGTAGTGACAATTGCAGTTGCAGAACTCTGTTTATGACGATTCATGTAATATAATCATTGTTTATTGTAACATATTAATTGGTTTAGAGAGCTATTTGACTTCTCCATTCATAGTTTTCTAGGTTATAGTTGTTGATATATTATGTTCGATTTAAATGACTTCTAACGCACTTACTTTATTTACGAAATATATAAACAAATAAACCCTAATAAATTCACATAAATAAATGAATTTTATTATTATATAAGTACATTATCTAGTTATAATTATATTATATTATAACACCATTTACTTAATAGAAAATAAAACTGATAATACGAAAAATATATAATATAAATAATTGTTTCAGGAATCACATATATATATATATATATTAAAATTTTAAATATAATTTTGTCAACATGATCTTGACATTTCTTTATATGATAGCAACATCAATCCAGTCAAGGAGGATTGTATTTTTAAAAAATCATTTACGTAATTTATTTCAAGGAGATACAACCACTTGCCCATCAATAATGTTCTATAATAAAAAGCAAAGTTCAAATAAAGGTAATATATTAATATTTACATTTGGTAACATAAATTGTTAATAAATTATGCAGTATTAATATAGTTTAAAGATTACCTGCATTTCTAAAGTATAAAATAAGATTATATAAATTATTAAATTTTTGATATATAAATTTTTAATATATCACTGGTTATTCATAATAGTTATCCAGTTGTTTACCATTTATTTTTATTATATATCTTGATGTTACACAAAGATATCTTGCATACGTGTAAATGAAGATATCTTATTAAATAATACCGATATTGTTCATGTAAATCGTATTACAATTACTTTTTTAGAACTTTTTTAAAGACTGGTATAAAATAAAAAAAATATTGACTCATATATATACATTCCTGACGTATTTGCATTAACTAGACATGCACCTTATATTATCTATTATTTTTATTAATTTAATATTTCCTTATATTATCTTATGTTATAAAAATATTACGATACTTTGAAAAATTATTACACAATGACTTTAAATCATTATATGAAAAAGCTGTAACAAATGTAGGAAAACCAAAAATGTACATCTATAGTGCAGAAAATATTTACAATATTATAGTATCTAATTTGTACTTATTTCGTGCTTTTTATTCTGATTCAAAATAAAATTCTTAATAGCAATACTTTGTAAATATGATATAAATTGTATAACTCCAAATTATATAACTATAGCTATCAAGTACAATGATTATATCATTTCATCTATGTTCTATAAGCATACAGTATTGAGATTTGTTAATTAATCTGTAGTCATTATACAATAAAAAGAATAACTAGGAAATTAGTAAGTAATAAAGTTTTTATATCAAACTGTTGGGCTTTATATTATATCTTCTATATAAGTTTTATGTATATGCATATAAATAATGTATTGTTATTATATTAATATGATTTGTGACGTTTTAAAAATGTTTTAGTTGCATTAAATAAGAGATATTATTTATTTTTGTTGCATAATTTTGTGGCATATAGTTTATAAATAAATCAGAAAGTTTTATACGTACACATCGTTCATTATATTTTGTAGATGATAATAATTATTTCTTGCTTTCACTTTTTCAGACCTAGGTGTTAATTGAATATTGTATTTATATATGTATGTAAATTTATATTGTTGCACAAAACAAAACTTATGTACAAATATCATTTGCCTTTCGATTGATTTTGTAAGTTTATTATCTATTTAACATTACATACATATTATGTTATTATAATAATCACTAATATATAAAATGTTTAGAACTAATAAAATCCTGCTAGTACTTGCATTTCCTTTTTGTGTTTGATTCGCATTCAGATTGTGAATTGTTATGTATATTACATTATGTAGCAAATTTATGTTATGACGCAATTAGTGATTCATTTTATGTTACATTTTATTTTTATTATAATATGTTTATCATAATGAATATTATTTTTTATATGAAATACAAATTTATTTTGTAATATATATTTCATTTTGATCCAGACCCTTAATACATTTATATATATGCTACATGTACATGCATATATAATTTGAAAACCTACTAAAAGATTTTTCAATATAATGGATAATGAAATATTTTTTATTATTTTAAGAATCAAATTCTCCTATGAATGATTGTGAAAATGATGAATTTATGACTTCTTGTCTATGTGTGAATAAAAGTGATGCTAGACTAGAAGAATTACTATGGTACTATGATGATATGAGATTGTGCACTATATTTCCTCAAGTATGCATCAAGCAATAATACCATAAATAAACTCTATATTGTAGTTAGTTAGATATAATTAATCATTGGGTTAATTACTACTTTTACCAGCAAAAAGTTGACATCTCAAGTTGGTTAACGTATCAATACGGAAAAACATTTTTTCCTTTGCATACAAATAATCGTAACGGAATTTTGTTACAATCAGAGTACAAACTTTATATTCTTGTTGAAGCTGATCTTAAAAGTTATAATCCTATCGCTGCAACACATGCTACTAAGGTACTATATCTATTTATTCTCCTCATTCTTTCCATTTTGAATGTGATTATTTTGTATGAAGGGAATATGATATTAGTAGTTTTATTGTTTAAAAAATAAAGAGAACAAATATATTATGTGAAAGTATATGTCTATTGAAATGAATATAAATAGACATGATATTTTATGATCTGACTATCTAACAAAGCTTATGTAAATTTTTTACATGTAAGAACATTCCCACACTATATACCTATAAAAATGTTTATTTGAGAAGTTAGCACTGCGTTTAAATATGTTGTGTCTTTTAGGTTGAAGATTACGGTTTAATTATTACGTGGACGGCAAATAAAAATATTGATTTAATTATAGAGTCCGATTTAGATATGGTTGCAAAATTTTTTATTGCAGCGATGGAAGGTCAATGTTACATTAATAACGGCTTGTTATTAAAACGAATAGAAAGTATGTATAGATTTCAATCCTGTTTACTAAAATATCCGGATTATAATAGCTTTATATTTTTCCAGCTGTCCTGATATCAGGAAAGCCTTGTCTTTACAATAGTGATGTGTTGAATTCACCACCAACTAAAAGTAAGAATTTTATGTAATTAATACTATTAATAAAAGTTTTACGAAATGTAAGAAATTTAAAATGTAAAAATCGAAATTTTTTGGTGGGTGGATTATCAGGTATTTGATATTGTTACTTCAATCTATTTTCAGTTGAAAGCATAAACCAGGTATTTACCAGGGATTACTACATGTAATTATTGTATGTACTTAGTTAAGTTATCATTGTGGATAATAAGTCACAATCAAGCAATGTGATCTTAATTTATCTAGAATAATATATATACATATGAATGTATAAGTGGAGGATAGAATTCATGATCATCAAGTCTACCAGTAGGATTTCTGGTATATAGTTTTCTGCTTGTAGTAAAACTAAGAACAGCGTACTGCGTTCAAGTTAATAATTTAAGGAATATGTAATCTTTATCAAAGTCTTTTATCTTCTTTTCTTAACTGTGAAGAAATGTATTCTCATTATTTTAATATACCTGACAACTTTCACAATCTTATACAACAATTCTTAATTATGTAACAGGTTTTAAAAAATAGGAAACAACTTGCTCTTAATTGAAAAATGGCAATGATTGTTCAATAAGCTATGAATTTCTCTATATCACGAATCAGATGAAACAGACCAAGATTGAAGAAGTTTTTTTAATAGATAAGATGTACTTTTTTATTTAGGGATGGAATATTTCATGATACTCATATGACATATCTTTGCAATAAATTGCAAATATTTTTTCTATTTTTCCCATACATGAATTAACACTTACATTCAGTTGTAAATATTGAGAAACAAACGCGTGAGATCTCTTATCCACGAATATGAAATGATTCACTCATTGTGTTTAATTATTTTAAACAGGGAGTTCGCTATGTTAACGAAAGAATTGGATAATGCCAAAAAATTGTCGGTTTTTCATGTTATTGCTAATTCCAAAAAAATCTATATTGCCGATTGTTCGGATTTTTGTTCATACGTTGCGAATGAACGATGAAAAACTCGAGAGCGTTCTGATCGTTACAAAAAGAAATTATACCTTGTAATAAGAAAACACACCTATAAACGAGAAGGCATAAAATAAGCTTCGTATATATTTTTCTAAGAATTTATAGACAAAGAGGAATGGACAACGCATGCAGAAAAATTAAAATCATTAAGCGACACTGCCAAACTCGTATCCGAGAAATGCAATCCATTTGAAGTTAAGGATCTTCCAGGTTTAATAGTATATCCAGAAAATGTTGTAACAGACGCAGAACTTGAACTGATGAAGCGTGTGGAGTCCAATGAAACGTTAGGTATAATAAAAAAGTTATTAAACACATGAACACAAATTTTACAAGTATTTTTTTAATATAATCGTCATGTATATAAGTTAAATGAATTTGTGTGTTATAGAGAGTGAAATTAGAAGTCAAGTTTCTACACCGGTTTCAGTAAACATTCCTCAACATGAGAATCAATTATCACAAGATGAAATACAAGAGATCACAAAAGATACCACTGAATTTCAAGGTGTTCCGCATTCTACTAGTAAATCACTTGATATGCTTGACAATTTAGATATATCCAGTACCATAAGCACCAGACAAGTATCTTGCAGTGATATAAAAAGTACAAGTAAACCTTTTGAACCAAAGTCTTTTTATGATGCTAAGTATAGCAAATCCATAGCATCTACAAGCCCTTTTAAGTAAGTATTCTATATTAAAATATAACTATTTAAAAGATTTAATCTTTCCTGAGTAAAAAAGGATAAATTCAGTGAAATTTCCATGTTATAGGAATTCCATAGCGGAGATAACAAGAAAGTTATCAAAAAATAATGTAAAACCACCAAATGTCCTAATATATGCTGACAGTTTTATTGCACGCAACAATGTAAAAGGTGTTTTGGAAGAATCTCTTGACACAAATAAGTATGATTGTTTGTTTTAATAAACTGGCATTAAACTTTTTAAGACATTAAAAACACGTCAAAAATATAAAATTTCACAAGATCTTCGATATTTTACAAAATTTCTTACATTTGATATTAAAAAAAATTTTTTAATATTAGGTACACCATTTACGCATTATCTCCAGAAGAAGCACGTAATGACGCTTGGGTAGAAAATGCAGCTTTAGTCGTCGTTTGTGGAAATGTTGGCAATGAGATTGGAAACCGAATCGTGGAGTATATTCTTCACGGTGGCAAGTTGCTCGCTTTGTGCTCCGACGTAATTCATATTTTACTTCCATCGTTTAAAACGGCAGAAGTACGAGAAAACGAGCTGGTTCACTTTTCTTATGGGAAATGGAAGCATGTACGCATGATGCATCATATCTTCTGTTATCAAGCATCTCCTGTAAGAACGAGATTTTCACAGGATCATGAAGACGTAAAGTAAGATTTTTAGCTATAACTGTTTTTCGTACTCACAAGTTAAGGTATAAAGTTAAAACGTAAATGAAAAAAGAGATACTGCAGATTATCTTTAACATTAATATCTATGTTTCATCTGAAAGCGTTATTATTATATAATTATAATTATTTTTTTTTGTTTCTAATGAAAAATTAATTGATTAATTATTTCCAAATTCAGTTCAAGACATTTCAGTATTTTTTACAGAGTATCTAGTGTTTCTCCGCCAGCGACAGTGAGCGTGAAAGATAAAAAGGGAAACTCGCATTCGTTTGACCTGAAGGTACTTGGAACAGAAGAAACTTGGCACACACCAAGTATTCTACTTGCCACCCTACTAGGTAGTGGCGGAAAGCTTGTTTTTTCTCAAATACATCTAGAAGTGGATCCAATGCAATACGAACTCGAGGAAAGTAAATTTAATGCTTTGAAAGAAAGTAATGCAACTAGACTGGAAATATTCAATGATTTATTAAAAACGCATCTTGAAATAGAAGTTCGTAGTACTGCAAAAGTAACTGCACATATGACTTATACGTCTGCTTTCTTTTTGGGACGACATGAGGTATGAAAAATAATTGTTATTTCGAAAGAAAATATTTATATATATTAGGTAAACTATTAAGAATTATAATTGTGACATCCTTTATTTAGGTGATTTTTGTTCTATACAAACTACGTTTGCACATAACGAAGCAATAAGGATTATTATTCTCAATATCTTTGACGTTACTAAAATTAGGAAAAAATTTATTGAATAAAGCATGGTAGAAGGGGGCCTGTCAACATTACTACATAATGTTGTTAGATCCTGTTACTGTCATTTTGTATGTAACGTCTTCCGACTTTGTTGAAAGAAATAGAAAATTGATATGTTCTGCGAATAATTTGCTGACTGACAACTGACTTCAATGACAGTGTGTAATAAGTAATTGTTCACTTTCTGGTAACCACTAACAAAGATATTTCTGCAAATATAGTATATTCTTTAAATATAATACTACTTACTAAAAGCGCTTGTAAAAGCAAGTATCGCTATATAATAACTAGGGGTGGAATCAATTTCGATATGTGTTTACAAGTTTAAATCAATTCCAATATAGTCAAATCAAATTATTACTCACGAAAGTACGTACTACTTATAAAAGATCGAAACCTATCTTGTCTAGATTCGAATTTGCATGATCAATAATCTGTGTTTTTCTTTTCTTGCAAGAACTCAAAACTGTCCAATTTTATTTGCATTATATTTGATTCCATCTCCGATGGTGGCTCCCTTTATACTATGCAACATTCTTCAATAAATTGTTCTATAACTACTATCACTTCAAAAACAGTAAAGCTAGCGATTTCCGTCGATTCATGCTATACTTCTTGCTTTTGAATTAATTATGCTTCTGTCATGTTAAAGTTACTAATTTTCTGCGAATATTTTTGTATAATTCGTATGTTTAGAAGATTCGTAACTAAAAACAAAGAGACTAGTATTTACGTTTACCTTTTTTCATGTTGATAGTTGAAACTAGAAATGCTAGAAAGATTGAAGGATATGATGGCAGCAAACGATACTTTAAAAATGCCAAAGCTGGAAATTCAGTTTTGTAGAAGCAGCACAGTTCCACGACCTGCTTCAGCTTTGTTCCTACCAATTATGATTCATCAGTGTCCCGACAATTTCTCAACTGTAGAATATTTTGAGGTAATTTTCTTTTAAATTATATCATCTATGATAAATTTGACTTCATTTTTAATTCAGTTTAATTGTATCTATTGTTTTATCGACTTATCATACATACTTTTCTTGTTATAGAATTTATCTACCAAGGAATTAGGGCGTTTGGTTATATACGTTGATATAATGACATCGTCAATGGATGTATTTAATGGTCATCAATTGGGACATGGTTTAGCTGTTATTGTTCGTCAGCAAACTCAAGGACGAGGTATGACAAGGATCCCTATTCAATAGATCGATGACTGGCATTAGGCACAATTTACGTTCCATTGAATTAATTTATAAACCTTTATGCATGTAGAATAAAGTAAAAGTAAAGTTTTAGAATCATAGAATAAAGAGAGAAGCCAAAATATTCTTTAATCAGTTAGTTATTACCAATTATTGATTTTTTTTATCATATAATGAATATGTTTTGTATGAATTTTAAGGAAGGAGTAAAAATACTTGGCTCAGTCCAAAAGGCGCAGCACTGTTCACGTTACAGCTTCATGTGCCTACTGATACCATACTTGGAAGACGAATCTCAATTTTGCAACATTTGGTTTCTGTTGCAATTATATCCGCATTTAAGTCTCTATCTGGATATGAAGTACTATATCATTAATAATCATTATTTATATTTATCATTATATACATATATATATATATATATATAAAATTAATTAATTATTAATTTTTAATTATAGGATATAGATCTAAGATTAAAATGGCCTAATGATATTTATGCTGGTAATAATGTTAAAATTGGTGGACTGATTGTAGAGACTCATGTTATATCAGGTCTTAATATATGTAACGTTGGTAAGTATTACTATTGTTACGCGTAATCTAACATTTAATAAAATCACTTCTCTTGTTTTTTTAATAATTATCATTATTAGGAGTTGGATTAAATTTGTTCAATAAAGAACCTACATGTTGCATTAATGATATAATTACTACATTTAACGAAATATATCAGAAAAAATTAGAAATGATATCATACGAACAATACTTTGCTATTGTATTCAATGAAATTGAAAGATGGTTAAATATCGTACAAAGTGGTAATATAGATGATTTTCTGGACGCATATTATACTTATTGGATGCATACGTAAGTATTACTCACAATTTTTTTCAATTATTAACGTTTACTATCTGTGAATTTCATTATTGAGAAATATTGTTAATAATCGATTGTATCAGAAGATTAAAATATATTTTATGTTTCAACAGCGAGACAAATGTGACGGTATTATCAGCATCTGGGGTGTCACAAAACGTTAAAATACTAGGTATAGACGATTACGGATATTTACGTGTACGAGGAGAAGATGGAACGATGTTTACCGTACATCCAGATGGTAATACGTTCGATTGCCTGAAAGGTCTTATAGCTCCGAAATAATCGGATTCAGAAGTGGAACTAACATGTCTGTTGAACGTGTTTAATAGTCGATTGTACACTGTTGTTCTTTTTTATTTTTATACATCTTGTATATATTTTAAATTATCATAAAAATGAATATCAATCAAAAAATGCTGATAAATTTAATTTATAATTTTTAGTTTTGTTATTTATCATTTGCCCATACAGCAAATGGAATATATATATATATATATAATGTAAGCTACTTTATCCAAGTCCATGATTCTTGTTACGCGATTTGATGTCATATTTCCTGCTACGGAGAGAAAATAATAAACAAACATTGTTAACTAAAGATCAAATCGTTTTCTTTTTTCTTATCATTTATTGGCTGACTATGAAGTGTTCTTTTTATTTTACAAATGTATAATTGAGGTTACATTTATCTCGGTTGGCACCAGAATATAAAATCGTATTTGAAAAATGAGAAACCTTATTACAGCTCACTAGTCCACTTATTGATTTATATTTCATTATATCCTTGTATATTCTTCTTTCATATATACTATATATGTTATATATTCACTCTAAACATACAAACATACAACAAGTTGTATTCAGATATCAGAATTCTTTTCTTAAAAACTACATAACATGTCGCGTGTGAATCATTATACGCATGGTTATTAATTAGTGTCTAAAACGTAAAAGTAAGAATAAATTGACCTTTGTTATCTGTACGAAACTACCTATCAGGTCACCATTGCATTCATTATTAGAAGAGAGTAATCAGATGTACTCGAGTTTCAGTTATCTAATTATTATGATACATGTATATTTTAATCGCTATAACAACTGTAATAAATTCCAAAGCACACTGAGAAGTGGATAAATTCTTTCTCTATCGATAAACCTTGAACAAGGTTCAGAATAATGTTCGATTCTCATAACCGTTAGAATTATGTAACTTTTTTTTTTAAGTCTTACAATTGTTGCTTGTAGCTTTTATGAATATTACCTTTACGACAAAACGTTTTGGGCTCTATATTTTTCGTTGTCTACGCTTCTGCGACAATCAATTTTCCACTTAATCGCTATACATAAATTCGAAGCAAACATCTTTGATTGTTCATTGTTCTCTCATCTCGTTCGATTTCGTTCAAAAAATTAAAAGAAGTCCTTCCTATTTAACAATTTAATTCAACGACATCAAAATAGATTTCCACTAGCAAATTTCTTTAATATTATAATAACAGTATTCAATTTATCTTATCAGGATAAAATATAATTTCCTTGATTCATTAATAATTATTGAAATTAGTAATCTAAGTCAACCAAAGATGTTTAACCGTTTCATCTCTCACATAGTCTTCAGAGATATTTTTGTAATAAGCACATAATCAGACATCTTCAAGATACTACGAGAGCAATGAATAATATCGTAAAAGATTATTTCATTACGCCCGCATTATCATATTAAAATGTCTTTTAAACCTTTAACGCGTGATCTAATCTTTTCAGATAACTTCCTGGAAAAATGTACAGTACCGAAAATTAACAAAAATACGTGTCTAATTTTTGTACAACGTTGATGTAATAACATACGATATATCTATAAATAAACATCTATGTAATTTAGTACTAACAATGCAATTAATATATATTTAATAGAAATATTCAAGCGAGGATACGTGGCGTCTAATTTATTTAAAACGCTTTTCGTTTAAAAGTTATTTTATAATACTGTTTATCCTATTTGTTCACGCAATTTCTCAGCGTTGTTGGCACATATTTAGTGAAAAATTCACGCGCATTTATTTTTCACGTACACATTTACACACGCACACGATCTACATATGTCTAGCTTTTGTCCTTTATGGCTATTTGACTTTTTGATCGTCGGCAGTTATATATATTTGTAAAAGTACACATTTATTTACCGTATTGGACATTTCACTTCCAATATTATTTTTATTGTACTATCTATCGTAATATTTATTTAAGAACTTTGGCATAGTCAGATAGATCAGATGTTGATGTCTCATTAAGAACTAATAACTTAACGAATATTTATTAACAGCATAAAGAGTTGTATAAATAAAATATTCAACGTAAAACATAATGATAAATGGAACATGATGAAAGAGACAATTTTTATAGATATCTATAATATAGATGATTATATAAAATTTGTTTCAAGAATTAGCAATATCTTCTGAATCGTATTCTGATTTTGTGATTATCACATTTAGATGTTACGTGATGTAAAAGCGTAACAAACGGATCCAAAAGAGTACATCGTATTTTTAAATTATCATCGTTCAAGTGAGAGATTTATTTACAATTAATAACATGACAGCAACAAAATCTTTGTATTTTTGCTCATTGAATTAAATACAGTAAGCGGAAAGAAATTGTTCCTGTTTTCATTTTTCCATACAGATCAACTAGAAGTACGTAGCAATTCGTTTCCTATTCACAGTTCACGAGTGTTGTTAAAAAGTGTCGGTACTTGGAATGAAATTCGTTGTTTGCGCGCGTTCAATGAGGACGAGAGGCTATCGTTTTTCGTACACGGATCAACGATTGCTCACATGGCGAGGGCTCCAAGTGCTCATGAACGTTCGTGCATAGCTACTGAAACCCTGGCTTCGGTAAGCATCAGCATTTGTGCGCGTCGCGTGTCCGCGCCAACCGCTTAAGTGGTTCACAAACGTTTGTAAGCCACTTGAGCGAATGGTGGATATGTGTTAATAGTTTCGCGACTTCTGCGAAGTGAGTGCTCCAAACATTCTTTACCTGGCAACAGATTTCAGAAAAGTAAATTAACTTTTCACGGCTGATTTAGTTTCGTACGTACGTAGAAATCGTGGAGAACATATTTTTATTATTTTGTTAGGTGGTTACGACATCCGAAGATGTTCAAAAATAGATAAAGTATCTTGTCAGAGATAATTAAGGAATGAAAAATTTAGATCTTTTCGGATGTTATCAATGTAGCATTCAGCTTTGCTTTCCGATTTTCTTGAAGGAAGAAATGCTAAAGAAGTGGCGATTTTCTTTATCATATACGATACCTCTTCTGTTAGTGATTCGTTAATCTGTCGCATACGTACTTCTGGAACAATCCGTACGATGATGAAATATTTGATAGTTTTATAAAATAGTTTGCAAATAAATGTGTACAATATATCTATTCTACTGATATTCTATCAAAATTTTAATCAAGACTTTGTCCTGGTAAAGTAAATTAACATTGTATACATATAAAATAAGTATAAATATTTTGTACACGTGTTATCAACTTTGATTGAATGTCGTAATATATAGTACGAAATATTGCAATATTTATCTCTAAGAGATGTATAAGAAACTAACGAATCGAGATTATTATCCTTGTTCATCGAACAAAACGTAATATCAAGTGTATCACCTAGGTAAATTGCATTTTAATTCGTGTCTGTCTGCCAAAACAGCCAAGGAGAAAATGAACAACTGGAAGAACGTTGAATAAGTTGGAGTTAAAATGTATAGAAGAAATTGGAATTAAAATCTGCTAAAAAGCTATATAAAAGGTATTTGATTTTCTAAATGTTTTGAACAGTAATTTCGCACTTACATATATGTATGCACTTTATATCTTAATTTGCCCTTGTGAGGGCAAATGCGAGGCTAAAAAGACGTCTTGGCACGTCGTTAAATAATTTTTCGCGTGTTAAAAAATGACAGTTTTTCGTTACCTTGACATTATATGTCGTAATTTACGATGAAAAATCGGAAAACGTCGGCGAATCGCTGTAGACGTGGAAAGTTTGATCGTCGCTTGGGAAAACGTTGGCTTCAGTTTTATAAGACTCCACTTTGTCGGAGATGCAACTGATCGTTCCCATGCGATTTTTACGTGCTGGATCGCCCGACTCAAAGAAATAGTTATAAAAATATAAATTAGAAAAGTTTACTCCTAGTGTACATGTATTGGTATGTAAATATTTATTCGATCAAACTATTTAATTTCTCGATAACGGAATGATATGCAAGTGAAAAAAATCAACATTTATGAAATAAGGATCGGGAGAGCCTCCCTTACGTTTCTTTTTAACAACACGTTTGATCGAAAATCAGATTGGGATTTGTAAGACTTAGCGAAACATGGATCACCTGGTCGGAATCGCTGGAAATCGACTTCCGACTTCGATTTCGGCAATTTTCCGCGAACATCGAAGGACTGGAAATGTCTCTTGATTCCGACACTTCCTGGATAGTAGAGAGCTTACGGTCCTCTTCGTCATCGTCGTATATCTCCACGGTGGTCTCATGAATTCTGGCCTGACACTCTAGACAGGGAGGGATGTGTATGAGAGAGACCTAGCTAACCGAGGTCTCCTCGACAGACGGGCTCGCCAGTGCTTGTGTCTCACCGTTGGCATGTTTCACCTCGTCCTGGCTTGGACGTGATGCCGGTGGACTGCTCCGAGAACAGGAGGTCATGCTCTGCATTGTTTGACTACGACCGCCAGAAAATCGCATGCTGTATACTGCGCGGTTACCGCTTTGAAGTCCACCCGTCTACAATAGTTTAACGAAACGCTTAAGATTCGAAATATTATATTATAATATTACACCGAAAGTATAATTATTCTTATCAACTTAGAAATTAGAACTTTGATTAGAATTATGTTCAATTATTCTTACGTTAAATTATTTGGCAGATCGAAAATATTTGAACGATATCCCAAATAAATGTATCTACGTAACAATATATTCACGGTTCTTTTACAGTGCTAATCAAATATTTCTGAAACTTGCGACTTCTATTCGTGCCGTAAATTCATCGAAATAGGTATTGATTCTTATGAAAGTTAAAGAATTATCACTTACAATGTTTTTAATATGAAACTGACGTAAGGATCACGTGAGGAGAGGTAGCAGAGATAGCAGTTTTATTTATTTGGAAATAAAAACGTGAAGCGCCATAAATTAATAAATTCCCAGCAGTTTATGTGTTCCTTTATTAAAGTAATTCGTCAAATCGAAATAAAAAACGCATAATACTTTGAACAGTAGAGTGCAGTGAACTAGTTCCTAAAACATATCTTTTTCCAATTGATTGTATTTAATGTTACTCGTTAATAAGAAGAGCTACCTACTATCAGAGTAATCGTTTCGCTGCGATATGTTTTCTGTTAAATTTTGTATTACTCACATTAGCATGTCCGGGCCGAACATTTTTATATGGTTGAAAAAGTACCAAATATACTTTCGGAGTGAAAAGACAACCGAGAGCTACTGACGCAGAGATGTTGATGCACATGCACATGCTTGCGATTTGCACCTGTAAATTTATATTTACGTTCCTTTAATTCTTATTTCACCGAGAGCGGAATAACGATAAGGATAATAACAATCTCTCATATTTAAAATGTTCATCTACTTTGAAGTTTTTAAGTAAAGCTCTTGAAGTAAAATTACGAAGAATGTCACGAATTAATAATATATGAAAAGATGAATAAATATAAATACGTTTGTAATACAATTCATTTTGTATTTTCTTGCTGCATGCCTACAAAAAGGTTCTCTAATTTGTACTGTTATTTATATATATATATACATACATATATACACATATATGTACATATATAAATTACACGTTAAACTGTTTTGAAACAATAAATTTAAAAAATCGTATCGAATTACCATTAATTGGTTTGATACGCATAATCGCAAGATAATACGTGTCTCCTGTGATTTTAGATACCGACCTTGTAGTCATTGTTCGAGCCAAAGTAGATGGGTACGAAAGCTAACCATACAATGCAAGTTGAATACATTGTGAAACCAATGTATTTCGCTTCGTTGAAATTCTCCGGTATCTTACGTGTTTTGAATGCGTACAAAGTGCACATGAGTATTAGAAACATATTGTAGACGAGGGACATCATCAATGAAAACGTGGAAACGCGGCATGTGAGTACTGCTGATAATGGATACGGATGAATTTCCGTGGTATCCGGTGGTTCAATGATTAGCCAGACGATAACGCCAACCAATTGCACTGCGGTGATCCCTATAAAAACGGGAGTTACATAATACGATATCAAGAAGAAGAACAAGTTAATCATGCCGACTACGGTAAAAGTAGTATCACAACAACTTTGTAAAATTTTAGATTTTAAGCATTTGATTTTGACGGAAAAGTAAAATTTCGATATTTTATCAAAATATCTAGGCGTGTCCTTTGAAAATTGTAAACTCACCGATAGCGATTACAACTTGGCTCTTCGGAGACGTGTAAGAAGGCCTCTTTATACTCTTAGTTCCTTGATTGAATATGCGTGATATACGATTCGTTTTAGTTAGTATCGCGCTATAACAGATGCTTAAGCACAAGCCAAGACCGATTCTCAGATATGTGCAATTCCATGTAGTTGGCTTGCTTAATATCACGAAACTCATGCCGTAACACGATAGAATCCCTACTAGCAACACGTAACATAACTCGCGTCCAGAAGCCATAATTACTGGAGTACGATTGAAACTGGAATGCAATTAGTCGATTGGTATTATTAAAATAGAATAAGAGCAAGATTCTTATTCCGAGGTAACAATTTTGGGAGGATACATTTTATAACATTTAAATTCTTGAAATTATTATTATTTTTACGTTAAAAAGTGGGACAATTTGTAGGTTGGACTGTGAACGTACCGAATGAAAACTATAGTTGTAAACAAAGTACTAAGTATGCCAATGGATGCAAATATCAATGGCACCAATGCCCACGGACTAGTCCATGGAATAACTTCTGCTGTTAGTTTGATGCAACTTGTTACTGTTTCATCCGGAGCATATCCTGGACCACAGCTGCGACAAGTGTCGTTAAAAACGTAAGCGTCTTCGCGACATGCCACGCAACTCCAACAACAGGCTTCCTGGAAATATCGTTACGTTACAAAATATTATTTATAATATATAAATATTATTTATATATATTTATATATTTATATATTTATATATAATATATTTAATATAAATATATTAATATAAATAATTATATATAATATATTTATATATATAATATATATAAATATTATTTATATATAAGGATAGAAAGTCGAATAACCTTTATACATGAAGATTAAACTGTAGTTACTTTGAAAACCAGATAGAAGGATATTAAATCGAATTATTCACTCGTATTATTCACCTGAAAATTGCGTACATGACCCAGCGGGCAATTATCGCTGCATAAACTTCGAGGGATGTGCATTTCTCCGGGTCCTGTTGCCCACCTTGTCATGTTAATATCAAGGTCCAACCTGAGAATAACAATTGCAAAATTTCATGCGTTCGTTATCGACGTTTATATGAAATATCCTTCGGAATTTCGTTAAGATAGATTAGCGATATTTGGACGAGCAGCTGGATATCTAATTTAATAAACTCGGATCAAACATTTTTATAATTGTAATGCTTTACTTACTCCTCTTTCCATGTACCGATAAGAACATAATCAAAACGCCCATCTTCTTTTCTTTGATACTGATATATGTTATAAAATCCATACGCATCACCATCGGATTTGAATTTAATTTCAGTACCTTGACGACCTGAATGTTATTTAAAGAAATTAAATACAAATTAATTGTATGTACAGTTCTATCCACAAAAAATAATGTTCGGTAATGACACGAATTATAATGAAAGAATGATAAATAAATTTATTTATAAGGCGTCTGCAGACGTAAATTATCCAACTTGAAGTTGTAAGATAGAATTAGAGAAAAACACTACGATCAAAGGTTCTACGGAGGACCATGAAGACGACACTTACCGATAAAACTAACATTTCGAATGTGTTGAAGAAGTTGTTGACCGTCTGGGGCTGGACGAAGATCTTCGCACAAATAATGGTTAGTTCCAGCATTATTTATACATTCTTCGTTTATTAAATTATGAACACCATGCGCCATTGCGTAAACTGCATCGACTAGAATCAATCAATCGTAGTGTTTTTGGTTTTTTCAGAGGGAAAAGGGTGTAAATTTTGCAAGCGTTAGCTGCAGCTTATTCTCAAGAATAGGGATAAACGAAAGTTCACGGATTACAAAAGAATCATTTTATTTCCTATGTTCTTCTATTATTTGGATTATTATTTTACGCGTACTTTCCCTGTGGATACTTTCGTAATTAAATGGAATTGTTAAAAGATGAAATTTAATTTCTATGTTCTCCTTCAGACTTGATTAAATAATTTCATAAAGTCATATATAAATAACAGAGATATCTCTCACCGACAAATGGCACCAATCCTTCTTGCTCATAATCAATTAATTTCTCGTTACCAGTACAGGGTGTCATGCCAGCAGACAAATTCGCATTGAAGCTGCATTTGTGATGCTGAGACCAAAATTCTCGAAACCAAATATTTCGACAATTTACTATTTTTCCAGGCAATTTTTTATGTGGCACATTACTCTCACTCTGACCATCGCACTCATTATCCACTCTTGGTCGAAGGCTCAAATAATAGTCATCAAAATCTAAAAATAATAGTTATTTTAGAGCATTGAATGTATCTACGATATCTTTAAAACAGAGATTCAATTTGGTATATTACACAGCTTATTAAATTGCTAGCGTTAGGTTTAATATCGAAATTTACCGAGAAAAAATGAGGTTTTCACCGCACATGTCTAACAAAGCAAACAGGATCTCACATAAATAATTAATATCTTTGATTAAGATATTTTTCTTTGATCCTACTCATTAACCCAATTGATTTTGATCGCAGAAGTCTCGCTTTGCAATTAGCCAATTGAAGATACTTGTACTATCTCCCAAAGATACGAATCCTTTTTCTCTTATCCTTTTATCTTATCCAGAAACTTCAATTTTGCTCAGAGCACGGAGAATTTCAAGCAGGCTGAAGTTTCTTTCTAATTGGATAACTATCGATCATTTATGAGCCTCAGACGAATCTTTACTTTTTCAAGGTATTATATGGAAAACCCCATTCTTGAATAATGTTTGTAAAAATTTAAACAACACAATCGTCTAGAAGGGCGAATGGAACAAAAATGTTGAGATCCTTAGATTTGTCACTCGAAAACTCGACGAAGTTATTGTAATCAATTTACCTTGAAGGGATGTTCTGTAAGGCAAAATTGTGATTGCACCCTCCGCCGCGAATTCTTGATCTCTCACTGGATATACCTTAGCACCCCACGAATCGCTACCTATCCACATGAAATGGCCTGTACGATTAGCTCTGACAGTCGCCTGTAGAAGTTTCCTGCGAATAATAAACGATTTCCTTTTGAACGAGAAACAGCAAATAATTCTTATCGATTAACATAGATAGAACTGATAGACAATTGAAATGTTCGTTACATGACGACACATTTTATATAGTTATTTTATATATATATATATTACACACTTAGCAGCATCGAATTAACCCTTGACATCTTTAATGAAAGATATGGTTGATATTGGAACAGGTAATATCGTTGAAAGAAATGATTAATGACCTGCTTGGAAATGACGTGCAAAAACGGTCGAGTGGAGTAAGGAGTGGAGTAAGAAGCAGTCGATTTTTACCTTATGTTATCTTCATCGACGAATAAAACGACACCCCTGGCATTGTGTTTCGAACCGAGTCTTTCGACAATTTTATCGAAATCTTCGGCCTTCGCATTCCTCAAAATCTTCTCGCTGACTGCTACGCAGATACTATACTCCGTCGACAACGAGGTAAAACTGGCAATACCCTGTACAGAATGGACGAGTAACAGTTAATCGAGGTGGCCGATTAAACGTTGGAACAATATGAAGAATGTTTTTACGAAGGGATTTTTTTTATTATTAGTCAGAAATGCTGTTAAAGTAGTTAGATTTATGGCGCGAACTTTTCACAAGTCTATTGTTGAAAATGCATTAATTAAAACTTTTATAATCGACCATAAGAGCTAGATATCATATTGCGAGCGAGGAATGTCAAAAAGTTCAAATTGATAGGATAAGGATTTAAGATGCGTTCAAAGAGATTGATAAGCTTCTTTAAATTTAGATCTATTAGTCTGTCGCGTCGTAGACAATGGATGATATCCTGGGAAAATTAAAGTAAAATTTGTACGATATCGTGTTGCTTTGTGAGAAACACGTAAAAGATCAACAATGTCATGGAAAATAAGGGTTCAATTTGCATAAATATTCGCCGTCTGCTGATTAACGTAAAAACTTGTATTCCTTCTATAAGACGCGGGTTATTAAAATATTAATCTGACGAGAAGCATAAACGATTACAAATGTACGATATATCATTACGATATTTTTTATAACGGATCATTCCAAGTCATTATCCTGGAGGAAATAGAAGCGAAGATGAGTATAATTAGAGAAAAAAATGGAATTGTTGATACGCATGAAGAATGTACAAGTATTAATTACCTTCTCCCCGTAATCACCTTCAACTGCAACCGTAGATACGTATTTCCAACCGAGTTGATGAATGATTTCCACCATGGCTTGAGCTTGAAAATTATCTGGCGGCACTACCCTACTAAAATATTCGAAGCGACTTTTATCCGACAATTCTGTGCTCGTCGATGCGTAGCTTATCTGTGGTATCTGAAACCGGTGTAATAATCATCTCTCTTTCCACGTTTCAACAAATTTTTTATAATATTAACGAACGAGCGTTACTACGTTTTGTAATAGAGGTATTTAGAACGTCAATAAAATCTATTTCTTTCGACATGGAACACCCGAATAATCGAAATACATGAAAAGTTTGATCTTCTGTAAAAATGACACGAAATATACAATTTTTGAAGGACGTAGAAAATATATGTTATCCTTTTCTCGAAGTTTGAACAGAAGAACGTTAAACGGATTTCAACGTTGATAAGAAATGGTAGAAAGTTCGAAACGAGTAGTTTCTAATTTTTTCCACTGAATAGCTTCAAGAGCTATTAATTAACTTACTGGGTTCGCGTCAGCACCCGAAATAGAAGAACAAGAAACAAAACCGCGAACGACGCGCTGGATTTAAACGATCTAGCCAGACAAACAACGCTTAATTGAATTAACGCTCGGCAAATTACGCTACAAAACTCAACGCGTTTGATACTTTTTGTATAGTTGCGTATTCTGTTTGCGACTTTTTAACGAAAACGGTAATGCGTTCGTTGATGTGTTACGAGCGACGAAAATTCAAGATTACGACATTGTTACGCTATTTGCACAGAACATTTTTAACTGTTTATACCCTGACAGTGTTTCATAGTATTGCTCGGATTAAAATATTGCCAGAAACGAAATACTCTTGGCCCTCGACTAAGATTTATACGTATCATTTCTTTTAAGATCTCCGGGGTGCTATAAAGCTCAGCGGTACCAGCACTCAGGGACACCATATTTAATTACAGGAAGAGGAAGTTTCGTCGCATGAAAGTACATGGTAGCGGAGTCGTTTTTGTTTCTGCGAATTCATTTCGTTCGTTTTTCTTTCGACAACTTGTATTCTTGCCCTCTTGATTAATCACTCTTATAATCGTTTCTCACAAGATAGCGATGATTTCATACGTTCCATCTTTTCACATACGTCCGCCCTTTACAGTTATTTCACCGATAATTTCAATATCACGGGATAAATCGAAGCATGCGATATATTCGGAATAAGAAACATCGGAAAATGATTGAACAGTTTGCGAACTGAGGATCCATCCTTAAGATTCTGAAATTTCCATTGGAAACATTTTTTCACGCAGCTTTGAAGTTGGAATCTTTTGATATGTATGATTTTATGTGATGTAAATGCGTTCAAAACCGTGCAGGTGGAAGAAGCATGTGAAGTATGTGGGCGGATGGGTTGAACGGTATTAAAACGAATGGAAAAATGCAAAACGGATTTCACTGATTTATTCGAACATTTCTCTGTAAGCCTATATATGTAGCTGAGTATCTGACTATAGTCTTGCACGTGATCGTTTAGCTCCGATCAGTCGAGGGAACAGATGTCGAAAGACAATAAATGATTTTGAATATTTGAATTTTACATATTCCTGGGTAAAAAGTCGTAACGTGAAACGATGAAAAATCTGTCCGCTATTTTAACATATCTTTCCTACGCTGATAGTAAACATACGAATTTTTCGCTTCAGTGAGAATGATTTTTAACTACTGACCTTGAATAATCGCAGAATATTGGCTACCATAATGGAGACTACGCTAAACGAAGCTCCTATAACACCCGTGACAGGTTTATGGGGCACATACATCGGTGGTTTGTCATTTTCACATTTGTATTCCGATATATCCTGAAAACGAATAAAAGAGAAATCACGCGTGTTTGTATCGTGTCTATTCTACTTGTCGATCAGATTCGCTTATATCGATGCTTTGAATTAAAAACTGATATCGCATATATACGTATGTACGTGTATATATGATACAAAATGGAAATCATTGAACGAACAGATTGTATCGAGTGGTTTATCGTTAATAAACTGTTATGATATATCTGAATCGGTAGCCTATTACACTTCGTACAAAAGAACTTCATTGGTTAACGCGAATGTGGATTTTGTATGCATAAAAATATCCATTTGAATTTTTGTTAAATCAAGTTCACCATTTCTCGCCTTTTATTTCCACTAATTTCTCTTTTACAATTTTATATTCATTCTGCTTGTTCTACTGAAAAATATTGTGGAAATATACTACAATCATCTATTTTGCTTAACAAAGTCACTAAAATAAAAGCATAATTTTCAAACAAGGTTTCGCTTCATAGTTGGATAAATTTTTCAAAATAGATATAGTGATATTTTCAGAAAAACACGTACAAAATGTTCGCAGTGTGATTGAAAAACCAGTGATGTTTCATGCACAAACAAATCGCAAATACGTGTATGAAATAAAATTTTATCATACCTAGCTTTATACGAGCAGCTGAATGTTGGGAGTATATTAAATATACATAGGTGCGATTCGCTAGAAGGCATGTATCGTTGCGTTTGTAAATGTAAATTTAATGAAATCCTCATTTTCATTTTTAATTTTCGTAAAGTCAAATTACTAATCGTTGTTGCAACCGGAGAAGAAAATACGACGCCCAAGTAATTGATCGACTATGGTTATCGATTCGTTTACTAGTTTCTTTATCGACGATCTCTATTTAACGTAAAATTATTATCTCGTGTTCTAAATAATAATCGATCGTTTATTAATAGCTATAAATCTCCGGACGAAATTTATGTAAAATGAGAGATAGATAACTGGAAGAGTTAGTTGTTGGTTACGAGTCTGGTCAATGCTAGACTTATGCTACTTATACATAGTAGCAGCGTCCGTCATGCTTGAAACGGACGGGAGATGACAGAGTATCGATTCTAAATTTTCTACTTGGCGTCAGATACCAAAGAAATAGTGGTCTCTGCAAAGGTTATATCTGCATCAGTGCTATCGCCGCATCTAGGTATATAACGCCAAAGCAGGGATGTAGCAGATGCTCTTCCGAATCATTTCCACTTCACTAAGAATACTAAATGACACCGCGTAAAATGTCCTCCACCATCTTCGATGTTGTTTTGCAGAGTAAATTAAAGAAAGATGTAGTCTTCTTCAAAGTTTCGTTGTAACTTGAGCATTTTCCGATATGTAAATCACTCGTACTATACATGTTCGTCTCTGTTGAAAAGTTTTGCGATAGTCGTCATATTAGTTTAAAAATAGGAAAATGTAAATAAAAATATGATTCAGTTTGAATCTTCGTACGACAGAAAATTAATGAATTTATCGCTTAGTTCACTGAAAAATACATGTAACCATATCCATATGTAATAATAGTGACTTATTACGAATTGTTGATCTGTAAGAGCAGTTGCAATTATATGAAATAATTCTTTGAGAAAAATTAACAGCCTGTAATATGTGTTTTCTTCCTATTATCGGTTATCATCAACCGATAGTCGATACCTTATTAAAATCCGTTAGAAGAGATAATTCATTTAAGTAATTTTCAATCAAGTCTATCGATTAATTCTATTGCAAATGAATATTATTCTTAAATACGTAACATCCTATAAAATTTACCATACATAGAGCTTCGAGTGTTAAACGGACTGAAATTGATAAATCTGGTCTATTAATTTCTGGTGTTAGATGGGTAAAGATTAATCTACCGCCTTGAGGGTATACTTAAACCTGACAAGGTAATCTAAGAAGATACCTAATTTTGTATAATTTAAACATATATTTTACATACGCTTACATTATTTTAAATATTTATCCAACAACTACGATTTTATTTTTTCTATCTTTTGTATCTTAGCTTAGCTTTATGGATAAATTGGTTGCATCTATTTCGAGTTTGCCTTCTTACTAAAAAAAAAAAAAAAAAAGAAACGTACAGATAAAACACGAATACGTAATTTACTATTATTCATATTTTTTCAATTGGATATTTTTTAAAACATTTGCTTACAAGTGGAAAGATTTCCTATCGTAAATCCTACAGAAGAATACTCGAGGTACTGCATCGTACAGAATTCAGATCTATCTGACATAATCATGGTTTCAACAAGTAGAAAATATGAATGAAAATGGTGAATTCACATATTCTGAAGACAAATCTGGCGATAGAGTCGCGCATAAAATGATTTCTTAAAAGGGAATATGCAATCGTGTAGGAAGAAGATTTGTAGGGAGCGTTACAGTTATTTTAACAGAGAGAACGGTAAAAGAAAGAAATCTTCGAATAAAACTGTTTCTTACTAATTTGTTATGTTAAACGATATCTATCACGCGAAAGACGACGCATGAATTGTCAAGTTAGCAATGGTATTGCAGTGCTAAAGATTAGATACGTCTCTCCTACAAATGTAAAATTTATGAGCTTAAAATGTCTTAATATTATTACATGTACTCACTTGATTCATATAAGATCTGACGAATTCCATACTCTGGTCAAGCGCGTATGTATCACTGCTGCAGGAGTCGAGAATAAGCGCGCCTAACGTGGTGTTTGGCAATAATTCATCGTCCGAATTTATTTCGTCGAGAACGTACAGCATAGCCTCCAAACGTTGCATTCCTTTTTCTTCTTTCACTGCACCGCATGGTGATTGACCGATGGAACCTGCCACCTATGAATAAAAATATGATTATGAATAAAATCCATGAATAATATGATAGATTTCCGGTATATACTCGATAATCGTGTTCCCTTACACTTACTTTTTAAAGATAAATTTAACAAAAGCTGCTGCTTATTGAATTGTATGCTACCGTGTATCAAAAATATACAAGTCGTACATCGCTTATATATAAACAGATTTCAAAAATGCACACTCGTGTGAAAATATATCATTAGAGTTGGAAATAATTCCGTTTCTACCTTTGCATTTTTCTGTATGTAAGTAGCGAATTATTAACGAGTTGAAAAATTCTTATGAAATCTTCAAATTTGTTTGTTTCTTCCCGGATTATCCCGGCGCATTTTTCTTTACTAATTTATTAATCACATGTTTATTTATTTCGGCTGGTTCTTTTGATAGTATTCTTTAGTAAACAAGGGTTTATTGATTTTACAGCGCTCGGCAATGTTTTTATCCAAGTGCTATAAATGCTCGAACCAGTTGTAGTCGGGATTTTCCGATTACAGCGACGATGATTCTTTCCGTCGAAAAATTTCCTTGTAATTTTACGTTTATGCGTGAGATAATTGTTTCGTTAGAAAATAAATGGATCCCAGGGATTCATTCTTTTTTTTCTCAGCGAACTGTTGTACATTTTCTCGTAGTCATTTTTCCATATCTCTGTCCCTGTTAATACGTCTTCTATAAATTGTAAATCGTCTGCCGTAATTAACGAAAAGCAGCCAGGTATTAGCGCAGATCCACTTCGGTGTTTAACGGTTGCGCTAATCACGATCATCTAAAAACCTCTGTCCATGTTTTTTTATTGGCTAAAAATTTATGAATTTTGTAGAATAAAAGGAACGAGTGACATTTTTGAAAGAACTGTTCTTTCCCGTCGAGAACATTTATGAAATATTTAGAGACGCAAAAATGTACAAAATGCGCTTGCGTGGAAAGATATATAGAACTAATTGTTGGATTTAATTCCTACCGTGTACTCTAAATATCTTTAATCGCTGAATTTGTTTAATCGTCCTTCTCAGAATCACTCGGTTTGCTATAAATGACTGTCTTTTTAGTGCTCATTGTCAGCCTGGTGATATCCTATCTCTTTTACTCGCATACAAATTTATATCTCTTGGGTAAAAGGACGAAATTCAGGTTTCAATTATGTACAAGAGATTAAACAATTTTTTACCACCTCTTTGCTCTCGTATCATGCGATCCTATCGCACCATAATTCTCCGTGGGCGTGATCTTAGACGGTTTTCTGCAGTTCCATTTCGTTTCAGATGATTTACTATCTTCGGAAAGCTTCCTGCGAAGATATTAAAATCTGACGCGATTTTTCCAACCGTGTCTTCTTTTATCCGCCTATTAAATATACCTAAGTGATCTTTTATGTAGGCATAACTTCACAAACTTTCCACTCTTTAAATTCACAGTTCCCTTTAAATGCGAAAGTATAGATTTGAGAATCGGCGCTGTAAAATAAAGCAAATGTTCCAGCAATTCTTATTGTATTTATTTCATCGTATGTGCTTTCTCTGGCAAGACGGAAAATAAGAAAAATAAAATACTAAAATTACTCGGCAGAAAACTGTCGTCCTCGGTGTCATTTATGCAGCAATTGAGTCAACTCGAGCACCTATCTTCCATACAATACAAGATGTTCCATGTTTTGGAAACGTTACGTAAAGCATCATTAAGTAGTTATAATGAAAATACGAAATACAGAAAGAATAATATAAATTTTGGTGACGCGTTATCAAGGGAAATCAATCTTTCTTAAAAATTATAAAATTCGATCTATCCTTTCAGGGAAGGATAACAAGTTAAGAGGAAAGAGAGAGAGAAAAAAAAAGAGGAATACATCAAACGAATATGGATACGTGTAGCGAATTAATACAAAGAGATAATCGATTCATTAAGATGAATTGGAATCAAAATGAACTTCATAAAGTAATAAAATTCGTACCTTGAAATGAAATATTAGCAGGTGACGCAGTAGCTGCCTGGTACCTTATACCTTTGCCATAATTTTTTAATGAAGTTTCAAACGTATCTATACGTAGTATCGCGGGCACAAGGCCTAGGGTTTAGCGAATAAAGCAGATACAATGTCGCGAGAACCGAGACGTTTTTAAACCATAAACAGTGTCGCGAGAGCCGAGGCGTCGTTAGGCCCATCAATGTGTCGTCGGGTCCTTCAAGTGAATAGTTTTGTAGGAAAGGTCTACGTGACCTTGGCCACGAGCGGCTGCGGGACACGTGCGTGGTGGGCCTAAGGAAAGACAAAGGGATGCGAGAACGGAGTATAGATCGAGAGGTCAGAGCGAGAGCTGAGTTGAGAAGTCGAGGTGTGCGAATCGAGAAGTAAGAGAGTACGAGTTGCGTTTTCGAGAGATAGAGTTGTTAGCGTTTGTATGATAGTTCATGTTCAAACCACCATCGTTCTTCTGTCAAATCAACACTTGTACGATCCATACATTTTAAATAAACTTGAAGTATCACGATATATAATAAATAATATTCCGCCACCGTGATACTACATATATTTATATAACGTTTTTGTCTCAGTTATGCTCATAGAACATCCTAAAAGAATTTGACCTCGGAAAACTTAGAACACCATGTGTTATACTCTAACAACGGTACATTTCTTCTGTTTCTATTTCGTTCTGCCTTTAATCCTATTCAAGTAAACTACACAGCCATTTTCAGGACACATTCGATCAGGTTGTTATTTTATGGACCAGGGATACATGAGAACCTGAATCAGAGTACTACGCTACCAGCTCTGGATATATGGCATGGCTTAATACCAACTGTTAACGCGTATGTACATTGTACATCGTAAACAATTAGCTGCGTCTAAAAGAGAATGTGCTTGATGAATCCTATAAGCTAGCAAAGTTTCTTAAACATCGAGCGAGACAGTTGGACAGTTTTTCTCGTTGCTTTGGATAACGCAAAAGCAGTTACAACTCGTTCATACTTACAAAGCGAAAGAATTACAGTCACATATTCTCTTCTATTATAATATCGTTGGAATAATTTGTTACTCGATATCAAAGAGAATATAAAATGTACGCCACGTCTCGCTAATCTTACAGACGTTTCTTCATAAGTACGATATAATGTTCGTTATTTATGCGTTCATACAGCATTAGCAAAATTCTGGGAAATTTTGTTAAACTGCAAAACTATCAGAATCTTCGCACAATTTTTAACATTTACAGTATTTAATTAATTATCCCAACAAACGGATTGTAAACAGAAAAAGAAATTCTTTCAAACATCACTCTGAACGCATCTAATGTTACGAAGTTTCTCTTTGGGATCTGATGTTTGTTATCTTGCGATAAGTTCCATTTTCTTGCACAAATACGTTTGTCTATCAAGGAAAAACTGACCTTAGAAAATCGAATCGTCTATCTGACCTATTTTTAGTACGCGAAGAAAACTTAAATGCGCGCCTGTCGTGATTTATGTGGTAAGTACGTACATGTTTCTTTCTCTTGATATTGGGTCAGTCCATAAGTTCGTGCGCATTTCTGTACATTTGTGAAAAACACGTGATCCGTAAAAATCGTCTTACGAAGATGGAACTCAAAAGCCACCGTCAAGATGACGGAGAATTATACGTATAAACATATTGCAGATTGAAGACGAGCTTAGCATCGCATATTCAATTATTCTGTTAGATTATAGCGATACGAATTTTGTGGACCAAACGTGTTAAACGATTAACAAATTGTTATTGTAGTTGTTATGAACAGTTGCTTCTAGTTTATATAGTATACATAAAATAATAATACAAAGATATATATATTCGTCCTTTTTTCATAACAAATGCTATACATCGTTTCAAAAGTTACATCTCAGCTATTACTTCGTTAAAAATGTATGGTGATCGACGATGATCCAGCGTTTTCGTTTTCTTTTAATATGACAATTTAGTCAAATTACCCTTCTCTATATATTATTAAAAGACAACAAATTGTAGGCATCGTATGACATTTATCTACGAAAGGAAAGATCCTAAGTTGCTAATGCTATAATAATATCTGTCGTATTAGTGTCAAATAAGAATCGTATAAAATGGAACAACCGGTAACATTTCGTGACTCGGTGCATTCACTTATAGATTAAGTTAGGGAAGAAAAATGCATTTCACGTTCAACTCTCTGGAGCTTCTCCGAAACATGCCAGTTCTACCGATACGTTAGAAGCGAAAAAAGAAACAGAGTCCAATATTTCCGACTACATAAAAGGACCACGTGGAATAAAACGTTTCATCGATCAACATTATATGGCAAAGAGCACATTACCTTGTCTCGTTAATTAATACCTTTTGCCAATTGTAGAGTAATTAAAGTAACTTTTGTTACGTGATACAGTGTGAGAGTGTATTATTAATGTTAATTAAAATAACGCGATAGTTAAAAGAGCACGAAACTTTTATCGAGATATTGTTGAATTTTTTAGTCGTTGTTACTTCGTGAAGAATAATCATGCAATAATATGTGATCCGTCCGAATAAACTTTGGAAGCAATAAAACGGTGAAACAAATTTTAAATTAGCTTCTGACAGATCGTTATAAAGATCAGACTTTGACATTTACGTTTGTAATGATTTGGGTGGAGAAAAGGAATGCCCTGGCTCTACAGAGTAGCTTGACTCTGTAAAATTTTCGTGGGAAAAACCACCTTGACTTTCGTGTCGCTTGCCAGCGTGAAAGCATCTTCGAAGGAAATCAACTTATGGAGGTGAAAATAGATACTTGCTCCTTTAAAACGTATCCAGGCGAATTATTGTATGATTTTTCTTCGCCAAGTTCTAGCAGTTCGACAATTTTTCGATCAAAAATACCACGATCCATTACCTTCTACGTCCGATGTCACAATTTTATAGAAATTTATAAGAAACGAATGTTGCGAATCACATAATAATTAATTCATAAAATAATACGAAAGGAAACGGTTGAAAAAGTTAATTGTTTGCAACGTAGCATTTAAACGAATATCCCTCGCACTTCTTTTCTCCTTCAATTAATATTCAGCGTCATTCGTTTTGAGTTTAAAGGATGTTAAAAAATTTGCTTCGGGGAATACATATTCCTTTTCGATAATATCGTGCGCTGTTTCCTGTTTACTGAAACTTTTCAGCATTCGTGTTTCATTTGATACGACTCTCTTCTAAAAATTCTCAATTTTCCTCTGCGGAGATAATGCTGATTTCGATACTTAATAATGTAGTAATGTGTATTGTAAATGCGGCGAAGCTTTCGCGTGTCCTGTGTGGCACTACAATAAGGCAAAACCCGTATTATTTTAGTGTTAATAATACAACAACAACATATGTATATATATATATATAATTTAAATTAATGGAACAAAGTAGAATGAATGCAATATGTGAATATAGCAAAGGAATTTGCTTGGATATTATTTTATAGGAAAAGAACCTATACATTCGTCATACGTACGTAACTGTTTTTCACGAAAATTCAGAGAGGCGATGTGTGTACGATCTATTTTCACATTTATTCTTCTCTCTGTTTTAATGGAATGTAGAATTTTTCAAATGGGATGTTTAAATATTGAAACTAATAATTTATGTACGTCGATGCGAACGATGAAAATGTAGAAGCTATATAGTTCGATATTGGAATATAAAAACAAGGGTGTTTAAATTTCCGATATAGATAATCCCCTTTGATGGGAGGAAATTTTTATTTCGTAGTAGAAAGTTAGCAGTTCATGTGTATGATACTTCAATCATTGTGTATTCAAAGCGTTAAACAGACAAAGCAAATTAAAGTAAAACGGATAAAACGTAAAAATTTATAAGGTTTGTTTATTTCAATGACTCTGAATTGCGCGAGAGAATTTATTAACACTGCCATCTTACAACTTGTAACTTGCAAAAGTTCGCTAATGATATTCTTTATTTCCGAAATATTCGTTTCGGAAGTGAAACTGTTACGTAATTTCTGAAGTTAGTCGAAGTTGGTAAGTGGCTTAATTCCTTTTCGCCGAACTTAGTAATGAAATTTGGTGACACAATGAAGCTTCGAGTACCGTAGAATTTTACATTCATACGTCAATTTCAGACGATTTGTTATCTATAGAAAATACAATAGAATTATACATACTTGTTCGTGCATAGGAAAGATTCCTCCGAGAATTACATCACCATTGATACGTATAAGCTTCGAACCATCCTCGTCGCGTCCCTTTCGAATGTGGCACTCGCTTACTATGATAAAATATAACATCCATGTTAAGATCTTCCCCACGCTCATCTTGTACGAGGCAGCTCCGATTCTTCCCTAGTATCTGCAACATGAAATTGAAAAATTACTTTCTTCCATTGTAAATAATTAATTTCTGCGCAATTTGTCACAACACGCTCGTACAAATTGGTTTACTTCATTTTCCTAGATAGACTGCTGTCCAAAGGGTTTGATAAAAGTTGAATTTACATTTATAATAAATGAATATTATATAATATTTAATAAATAGTAAAAAAAAAAAATAGGAATAAAAGTAAATCGTATAAATTGAAATTTGGCAAATAAAACTGCTAATAGAATTATTAATCTCTCTGCGACTCCAGGAAATTCAAAATTGGCGAATTGGTCTTTCTGGTCCTTCGAGTTTTATAGGATACCATGGAATACTCGGTTTAGAAATTAGGATGCGACACAAGTAGAAAATGACTAGATGCTAGAACTGTACTCATTCGTTGTAGTATCTTTGCAGAGTCATTCTGGGATAGTAGCTAGTATACACAATGGAGAATTCGTGGGGTTGTTGTTCCTGCGAGCTACGAGGATGTTTGAAAGCAGTTAGACCCCAGGTGTTCAGGCGTTTAATGGGACCGTTAATTGTTGCGACGCGTCTCCAGGTTTATAATACTTTGATCCTCGGGAGTTTAGAATTGCATTTGTTACTAAATTCCCAGTAATACGTGACTTCTACATTTTCATTCTCGTTACAAAATTAATATTGTTTGTCACAGTTATCTGCTCAATGGACTGCAATAAAATGAACGAAACTGAAATAAAAAAAAAATATTTTGGTTAAACCTGTTAAAACTTGATGGAATACGAATATATTATTAAAAATTGGTACTTTGAATATTCCTAGAATCAAGCAGGTAAAGAAAATTGTTCCGGACAGAGACTATCTGTTATTGCAGATGCCACTTATAATTACAACAATTTCGCGGTAATTGGATTCCCCGTTTTCTTAATGACACGCTAT
This sequence comes from Bombus breviceps, assembly GCA_014825925.1. NCBI lineage: Eukaryota > Metazoa > Arthropoda > Insecta > Hymenoptera > Apidae > Bombus > Bombus breviceps. The sequence continues at coordinate 758,770 of CM026192.1, read as the reverse complement.
TCGTTTCTATATAATTCGTGCACGTATTGGGAAACGTTCGCAAGATCTCGATGTTGGTTAATCCGCGATTGAAAACAGAGGAGGATTAATCAGAAATTTCAAGTCGAATTAAGAGAAAGATAAATTTATTCGTTTCGTTCGAGTATTTCGTTCAGACTCGTTCAGTTCAGTCGCTCGATTAAATTAGTAACATTTGCAAGGAACAGCCGATCCCTGCAGAAGACCTGCAAGTTCAACCGCGTTGACGGGAAGCAACGTTCAGCTACTTTCGAAACAGTCAGCTTCTAAAAGTTACGTAAACTCAGTTTTCCCAAGTATTTTGGGATTGCTGCTTCAAGCATAACGTCGCGTTATGAGACGTAGCAAAGTTCAACAGCCTTGTAACCCTAACAAACATTGTATTAAACACCACGAGATTGCACAGTTAGTTGTACAAGAGGACGCATTTACAAAAGACAGTAGGTAAATTGAAGGGGAACGAGATGATCCAAACATATGGTGAGACTGAGAATTCGCGTGGATAACGAATGGTTGAGAACCAAACGAATATTTATGTTAGACCACTAGTTATAAGAAGCAGGAGCGATTCAGAGAATGCATGGCGAGACTTAGCGTGCATGGTAACAGATGGTTTCACTGCCATGCAACGTGTCATGCCATGCATAATGCTTTGTTGCGCGTATGAGATCTTCGAAGGTATAAACTGATCGAGAAAGTCAACCGTGAATTTTCAGAAAGTTGATCAGAGTCAGAATTAACCCGTAATTAGGAAACTTTCTAATACGCGCATACGCGAATACCTGTCATTATTGAGAATATCGCGTATCGGAAAATGCTATGATATTAGCTTTTCACTTCGAAGGAACACGAATATTAATAATTACAGCCTGGTCGCCGCCTGTTCAATACCAGTTGCTGTGTTGTAATCTCGCTCGTAGATTCGACCACCTCAACACGTGGCCCCTTGATTGATGTAGATGCACATTGCTAAGGTACTGTTAATCACGGGAAATTACCTATCATAAATTATCAACTGACTGATAACCCACACTCTCATTCAGGATCGTACATCGACTAGAAACATTACCTAAGTATGACGCGCGAATTTTCACGAAACTTGGTACATCACCTTTTTTACCGATAATTTTCTATATTTAGAGGAACTAGCTTAGAGAACGTTTAAAGAAATTTAGAGAATGAAAGCCCGCGAAGAGATAGAAGATATATTTTCTTAGAATATTTTGGAAACTATTAGAGATAAAAGCGATTCTATTAAAAAAAAAAAAAAATATATATATAAAATGAAATGAAATTGTTGTAGTTTTGAGTACACTGATCGATACAATTTTCCACCCTCTATAAATTATTCGTTAATTAATACATTGCTATTATCCATTATATTTATATTATAATACTTCGAACTTGTAAAATTAACGTCGTTAAAAATCGATAATGAAATAATCAAAGAGAAAACATACAAAAGTTACAAACTAATTTAGTAGTTATTTCGATGTTAAATCCGCAGTCGCCAACGAAACGTTGACGCAGTGGACACTTCTTTAACGTCACACGGTTTCCGTGATATGAGAGATATCCGAAGGGCATGCGAGTTCTCGCTTGGATAATGCTCGCTTAAAATAAAATTATATTAAATAAAATTGTACAAATTATACATTGTAACGAGTAAATTATTACATAAAATATTTTCTTTCATAAATCATACAATCTCCCTTTCAACGAATTACACGTACAGTTCCACTCTCTTGTCACATTTTGAATAATCTCTTTTTGTTAATTTTTTCAACTGAGATACATTTTATAAAATAAGAATCCATCCAATCTCTGCTACTTTACTACTACTACTACTACTACTACTACTACTACTACTACTACTATTATAAAATATCGTAATAAAACGTCGAAACAAAACGTTTCACTAAAAAGTGTAAATTAAAGATTGTGCTATACATTATTTATTAAAACATTAAAATAGGACATGGGAATCATCAGAGTACATATTTGGGGAGTTACAGCAAAATAATAAAAAGTAAATGCGGAATGTATTTCAATAATAAAGCATTGTGTTCTGTATATAGAAGTATTTTATCATAACCACAAAATAAGATGTCTGATGAAAATAGCGTAGTCTCGTAAATATATTTGCCATGTAATTTTTCCTTTAATAATACCCCTCGCAGATTCGATTATTTGATAATTGTTTATTCTTGCTTTTATCAACTCTCGACATACACACAACACGCACATCGACAACCAGAATAAATTACTAGCAACTCAACGGCAGACTATTAAATGGTAATCTATGTATGGTGTATGATTTATGAATTTGAATCAATAATTCTCGGTTCCGCGTTGCAGAGACACGTCGCATCATCATCGATTGCATGCAACTTGGTATCAGTTATAGCGGCATATAATACTCTCAATTCCATTTCATTCCATTATGCTATTTTCTCGCGTAATAATATCCTCGAGTTGCAATTACGTTATTTTCATTCTGCGTACGCATTTTCCAGCGCACAGTCCAAGAACTGGTCGAAAAATAATTTCACAATTTTCTAGCATCTGAAAGTTGAAGAGAGCTTGTCGATCGAACGATCTGATCGAAGCGCGAGGCGTTTAATCGATTGGAGAACTGACGCTAAGAAACTCGTTAAACGATCGAATATTCCTCGACGCGAGATAAAAATTCTTTCAACACGTACGCTAGCTTCTAAAGAAAAAACGAGAAAATTAATCGAACCGTTCCTTCGGATATCCTTCACGGTGAATTTCCCAGGAATTTCAGTAGATCGTGAACTATACAAACAGACAGGCGACCACCGACTGCCACGAGAAACTTTTGCACACCGCAAGAACGTTCCTTAACATTCTGATATTCGAAGACGCGGTTAATAATCTCGATAATAATCGTATAAGAAATATGCATGAACGCGAGCTAAGTCTCGTTGTACGACGGCTCTTACTATGTGGCCTGTGATCTAAAAACGGAGAATGCGGGTTTTGCAGCCCCCTACACGGCCGTGTACTCCGAATAAGAACAATCATATCGGGGAATTTCATCCTGATTGTCACATCACCGTGGAAAAAGGAATTTGGTGTGAATGTTTATGGCGAGTAACTGAATTTCGAGTGGTCGTGCTTTGCTCTGAAACGCTTGAAAGCAAAGTGTGAAAGAAGAGTACATGGCAGCCCGAGCTTTTGAGTGGACACGATGGTACGTACATAGATGTGTCCTGGGAATATCTGCGTAGTTTGCCTGGACTGAGTGAAAAAGAGTGTAAAATGAAGAAGAGGAAAATGTGTTGGGATTGCTGCATGTTGTGTGAAAGAGTTTAGCTCCTCGGGTGGTGCCGAGAGTGAGAGTTTTGTGCCGCTGAGTGATTTTCTTTCCTGTCTTTCGTACGATCAAATTGTAGTTTAATCGAGAGTAATAACAATTAGTTAGAACCGCATCGTTAAACAGATTGTATATTTGAACGATAGAGTTTGAATGGCTTTCATTAACGTGGCTAGTGAACGAAAATTCGGCCAGACTGCCGTTTCATTTTTCACCCGTTTCATTTATCGACACGTCTATTGATTTCGGCTGGCAGTGGAGCAAAGGAAAGGCATCTGTCGAAATGCAAATAATCCACGTAAAGGAAATGTCAATAATGTTACCGTCATACAGCTGGAATTGTATCGACGAAAGGAGAATTGAAAACTGTGGAAATAGTTGGTTTTGAAATTGTTTGATAAGTTCAAGGTTACGTTAAAAATCGTTTGGCAAGAACAATGGCGAAGCAGAATTCAAGAAAGCAAAATTAATAGGTAGATTACGAATTTTTATGCATTTCTGTACAATTTTAATGGGTGGAAAATATGTATAAAAATACAAACCTATGAAACACTCAAGGTACAATATTCGTCGTGATATCTATACAGTAGGTATGATTAAGTGTTAATTTCTTGTTTCTATCTGCCTCTGCAAATTATTATAATGCCTAAAAAGATTATGCAATGCGAAAACGTTGGAACCACTAAATCAAAGGTAAACATTTAGGATTACTTTATGGATCGTGCTTATACATATATCTTACATGCTTGAATACCTAATTTGTTCAAACCATCCATCACTATCTATCTATTCAGTGTACCCTGAATTTTGGAATTTTCCAAACAAGATCTATATTTGGTATCAGATATTTAACTAACATCGACCGTAATATTCAAGATATCAAAGATCAATATTTTATGAAATATTTGTCTCGTTATTGTAGCAGATATGAACAATAAATTTTAAAACTGTTTCAAAGTTGGAATAAACTAGCACGCGTGCTTTATATTTTCTCTAAATGAGTCAGATGAGGCGAGAAACGCTTTGGAAGAGAAATACAGTAGTGTTTCTTTCCTTTTTCGTTTCTTTTTCGTTATTTTTCATCTCATTCGTTTCGTTGAGAGGCGAAGATCACGGTATCATATATGCCGAGAGAAGATCGCTATACTCTCATTTTCCTAAATAGTACTTTTATTAAATTTCTTTTCCTACGTTGCCACTTACCATAATTTCAGTCAATTTCGATAGAAGAGGAATTTTGTCGCATCCTAAGAGTATCCCACAGGAGGAATACTTATAACCAATATCTTTAGATTAAAATGGAAAGCATACAGTTTCTCAGAAGAAACGAAGTGTAACGCGAGAATAAAAAATGATATTTGCCCTGGTACTTTGAAACGAACCACGGTAAACACGAAATCCTTACTATACAGCATAGAAGACTATGGAACTCGTGGAATCGAAACAAATTGCAATTCTTTGCGCGACTGAAAATAGATAAAACGTATGTAGACAAAATGAGCTACCTTTACGTCAATGATTCGTTCACGAAATTCACATTTACACTTTCTATTTTTATGTAACAACGCGTTAAGAAATTGTTAATTGTCGTGCATTTTGAAGGAATTACAGAATTGTGAATATATGCAGGTACTTTAAATATCTTACAATTTTACAATTTCTTGCTGCGTCTTACTTTTTAAACTTTGAAGTTCAAAATTGCGTGGAACATCTGGAAAGTAGGTAAAATATAGGCGAATAACATTTATAAACAGCATATAATAAATATTAAATTTCAGAGATTTTTCATTGCGGCAAGTCTGAGAATTATCGTTTAGTTGAAACTTTAAAATCAATTTCGCTCTGCATCGTTAAAAGGTGCTCTGCTTCATAGTTTTTCCAATACAGAAAACGTCCGCCCTTCTGACAAACTTTGGGTAACTGCTAACAAGGCTTGTCCTTTAAGTCTCTTTGATCCCATCACTTGAGATTCCAGAAGCAGCCACGGAGCGCTCGTTTTAGGCAGTACGTTAATCATTTTCTTTTTCCTTTATATTCCATTTTCATTGTCCTTTCCTTATTCTTATAAATGATCCCTGTTGTAAGAACGTGATTAGATGATTCTGATTATTAAGCATAACCGAATTGTGAATAGTTTGGTATATCGGTACTTTTTCGACAGAAATCTATTACGTTTATTAGATGGATGGATGAAACAACGGAACAAAAATTGTGTTCTGGAAACGTAGGAGTTTCGGACTAAACAGAAATTAACTTTAACTCGCGAACCTAAATCCGAATTCATGGTGGAAACTAAAATATCACGCGAATAAATTCACCTATCGAAACAAGACAGAATTATTTGAAATTTCGAGGGAAAACTGGGAGGAAATGCTACAGATAAAAATATTAGTAATAATTCGCTAATCCTATGATAGGCTGAATTGATACTTTGTAATTTTAAATTAAAAATTTGTTGATTTAATAAGGATATCTTCTCGGTGTTAGTTAAAATTCTTCTAGATGAACATATTTCAAATAAACGTATATGTATAGGAGATTTAATCTAGCTGGGAAATTGTGTAAGTACGTAAATCTAGGCGTACTGTTTCCTCACACTGCTCATCCTGCTTTACTTTGTTTCACGGCTTTAAATTCCTTCGTGTACGAATTATTAAAAGTTCAAGGAGAAAAAGATGTTCCGTTCTCTAATTATCTCGCTCGGCTACACTTCATCCATTCGTCTTTACGGGTGTCTTTGTCTGAAATTTAAATAAGTGGGCAAATATGCTGTCCGCTGCAGAAGAATCGCGAAATTTCGAGGGCATCTCCTGCTAATGCTGTCGGCGTCCTGCATGCTCGCCTGTCCATCAAAGTCAGGTGTGCCGTGCGTTCATGTGCCGGTCAACGTTAATTAAGAAGTCCGCTAGTCCAGATATGCATTGTTGTCCACGTATGCCAGTGTTTCTCAACCTTTTTCAAGCTACAACTCCATTTTCCGGCAAAATAACGTACGACCGTACTCTGCTAAAAAGACGCTTTTAATAGAAGGAGCGTTCAGACGATCAATATTATTGACGATATTATCGTCAATATTTGAGGTTTTCAACATTATAGTGGCTAGAACACCCCCTAGACGATCAATATATTATTGTCAATACGACGTTGAGAATCTTAAATTCATCTATAATGTTGCGTATTGATTAGAACCATCGATGGGATATCACGATAAAAAGCTGTTGGAAGTCGTCTTAACGAAGCTTTCTATAAAATTAATTACGACTGTCGGATTGTTCGAAGTTTAAGAAAAATTGAGACACGATGTTGAATAATATCTACTAGCTTCTTTCATGATACTCTACTGCCTATAGAATAGCTGCACGAGCTTCTTTTTGAGAAACTCTTTGTCATCTTCGATAATAGATTCCTTCAAGTAGCTTTAGACTATCCAATTTTTTTTTTCTCCCCAGTGGAGGATTTTATAAAAAGTAGAATAAATGATAGTAAGCGTGTGTCATATTCGATATATAAAATGAATGGAATTGAATATCCTAACTGACATTCAATATCCTTTATCTAGTTGGAAAACGAAACCCTTTTAACTAATCAATTCTGAATTTTTCCTCTTTAGCTAAAAATAGGAGATGTTTTCGTCATAGAATTCCAGTATTTTAATAAAAGTGCGATAAATAATTTTATGTCTCCGGAATTTCCGGAACAAGTCGATGATAAAATAACCACGACGATCTCTCAGAAAACATTTTGCTATTTCCTCAAGTTTGGAACGTCACAGATTGAGAATCTATGACGTGAAGGTTCAGCTTTTTATCTGAATAAATAAAATTACGATATTTAAAAGATTTTTAAAACGTAGAGACATTAAAATTGTAAGAGATAACAAATGTTTTGTTCATCGTAATTAAAATATTTCATTCTTACGCCTAATTTATTATCATTCAGCGTTATGGTATTACAAACGTAAATCGCGATATTACTTAGGAAATACTGACTTACACTTGTTCTACGAGCAGGTAAAAAGTGGTTTACAGGTAGCAAATTAGAAAAGAGGATATTAATAAAAGCAACAGAAATAAAATTAAAATCTCATGAATGAAACATCAAGGAGATATCGAGACGCGTAGTAAAACATATTTACACGAAGGGAAAATGTGTATACGATGAAATGAAATCTAAGCTGTTCTCCATAAAAGAGGAATGCAATTTTACTGTGTAATAACGCAGCGAACATTAATCGGAACGAGAGCTATGACAGAACAAAATTAGTCCCTTCAAAAAAATTAATCGAAAATGCAACAGAAATTTTTTATCAAAGGGGTCATTTGCAGAGAAATTGATTTTTTAGAAATATCGAACGCATCTATACTTGTCACGTAATAATGTATGATGTACTTCGGTGAGATTTTTCCCCTCTAATAATATCGATAGTACGTACAATAATAAATTACATAATACAATGTTTTCGAATAATTGCTTCGTTGAAAACGTAAAATAAAATCTATAAAGTTTGATTTGTTTTATTATCAAATATGCTGCCATATATTACGCAAGAATTGTATTATTATCACTGACTGTTATATTATTGCTACGATACTATTGTACCGAGTACCGATAACATGTATAAAGACTAAATAATTATTAAAACGATTGTTGCAAAATGTGCGTAGAAAATGTTTTCTCTGAAAGCCATCTAGTTTGTTAACTTATTCACTGGCATTCTTTCTCGCACAATGGATATTAGTCAATGGCTAGACAAAGATGTATTGTTCATAACTTCTAGCGTAGCTTAACTTTATGTAGCACGAAAAGTTGAAATAACTGTTTGCTGCAGTTGTTCGACTTTCGTTATGTTCCGAATATAGATAATCGATATGTTATGTTTCTGTAAATGAAAATCGTGCTTACAATTAGATTTCATTATATCTGATTAGATATACGCACGTACACAAAGTGATTCTAATAACTGGGCCAAACTATTGGTATCTCTGTTCTAAGCGAAGTTACAAACGAACATTTTCCTCTGTTTAACTAACTATACCATCCTGTGGCGCGAGTTTTCTCGCAATAACATCCACGCCTGTGCAAACTGCGATTCCACTTTTATTCTCATATGGAACCACTTTTTACACAATTACTTTTTCTCCATAAATTGATTTTTTTTCCACTTGTTTCGCGAGTAACGTTATCGAAAACTCGATGATTATTTCGATATTAATATTTTTCATGCCGCGTAAATACAAAAATATTTCGTTAATATTTAAAATAATTGTATCAAGGTGGACAAAAGTTGAGAAGAAGATAATCGAACGATATTGTTTTTGGACAGTCGTTTTGTGTTCGAGCGTACATCAATTACATGTTGCAGAGCTCGGCGTAGTTCATAAATGAATTGATGATATACAGGTGTCGGACGAAATAATGGAAACATCTCTTATATGACATATATACAATATACGTACATACACATATGCAAATTTGCGCTCTCGCGAAACATATGTAAAAAAAAAAAAAAAAAATGGAATCCAAGCAAGCGTTATGCTTTTTCTACTAAATAATATTTTGAATATTGTACTTTTTTTATTCTATATATTTTTGCATATATATTACGCGCATACACGTTCATTCTATGCATTTTTGCACTTTTTAATTTCTCACGGATAAAAATTCGCAATCTATCAATAACAGCTCTCGATAAACTAATTAGTACAGACATGATACATGTTTATTAAAAATATATTTTTCAAATATCTGAAATACAAGATAAATACTTGCCGAGGTTCCCTACACTTTTACTGATTTGATCACGTTATACTTTAATCACTGCGGATACCGAATATGTCATTTGTCCCTTTGAAAACGCTGTGTGAACGTATTGCGAAATTTTTCCCCACGGAAAGATTTTAGTAAAGTGTAAATGTTCTGTTCCAAATGTTCTTTAATTACTGGAATTTTCTGGCTGCACGACTATGAGATAGCGGAATTATGAATTTTGTAACAGCTGTGCAAAGACTTTCAGATCTTTTCCAGTCGTTAAATGTGCCACTAATGAGATGCGTTATCGTCACACGCAAAAACCGAAGAATATCTAGCACAAGGTTTATATCTGTTCAAAAGCATTCTTCTAAGAGTCTGAAAGATCACCTTGTAGATTACGTCCTAGCCCGGTCTAATGGCTCTTTCGCGGATGATATATCGTGCTTCAAGTTCGAGAGATGAGATTTCTTTGCATCGGCATCGCATCGCTGGGGCAATATTAGTGGAAAAATTAGAAGAGCAGCCAGCTGAAAGAGTAAAAGAAATACAGTTTGGAAAAATTTACATTGTTTTCCTTCAGGAATCCAGGTATATAACCGCGAAAAGGAACTTTAACAGTCAGCGATCGGACTACTTTTGATCAGAAGTTTAAGTAAAAGTAGCGTATTAGTTAAGATAAAAATTGCAAAGGTAACGCGTTCGAATATTTTCACCTAGCCATTTTTCATCTTGAATTTAAGATCGGCCGAAATACGAAGCGTAAAATTTAGCAAATCTTTGACGACAAGTACGAAGCATCGTTGGAGCATCCTCGAGAAATATAAAACGAATGCCTGTTTGCTAACCTTGCCCATTTGTAGTAACTCGAAACTCGTGGAATATGCAATGTTCTATACCTTATACAACTCTAGCATTTCGAACGTTTGCAAGAACCTGTCTGACATCGTAACTATGAGAAAAAAACAAACGAGAATATCTTACGCTTTGTCTATCTTATTTGAATTGTAAAGCCATTACTTATACGAACAGTGTATTTCGAGTGATTACGCTGATAAACTTATATGAAGTGGCAGGACGAAACTTATGCGGCAATCTAATATAATGCGGAGAAAAGCGGCTTCAATTTGGAAATGCATTCTGGCCGAATACTGCCCAACGTTGGAATAAGAGCGGTTGAAGCTATTGTTCGTCATCAATTCATCCTCTACGAATCATAGCTAAACAATCGTAACTATTATATCTGCAATTGGACCACCGCCTTCGTCGCTTTGAATTATATCAAGGTAATCTCGATACAGGATCATTGGCAATGTAAGTAGACGAGAGCCAATTTAAGTCTGTCGATAGTTACGTTGTACCAGGAATTATGGAAACGCTCGGAGAAGGCACATCTTCGTGAATTTCATTTCTTTTCGCTGTTATACGTAAAATAATAGTATTTGCAGCACTCTATTATCAGCAGACATTCTGCTCGGATAGCGAAACGTTTGGATATTGCAGCAGAACGTTCAGATATCGAGATATTCGGATAATGGTGTTCGGATACGAGAGGTTCTATTATATTGCTACAAAATTTGAAAGGAAACTGCTATTGTTAAATTCGTCCATAACTCGTACGAAATTAGAAAAATTCATATTAAAACAATAATTATTCTTCCTTGTTATATGTAACTATTTTTATAATTTAGACCAGATTCGAACAAATTTTTAATTCATATGATTACAAGTCCTCGAAATCTCTTAGAATTTAACAGGATGAAACTATAGATTCACTGCGTTTTTGCGCTTTCATTGTCGTCTGTGACCAACACTATTGATTCTTCTCTCTCTCTCTCTCTCTCTCTCTCTCTCTAGAATCGAGAAGCAAATTTAGATTAATGTAATGTTAAAATACATACACACACACATAGATATCATTTTTAAATATTTCACGCGTGTATTGTACGTAATATTCCAATATGTTTAATATGTGAAACGAATATACGCAGGAAGATATGATGTTTTAACTAAGACATAATACGATATGAAAACTTTCATTCTAAGCGTGTCACACAATTCCCGGTAATCGGACTGCGGTGAATAAGAGATTAAGTGGCCTTATTTCTCGTTTAAACAAGTGTCATGTACAGCTGTTCAAGAAGTCGAGTTTATGAAGTCGTTGTGCAATAAAGCAGCTTCAACTTTGAAATCTCCGTGCACTTACAGTGGAAACCAGTACAGTACCTAATCTCAAATCGATTGAAACTTATATTTTAATTGTGTTCTCTCAATTACAGAACGCGTCGTCCCATATTGCATACGCTGGCTGTTCTTAATTCGTAGTTTAAACAAAATTACGTAGTTCATCAAATAATTTTGTAATGTGCTCGATGGAAGAGCGCTATTGCGAAACCAAGGGCCGTTAAACTGATCGAACAGAAAGGATAACACGTGGCCAACGCACTGTTTAAATAAAGAAGAAAAAAGAAGAAAATATCGGCGGATCAGCGGCGATTAAATGCCTAATCGATTGAAAATGCGCCCTTGTTCATGAGCATTAGGATGCCTAGTGGTTTTACGCCGAAAACGATAACTGATTCACATTGTTGACAAAACGATTAATCGGTTAGAAAGTTAAAAATCCGGGGGGAAAAAATGTCGTAAGAGTCGTTTACTAGAGTTAGAAAGAGATACAGAGTTAATCGTTGCAAGAAGAATAAAAATGTAATCATAAAAATTCCAATTAAACTTCAGTTCGATACGTAATTCGAGAAGTAATTGCGTTCCTCTCGGAAGAAAGTGGAAGAACGCTTTCAACGACAAAGAAGTTAGCCTGAAAGTACACGCATGTATACCGTAACAAGTACTTTTTTGCTTGCACACACGTATATACCCAGCGTTCTTTCAACCCTTTGAATAGTGAAGTGGTTGCTTGACCAAGTCAAGAATACAGATGCCAGGGTTACTGTGACGTGATGTTAAATTATGCAAATAAGAAAAGTGCTTTTTCATGTAAATATGTAGCATATATGTACACTGACGATCACACATTATCATGCAAAGTTGTTCCGCTTCTGTGCTATATACTTTAAACTTTTTAACGCGGTGGAAATTTTGTCCTAAGGCATGCGACCATATTACGCTGTCGATACTGTTACATCCACATTTATAGATAAAACATAAACATTTGACGTTCGTATCTGACATATAGTTGAAATTTTCATTCGTTACATTAATTAATCTCAAGAGTGAAAATTTGCGGAATGGCAGTTTCACTATGAAATGAGAAATCGTTAAACGAAATATACAGGGTGGTTGATAGCTGGTGGTACAAACGGAAAGAGGGTGATTCTACGCGAAAAAAGAAGTCGAAAATATGGAATAAAAATTTTTCGTTCGAGGCTTTGTTTTCGAGAAAATCGACTTTGAATTTTCGCTCGGTACGCGCGCACTTTATCGCGTCTCGTTATAAAGTGGATATCATCGCAGTTTAAGTTTGTTTTTGCTGTAACGGAAAATTAGGAATACATAATGAAATAATATGAAGTGATCGTAAAGTTTATTATTACAAAAATTGCTGAAAAAAAACGAAGAATTTTTATTCTATATTTTCGACTTTTTCTCGCGTAGAATCACCTTCTTTCCGCTTGTACCACCAGTTACCAACCACCCTGTATAATAGACACGGCTACAACAATTGAATGGTAATAAAATATTTACTTGACTTTATTGATGTATTGGGGCGAAGGTTCACTTATGACAGCATAAACGTAACGTTCTTTGATCCTAACGTTCAAGGGTTAGTACGAAGATATCGAAATTCGAAGGTTCCGAATAAGTTTCTCGGCGAAAATAAAACGAAAAATAATCGAAGGCTACAAAATTGCTTGAATTCATAGGGCTCAAACTTTCAAGGAGCGCAAAGGTCGGGTATGCAACGTACTTAAAAATGTTCTCAAGAGGAAAAGTTCTTTATACACGGAGAAGGATTCTCTTGAAAGACCACGGGAAGAATGTTGTTTTCCTTTCGTTCCAACGAAGAAACGTGTACCAAGTAAGAATTTTACATGTAAAATTAAATTCACCTATCGTTCCATTTTTATCCCACATCGTACCATTTTTCTCCTCCCTCGAATCTGTTGATAGAGGAGCTCTAAAACCATTAAAACCCTTGCGCCTGCAAAAGTCAATTCCGATTAGCATAGCTTTTATAATCGTTTTACTTTCAGCCACCTAAGCGAGTCGAATCGTGCTGTGCATTCAGATTGGTTAAAATGGTATGGTGGAAATAGAATATGTTGAAATAAAATTCTCCGCTCGATTCCATCCTCGTACGTATACTAAACATCGTAAAGCTCATTAACAATGTAACCAAGCTTCGTACAAATTATTTCCAAGTTGAACAACTTTCAACGCTGCTCTGTTATATCAATTTGTGGCGTATTAGTGTTGCTTTATTGCGTGCTACGAGTATTTAACGAACTTAGGACCTGTTCTAACAACAATCAGAGTTTTTCAGGATTTTCAAATGAAATTATTATAAACAGTTGTGCTATTCTATAATAAAAAGTATAGCGACCCGTAAAAGTACTTGAAAATTTTTGTTCCATATGTTATATGCGTTATAGGAAACTTTTCGAAATTTTAGTAGCAACGAGGTTCGTAAATTGATGAAATTATACTGGTAAAACTTAGAAGCAACATGAAAATGTGTATAAAAAAAGTTACAAGTTATTTACTGCAAACAGATATAAATAAAGAAATAAGTATCGGTAAAGTACAAGTTTGAAGTTTAATAGTCTACAGTTCCCCATCTCGTAAATTGAACGTGATTTCTTATGATTGCACGTTTCATAATAAAACTGGATCTTTTCACTGAACTTTCCCTTTGAGTTCGAGTATAAAATATTTCATCTAATCAGTGATTTCATTTGAACGAGTTATTCATCGAAGAATGTGCGGATACGTAGTATATTTCTGTATGAAAAGATATAGCGAGACCGAGACATATCGAATAATTGTCACTTGAACCGTCTATTTCAAAACGATTCATTTTAATATCGCGCATAACTAAACAGACCAAGATAAAAATGCCAGTGTGTACATACTACTATATAAATGCGTGTATATAAAATTTAGCTGCTTTTTCATAGCAACAGGTTGGAGAAGTTATGAAAATAATATTATAAATCTTGATCTATTATGAATCTACAAAGTAAAAATATTTTAGCGTAGTTCGTTTCTAATAACTTACGATAGATCGTCGTTAAATATTTTAATAAAAGTGGGATTAACAATTACTTGTTTTCAAGCATGCACACGATATAGTAATTAAACAACAGTAATGTACTCAAATGAGTACATACTCAGTAAATGAGTAATGGTTAGTTATGTGTAATATATTTGTATCAGTTGTCATTCTGTGCGAATTAAAATATCGAATTGAGAAGTTTTATCGATAAACAAAGAAAAACGTCCGCATTTTCCAAACGTGCCAAAACATCTATTAAAAATGATCGCAAAATTCATTCAACATTCGCTGCCAATTAAGCTAACATTTTATTTTGCTCAAGTACTTTCGGGCAAACATCTGTATCTCGAAACTTTGTTTATTCTACCCTTGCAGGCTTATTTTATTTATTATTATTTTATACTCTTTTGGTAAATTCTCATAGCATTTTTCAATGATAGTTGTATCGTTGCGTCGAGTATACTTAATTGTTGAACATAATTTCTGACAAGGTCTCTAGATATATTTGTTTGTCCCATTGAATTCTGTTCATTAAATTGGATATTGATTTCACGTGAAAGCTATTACGTGTTCATAAATATCGAATAAACCAAAACGCATAATTGGAAAGACACTGTCCGAAAATTCAAATTTCTATGTTCATGTATATCATAAATTACTGAACCAATCATCATTGTCTGTTTAATTATAGTAATAAACTATCTGATAGATTCATTGTTAGAGAATTACGTAGGTATAAAATATCCAACGGTATTTTATCCGTACAGTTTAACGATCCAGTTTTTATTAATAATCCGGCAAGAAATTGAAAGATGATCCACTTAATTGTTCCACGTTCCGAATAAATCAATTCCCTGAAACAAACGTTCTGTATACGAAGTAAATTTTTCCCGTGAATATAAAAAACCTTCGTACAGCAAGCATTTTCGACAAAAATGTCGTGGCACTTTGTTTCAGGAATATCATATCTTCCCTATAATTAACCGAATCGTGTAAATGAAACGTTGAAGCAGTTGCACGAAGAAAAAACTATCTCAAGAGCAAACTAGAATTTTGAAACAAGTATCGGAACAAGTAGTTAAGGTCGAATATTTATCTTGCTTAAATATTATGTAGCAGCAAGATAAACGAGCGGATCGATCATTCGTTATTCAGCAGATAACTTCCTCTCCACGATTCCGTCTTCCTTGACACTCTCGAACGCTACAAGTGGTAATGCTCCATACGAAATACCAAGATCTTTGTGCGATATAATTACCAATATATCGATCTTTTAGTTTTTCGAAAGCCAACTGCTAATTAAATTTCGACACTATTCAAATTATTAACGTTTCACGATTGTTAACTGCATCAAGTATTGTTCTACTGTATAAAAACTAGAATTATATACAATTATCAATCACACAAAGTATCATTGAACCATACAGAAAGTAATTCGAGTATTCGTATTTAAAGTAGAGAATATAAAATAGATCACGTTCTTTTTATTTTAACACTAGAATATAGAATTTATCTTTTTATTTCTACGTAGAACGTGCTCCTTCAAGTAGAAACTAGTTGCTTCGGAAAGAGCAGTCACGTTTAACCGAAAGTCGAATAAATGTTATCGATTGGTCTCACTGACATCTCCTAGTATCGAGTAAGACAGACATTTATATTGTACGTCGCGTCGGTTCGATCCCACAGCAAATATTTCATGTTTGTACACGCCAAGTAAAAGTAGAATCTTTATACACTATACATATACATATATACGTAAGTACGTTTTACGTAGGAAATCGGTCGATTAATTATTTCGAGGTAAATTGAGCGCATAATTAAAAAAAAAAAAAAAAAAAAAAAAAAATAAAACATAAACTGCATGATACTAGAAGTTGCTAGAAATGTAGTATCGCACAGCCATGTAAGTTTCTATCGAAAAAATAAAAGCAATTACAGAGGAAGAATCGTAAAAGGTTTACCGTCGATGATCCAGATATTGGATGCGGTCCAATTGTTATTTCACTCAATTTGATCGCTTGATAACGAACAATGCAATGTGTGCGGATGTGCGGCACGTGCATCTATAAACGACACGTAGGTATACATTGTGTATGTTGATACAGTAAATTTATCTTATCAAGGTGGAAAATTCGTAGGTAGTACTAATGAAAACCGAAGTTTCGTTACCTATGAACCGATATGACGACAAATTGAGTGCCTAAAATAGCATCTTCAATAAGGGTTGTTCTTCCACGATCTACACTATCGTTTATAAGCATCTAAACACTCTGACCGGATCTCTATAACCACGGTATTTAAATTTCACTAAAATGCACAAATTAACGATGGATTACGTTCATCATATTAATCAAGTTATTAATCGTATCAAATCAATTTGATCGCGTCATGATATTAGTAACAATCTCTCAGAGGGATTAGGGATTAATTTTCAACGTTTCAAGATCGTATCTATCTTTTTAAATGACATTCTCTATCGTTTTATCTTTAAAGAAACTATTAGATGACCTCGATAGTTTATATCATCCACTGCTAAATAAGAGCGTAAGATGATAATGATAAAATAAAAATAATGATTCTTATTCGACGATTCGCGAGATACTCTCAAAGTGGCGTCGTCTATTTGCAATTACCGGATTGGCGGGGTTCATGCCCTTCTTATCACTTCCGCATTAATTGTAGCATACGCTGCAATGAATGGCTCCTTGTTTCCTACCTTCTAACATTGTCGTTGTATTATTCGCTAAGTAATGTAGCGATATGATGGATGCTTTGCACATAATACACGCACAGTAAAAGCTATAATCAATAGGATCTTCCCGAATGGGTAGATAGGTTGTGGCGAGGCAATTTCGTGAACAGCTCGTCCGATCGACGTAACGCCACTTAACTTACTTCTTCAGAGAACGCCAAGACGTATCGTGTAGCAGAAAAAAAAAGAAGCCAAATACGTCGGAAGACATGAAACAAAGACGGAACGATCGTAACGTGTGCTCCAATCAATCCGGAAGTGATAAGAAATGTACGAGTCCCTTTCATCTGTCGATTGCAATGTCACGTCTGCCGACGCAAACGTACACTATACCACTTCGAGCACCCTTTGTGACTCGAGAATCGGTGGTCTGCCGTTTTATTTGTCATCGGCTTGACCTTGTGCTATAGGTCATTGAAATCTCCTAGATATCTACCATTGTACTGTAGATATGATAAATTGTAGCTTGTCGCTAAAAAGCACAATGACGACAAAAAATATCGACGCATGCTCTCGTTTTTTGATAAAACTTGTTTGAAACTTTCATCTATTTTGACATCAGCATGCTTTATGGCCTCTTCTACGTCGATCAACTTTTGCGAATGAAATTTTTTCGTGTCTCTAGAATTAACGAAGATAATCGAGTTAATCTTTATGCATGCGTACAAGTGTAAATATTTGTGCGTAATCTTACTTTACAGGAGTGTTAAAGACGAATGTAAATATTTAGAAAAGTCTAGACGGACACGCTCGGTTCTTATTTATGTACTTTAGAATATTCCTTTCCTTATTAAAGCGTTATATAATTTCCTGATAAAATGACAATGAACGATTAAATAAAGACTTGGCCACTCTGCTTAACGTTTTAAAGTCTTTTCCGCGGAAAAGCCTTAAGACTTTCAAAGAGACGACTTTCAGACGGATACGCTACGATGCTAAGCAAATGAAAAACACCGCATCAAAGAAATAACATACATTGAAGTAAATAGTTTACGCGATTATTATCCGTAACATATTTCTCAAGATAACAAGATCTTTTCGAGTCTGTCGCGATTTTACAAAACTCTTTTTCTATCACATAAAAATAGAGTAATATATTCTATTGAAGACAAATAAATTTCAGGATATATATATTGCGTCAATAGAGAGTAGAAATCGAAAAATACGTCATCGAAGCCGAAAACAACAGATAGATGCCCTAACTTTTCAGTGATACTGTAATATTTTGCTGGTTTCTATTCAAGTTCGCGTGCATGACGTATTAAACGACATATCTCAGACAGAAACTATTCACACTGGACAAATATTGGTCCAACTTTGCCAACCAACTATGTTAGTCACGCTATATATCGATAAATTGATCAATTGCGCTACTATTATAGTTACGTGAAATTGAAACGATAATCCATCATTGGTTAATAATAATAAGCTCTGTTTCATTGTAATTCCATTAGTCGCTTAATGTTGTATACGATGAAACGTATATAGCGTACATATATACAAGTGTATTTTTACCTTGATAGTGCTTTGAGTGTTATGTATATATGTATGTATGTATATATATATATATATATATATATATATATATATATATATATCATTGATCATATATATATATGTGGCATGTTTTAGAGCAACTACCGGTATTAAACTTTGAATTGTAAATGAAATAGTTGCACGTAAGTACATAAAGCTGATTGCATTCCGCTCTTCGGGTTGCTTTGTCCTAGAGAGTTCAAAACACGCTTAAGCTCACTTTTTACCGATCACGCGTGTTTTTGTCTGTTTTCCAGATCGACAGAGTGTAGGTATTCGTGGTAATCGATGGAAGGAAAAGTTTATAAATTAACGTGTCAGAAGATATGTTTCGTTAACTAAAACGTAAAATGTAGGATTGAACTGACATCGCTTTCTATAATGCCATTAGAAACTTTTCACTGAGCGAGAACGCGAAAAGAATGCAGAGTTAAACACGCATTTTATCAACCGCTACTGTTTCCACGGCTAGAAACGAGGTACGAAGTTGAAAGTATAGAATCCTTTTCTGTTCCTAGGGCTAATTATAATTCTGCTAGGTATGAAAAAAATGCTGAGAAAATTGAGGAAACCAGAGACAAGTTGAAACAGGCGATAATATAACAAAAGAAAGTTTTAAAGAACAAACGGAAGAAGAGAGTAACCGCGACTGCGAATTTTTATGCAAATTCATATTTTCATGAATACAATTAAAGAAATGGAATGTAAGTAATAATAGGATCTGAGCACTTTCGGT
This sequence comes from Bombus breviceps, assembly GCA_014825925.1. NCBI lineage: Eukaryota > Metazoa > Arthropoda > Insecta > Hymenoptera > Apidae > Bombus > Bombus breviceps. Next base: position 739,407 of record CM026192.1, on the reverse strand, counting down.
GTCTTACATTTTTAGATATTCGCCGCGTTCCCCGCAATTTTTCATCTACGAATGCAGACGAAAGAAGAATAGAGGAAAGACTAGAAAATCTTACGATAGAAAATTCGTATCTTTACGAATACAACTAAAAAGAGATCGAATGTAAGAAGAATGTTATTCCTATTAAATTCTGAAACATTTTATACGTTTTTGCGCGTTCGAATTTTTCGTAAACATTTTCAGTATAGCAATAGTTACATTCAGCAGCTGAAAGTAGTTATTTTCCCGTCACAATACCGGATGAAACGCTAACTATAAAGTATATTTACGCTTTTATTGGCGTCTTAAGTAACTGTCAGAAAATGTTACGATCCAGCGACATTAACATTTGACATATTGGTCGAGGCTCAGCCTTTATTTCTAAAGTTAGAGATGAACCTGCTAGGATCGATAGTTGGAAACCACTGATCGTTCAGTTATGTTAAAGTTGCCGGAGTATATAATCAAATTTCAATTGTAAACCGTTAGAAAATTTACAATTGATTAGAAGAGAATACGAGCCAGCGTTCCATTATGATTTCAAATCCATCGAACTGCACACGGAAAACAATCACGCGGCCCGCGACTGTAAACCGTGAGAGATCAGCCGTTGTTCGATCAATTTGATGACCTATTATACGATAGAAATCACCGATAATAAAAGAAAATTGCAAGAAGAAAAACATGATGCGAATATTTGAAGGAAATTCGCAAATTCCACTAAAGTCAGCAATTTTTAATAAAATTGTTAAATATTTCTTCCATATTGTTCGATAAATGCCACTTAGATGTTTTATTAATACTTAGAAACATCGGATATTAGCGAGTATTGATGAATAATTAAGATTATCAAGAAGTATAATTAATTAGACGTACGTAATACTTAATGGACGCTAATTATCTTATTAGTAAATCCAAATTTCTTCATCGTGTTTTATATTTTGAAGACCAAAAACCGGTTAACGTATAATAATTAAAATATGTGAAAATACAGTGAATATTAATTAAATAAGTTAATGACTCAACAAACGGAAGATTGTTGTATGTTTCCGCCAAGAGAATGCTAATTGGCAGAAATTCAATGGATATTCGATTAAAGCGTCATTATTATCACATTATGAAGAATTTACGAACTTACAAACCACTGAGTATTAATTTCATGCTATTTTTAAAACATCCCTCTCTTTCCAGAACTATGCGAATAATCGTTTGTGAGTAAATAGCTATTTCATTGTTTCGCTTAACAGACAATTGTGGTATGTCGTGCTGTGTTATTAAAACGCAAATATCATACGCTCGAAAGAGTCCAAATCATGCAAAACTCCTATATTAAAGACAGATTACTTAAACTATAAAGCAGATGCGATTAAATATCGATTGCTTATTAGATAAAATTTCAATTAGTTTAATCCTCGATCGTGCTTACTGTAGCGTTGTATAATTACTGCTATCTAGATTCCATTTCAAACTCTTACTTAACTTTTTCCTTTTGTGTTCACCATGGCTAATAAACTCAAGTCAGTACTACAAAGTAAGAGAAAAAGTAAGTCTAAGAAGGGTAGAAAGATAATCGTGGCGATACAACAAAGTTCTCAATGAAGGTGTAGCTGACAGAAGGAAACAATCTAAATTGCATTAAGTAAAAATTATTGCATCCATTGGAAAATTAACGAGTCATTCAAATGACGTAATTGCTCAAACACATACTCTAATGTTAATTTTGTGTGCTATGTCTCTCTCTAAATTCTCTTTGATTAACGCTACGAAAGCTGGAACATAGCAAATGAACGTTCATGCAAACGTGTAATGAACTCTTTTGCAAATATCGATATTGATCAAAAATTAAGAATCAAACGATATCTTGTATTAATTTGTCTACGTTTTTATCGTAGTAAAGTATCATTTAATGTACTGGACAGGTATCTTTATGATAATGTCTTTCGATAACTAACAAAATATCAAATTATCGTTCAACACGGGCCAATAGCTACGTTACTATTTACCCTTACTTTCTCTTACTTTCTCGTTAAAAAGGATCTTTGTCAAGGAAAAAGTAAAACATTGCGGTAAATGTTGTCTACGAAAGGTATCGACGAACTTTTTGTTTCAAAGTTCGAAGTCAATGGAACGTTTATGGAAGTGTCGTGAATTGAAATTAGAAAAAGAGATTCAAAGGCGTGCTGAAATTAATTAACAGTTACGCCTTCAAAGGCTTGCAATGATAGATCCTTAAAGCGAAAATTTCTATCTCGAGTTCGAATATTTCGAAATCGGATCTAGCGAACGCTCGATCGAGTTTCCATTGATTAAGATACAGCAATCGTTTCGATGATAACGAATAGCGGAGACTGGTCTCGCGGTACAATGCCGTAAAACTTGTTGGCAAGAAAAATGAAAGCGCGGAAAGCCTGGCAACGCGAATCGACATGCAGGTCTACTGTATGAATACGACTAGAGGCACGGATATGTCCAGTTTCGTCGGTTTCAAAGGTTACGAAAAGAGAGTAAAAAATTTCTCTCCTTACTTTCTTTCGCAGTCTTTGTCGAAGCTTATTCAGGAAACAGCGAGGACGACGAATAATACGCGCGTTGCATTTACGTCTTTTCACCGCGGCAGACTGGTCCGTCGCACCGTTCGCTACAAATTTCAGAAAGAATGCTATTTACGACGAAGCTTTGCAACGACAATCACGATCACTAAAGGCGAATAGATGAAAATAACAGGCAACTACTAGCAAAATATGGACGTTTCTTTCGATGTGAACGTACGCTGATCGTCCAGGATGCCGACGTCGCTGCTGACGTTGACGACGCTGTCCTGTCTATCGCTTCAGAAAGCCGGAGAAGGGAGGAAAAGCTGCTCTTTTTCTCAGTGGCGCGCTATCTTTCTTTCTCTGTCTTTCTCCTTTTTCCCCGAGTTCTCCACTTCTCGTACTCCACTCTCTTTCGCCAGTCGCCTTGCTCGCTGGTGCCGCGCGCGCCAGGGAATGATCACGCTCTCTCCCTCTCTCTCTTTCTCTTTTTACCCTTACACACACACACACACGCGCACACACGCACACACACACACACGCGCACACACGCACACACACACTCTCTCCCTCCCTCCCTCCCTTTCTCTCTCTCTCTCTCTCTCTCTCTCTCTCTCTCTCTCTCTCTCTCTCTCGCCTTATCGTTCGTTCTTTGTCACTGATATGGGAAAAGCAACATAGCGACAACGTCGTCCACGAAAGGGCTCAGGGGAAGGAAAAAAGCAACGAAACTAGGAACGCGACACCGGTACCACGGGGTGGACTGAAGTCCCTACGAGCGCCGGTCAGATTCTTATAGCTGGCATCGGGGCGCAAGCGCTGATCGAGCTTCTCGCCGCCTAGGGATGGGCCGCCGGTACGTTTCGAAAAGAGGTGTTGATCCTCTTCTCTCGGCCGATCGACTTTTCATCGCAGGATGAGCCACGAAAACAGCTTCCCGATAACCTTCCTTACTCTCCTGATATTTTCCCTCATTTTCTTTGGAGCCACGAGATATCCAAGACAAAGTTCACCCTGGCCGTCCCTGTCGATATCACCATACTCGGTACTCTCGCATTGCGTCAAATGTTATTGTAGAAATTGCAACCCGTCCATTGCCTGTGGCATGTACCAGCGACCGTGTTTGTCATCGTCTAACATCGATGAATCAAGCATACCAAATCGATAGACGTTGCTACCTGGAACGTGTCCGCGCTGGACCTCGAAAATATTCGAAAATGATCATTCGTACGAAAGGGATAGAACGTAGAATTAAAAGCATAGCAACTGCTACGAGAGAGAGTAGAGAAACTCGATTCTCTTTTTCATTTTGAGTATGATATTGAGTATCCTATTTGTGGATTTCACTTATCATTAGTATCAAGCGATTATTAATTTAAGTAATTCAGCTTTGAAAGGAATCTAGAAAGCACTCGTCTTTTGTCTTTCTAATAAACGTTAGATGAACGTAAATACTTTTTTAACGTAAACACGACCGTAGCTCTTAGCTTTCTTTTAATAGTGAATATTTTTAACGATACATATTCTTTCAATATTGAATATTTTATATCAGATGAATTTGTTATCAGATGCTATTTAGAATGCTTTCAAGGAATGGACATCGAAGCATATAGGATTAAACAGTATCCAATTAAGAATGGTAATAAGTAAGGACAATATGAAAGTTAACGAACACTGCTTTTGTTCGTACGGATCTTCCGCCCTCAAAAATAAATCAACGAATGTCGACGCATATACGCAATTCTCTGTATCTTGCTTGTTGACGCCATACGTTTATACCTTCCCCGTTGTTGTTTGCTTTTAATTAAAATAAACAAGGAGTTTCTCTCGAACGATCAAGTTTCTAAATTCTGACGCTCGATGACATTCTAAATATTCCTTCTTGTAATTTATATATATAATAAAATCATATAAATAACTAATTTGTCTTTCGGAATAAAAAAATTGTTTCTTTTCAAATCTGATTTGGGAAGGTAAAATCCTCGAGTCAGATTAAAAAATGTCCCTTTAACAAAAAGATTTGATCACATACGTCACATATGCTAAAAATGTAAAAAATAGCTTTTTATGGAATCGTTGGTTAAGTTAGTAAAGCAATCCATTTCAGGGTTTTGGTTAAGTGCTACGTTGTTACTCACAGTCATCTCAGAATCAGTAGAACGTACCTCTGTCTTCTCTATTCTGTGACAGACCCTCTAGGAACAATGTTTCCCATTTTTCAAAGTAACGCAACATCAGCTTACTTGCCATTTATAAACTCCTTCGCACATTTTCCAAACTATCGATCTTATGACATCCGTTATTAGTCATTCCTGATCATCTGAATTGCTCATGGTTTACAGGCGTTCCTTGTACCTACATACAGAATGAATTTATGCCGTAAATCGTACAACTACCTTCGACAAGCTTTTTAAACGTACGTCGTTGTAATACAAAATTAAAGTTTCAAAGGTTGATCGAATTAGTATATGAATTACAAGTTTCGCGATATCGTACAATTTATAATGCGTTTATGCAAAATTTAAAGATGCAAAAATCTACAGATTATGCAAAAATATATAAAGTATAGAAAGTATTGCATTCGTTGTAATTTTTAATGGATACACTGAATCTTCGTTTAGTTTCTGTTTCGTGAACTGAGTTCATAAAAATATAAATTTGTACGAAAGTCTGCAATCCGCTGTGAACTAATAAATATTAGTAACTTAATGTATTATTTATCAATTCAGCTGAGAATTATTTTTGCCTTAATTTATTACACTACGTAGAAAGGAAGACTAAAATCTTTTCATACAGAGGATGAAATTTACGAGTAACGGAAACCAATAAATTTACAAATAAATAGTCATATCGCATACCATATATGAGACAGATAATCGATATGAAAAACGCGACATCATTTTTAATTAGAAGTATGAAGTATATAAAATAAGATTAATGCTGCCGCTGTTCACCTCGACTTTAAAAATAATTATTATGAATGTTGAATACGTGAGAAACATAATTATTAACATTTACTTAGTTACAATCACGCCATACAATACTAAGCATGTACCATTTTCCAACAAAGTATAAAATGAAGTGGGCATTCATGCTGCAGTAGAAGAATACTGTAAATGTTGGCAATTGTGTAGAAGATTGATGATCGACTGTACAAATTCTTTCACCGGGTAATGTTCTGCTTCCCTTGAATCTTATGATCTTCGATGGATTAACTACTACCGATTTTTCATCTTCAAATTTAGAAGACGGTTTTCCCTAAAAAAATATTTTCAGATAAAGGCAGAGAAAAATGCAGCGTGAAATCGTTTTTTCTCTTAATTACGAATATAACTTTTTTCAAAGAATATAAAAATTACCACTTGGAGCTTCCAACTTCTTTCCTTTCAAAGAAAAAGAAACATTTTTCGTTCAGGATAAGTTTAATCCAAAATACGATAGAACGATTACGCGATAAATATGAAAGCGGCAAATATACTAGCTTCAGCTACATTTTGTAATATTACTCGAGTAATTAACGAAGCTAATTAGAACTTGCACACATCTGTCTTTTTAATAATGTTAATAAGTGTCGTAACTCGTTTAGGCGTCTATTTATTTAGTAAATTTAAAGTTTTATTTTTCGTAGTCCGTCACAATTCCTAGGTAGTCTTATAATATCTGAAAATATAACTCTGTCAGCAATTAAAAGTTAGCCTTTCGAATCGTCCTCGCCATCAAGGATGAACATTTCATATCTTTTTGCCGGTAATTAAGTTATCTGAAGTAAGTATAATTTCATTTTGTAATTCGTACTAACTTTCAATATTGGTACACGAATGTTCTTATGAAATCTTACTATGATTTAAATTTGTTATTACATATTAGAAAATCATGAAATATCTTCAAGTTTTAAATGAACAAAAATATTCTATAAACTATCATAAATAATACATTGTTCTTAATAAATGAACTACCGCGTAGCCTCATTTTGATTAAAGTTTTTAAAATAAAATGGAAGAAAATTGTTTTCTACGGAGAATTGCGATTCCATTGAAAATTCTCCACCCTTTCTTCTTTTATCTGATGTAGGAAAAATATAATAGTTCACGGAAAAATAGAAAGTATCAAATGAATAAGAAGCATGTAGAAGAATTTCTCAGACAAAAATTCCTCGTATTATATTCGGTACGTAAGATCCAAAAGTAAGTCTCATTAGACAACCGTAGATATCAGCAGCACGACCTTGTTAATTAACGATACTTGTTTCAGCAGAAAGTTATCCGAAAATTGTCAATGTTCTCAACGCGACAAATAAATGTTTTTGTCAATAATTTAGCTGCCATTTAAACGCCAATGTGCTGCAATATCTGATGTCATTAAGGACACTTAGCTATCTTGAATCTCGGTGGAGATTCGCACTTCAGCATACCATCAATGTTAGGGAGATCCTATATTCGTACTTCGTACCTTATTGTTTGCCTTTCCTACATTATCACAGCGCTTCATATTTATAGGTACTTATATCTTAATATTATTATTCAGCTCTTATTTCCTTTTCCAGCTCCTCCCAAATTTTAATAATTTAAATAATTTTTCATAAGAATTAAACCGTGATGCTTAATTTTTTTTAGTGTTCCAAGCTTCGAAAAGGGAAAGAAAAGGTCTAGAATACGTATTCGTATCTTTACTACATTATGCGGTCAATTTCTAAATAAAAAAATAAAATCCGTTTTGAAAATATTTCAGAAGTGAAATTCGATGAACTCGGTGTATAAAAGACTCAGGTTTCATCAATTTCACAAATGAATGAATCAATTCGTTGTATAATATATAATTATGTGCTCAATTAATGCTTTTTATTTTATAAATATCAATTTTTATATGCGAATGGATATCTGCATAAAATACGTATACCTGCGTACTAAGAAACGTACACGCATATATGCAGAAAGTTCACGGAAGACAATTTCCATTTCTTTTTTCTTTTTTAATAACGCGTTGGATACAAGTGACCTTAACTATTTATGTTACTATCTACGTGACTCAAGAACACCTTGTCATCTTTATCCCCGGGGCAACTAATAGCCTCGATTCTCGAAATGTCGTGATAAGTACTGGCCTTTAACCTGACCAAGCTAACTTCCCTTTATTACAGATCGAGAGTACTAGTAAAAGATTCTATTTTATGACATAATTGCATTATAACTTGCTCTTTTAACATTTTCCGATAACAATGATCAAAGTTATATATGTTTGCATATTGTTTTAAATAAGCGTTTGTTACTTAAACGATAGTGTGTACACATATGTATATACAATAATGAATTTCATTTCAAAATTGAAATCTATTCAAAATCAATCAAAATCAATCTAATCAAAATTGTCCAAGAAAATACGCATATGAATTATTCCACATACACATATTTCTTCGATTCATTCTATAATAAATATTTAATTAAAAAGGAAACAACATCGACTGCAATATAAAAATGTTAACATTTAAAATCATTTCCTAATAAGAATATCTGTTCAAGTACCTTTCAAGATTTTATAATTTCTCTTGACGAAGTTGGAATTCAAAATAAGTATTTTTTTAAAAATAAACTGCATATATGTGTAACTGCATTCACTCACGTAAAGTATCATTCTTGCTTTAAATGTATGTTCTAAATGTAAAAAAAAAATGTACATAGCACTTAAATGAAATGGAAATCATCAAAATTAATTAATCGATAGAAATTACTCTCCTCTAATTTATTGTACGTTTATACCTAAAATGATACGCGTCAGATGTCGCTTCAGCATACGTGTGAACTATAAGCTCTATCTATAGGTAATGACTGAACTTTATGTTGACGGACGGTGATGTCCCATAGGCAACAAGACGTTAACCGGGAAATGTGAAATGCATTTATTTCTAAGTGAGCACGAACGTTGTGAAAATCTTATTTTACCAGTGTTAGGATATCGAAGGTAACGATGAATTGGGAAATTAGCTGTGCCGACATGTGTCGAGCGTGCATGAAAGTTGACGGCGTTCTTCTTCCTATGTACGATGACGACACGATTAGTCAAAAAAATTTGCCTAATAAACTTGCAGAGCTTGCATCGATACAGGTTAGTTATAGAATATCATTTGGTTAATATATTTTCTGTCTCTTGCTTTGTTACGTAGTCAGTCGTTCTTTTATTATGGTTAATCGTGTATATATTTGTAATTTTGTAACATAACCTTAAAATGGTGTTATCAAAGATTCGTTTATTAGATATACCTGCTATTTATTCTGTAATAACAAGATACAGATGTTTAAATGGAAAGAATAAACTTTGTGTTTAAATTCAGTTGAATGATATGTGTTCCGTTGTAATCTAAATTTTGAGAAATAAACAAGTCGAACAAGATTAATTTATGTTATGTTATATAAAGTATTACAGTAAAGTTTTACATGTAGGACTAAAGTTATAATAGAGATATTTATAATAACATTATATACAAGTTTGTTGGTTAATAGTATTATGTGAATATAACTAGAATTTCAAAATAAAGTACGAGTTAATTTTTCTTGTATTAGACTTCAAATTGACTAATGAGATATAATACAAGAAATGTTAAATAGGAAACTTGTTTCGTATTAACTATACTGTATAAGTTATATTATACATATCAGCTAACTTGATTAACATAGTTTACTTTTTTTTTAAATAGATTGACAGATTCGATGGGTTACCAAATATGCTTTGTGCAAAGTGTGCTTATCGCACAGATGCATTTTATGATTTCAAGTTGCAAGTTCAAGCTACTGAAAGGAAACTCCGCAAAATGTTTGAAACACAAATCTGCTATAACATAAAGGTAAGATACCTGGCCTTTGTAATTATATAATTAAGATTTACATTATTTTACAATGTAGTGATTTTCTTATGTTAAAATCTTTCGTAAATGCAAAAACATGAAATGTTTTTGATCTTCATATGTTATACTTTTTAACCTAAATACTATTAATTCATTAATATTAGATTTATAAGTTCTAGTTGCATAATACATACAAAAACTTAATGTTTTGTTACATAATGTTGACATAACTGATTGACATTATTAATTTTTCGATTTTAATTCTATTACCTTGTTCATTCTCAGTAAATAGTTAATTTTCATAGATGTGTAGCGTAAATAAAAGAAAGTGTAAATACATGGCGTTAATATAGGTATATGTTAACATCGAATGTTAATGAATTTTATTTATTAGCATGTAATTATATTTACTTAATTTCTATTTGCTTGCAAATACATGTATAAAGTAGTACTGAATAAATTATAGTACTCTGTGACTTATATCGAAAATAATGATGTTTTAAGAACCTAAGGCAGTTGAAAGGTTATTATTAAAATGCATTAATTAAATTAATTTGGTTAATCATTTAACATTAAAATTAATGTAGGCGTATAGTAAGCACAGAATTTGATATCTTCTATGATTCTACAATTCGTTATCAAAAATTCGTGTCCAACTTTTATATTTTTAAACAATACTTTATACTTGTTTCTTTTGTTACTACGTACGAAATATACCGGTGATATGGAACGAAATTTATTTGTTGCGTATACTAATTAATACTTAGTAACAAGCTTACCGTTTCGCTCCAATTATAATTTAATCATGTAAAAAGAGCTTTACAATTGTATATTTTATTATGAATAAATCAGTTATATATTGAAAAAGTAGCCTTAGAAATCATTTGTACAAAGATGTATCAAATACAAAGATATTAGTATGTAAATAGTAAGAGAATAAAATCTTTCGGGATGATAATAATACGATACGCTCGTATTTAAGCAACCTGTATTCAAAGAGTGAAGAATAATTTTTATTTTATTTGATTGTTCTTATTATATTATCTTCCCATAAAGGTTACCTTCCTTGTATCGATCCAATCTCAACTATATGCTTGCATTTTCTTAATTTCGTTAACTTCGTCATAGCATGTAATTGCACGTAATGTGGAAGCATTAACATCGTTCCCAACTTGTTGGTATTACCTTTCAGGAGGAGGCAATGGGCAATGATTTTGAACAAGACTGTTTAGAACAATCAGACGAATTGTTAGAAATTAAACCATTAGATAACAAAGAAGATATTAGGCCTAGCAATGGAGCGGATAGTTCAGAAGAATTTATGTCAGAGCGAATTACTATAAACGACAAAGGAGAGCAAGCGTTAGAGCTCGACGTGTCCGAACTGGTAGAAGAAAATGGTGAATTTAACAAGGCTAACATATCTGGATTAAAAGGTATTATCATTTCGAAGCTGTCAGGAGCAGAGATCGATCAAGATAAACGACTGAAGAACGAGATACCTGATGAAATTTCGAAAATTTTGGAATCCCAGCAGCTAGATTATACCATAATGTATATACCGGAAGATGTTTCTTTAGAGCATGTAGAGCATGTTAATACCCAGAATACGCTTTCTTGCGATACTGTGATTAAATTAGATGATAGCAAAAAGATTACCGAGGCTGACTGTAACGGGGAGCTCCTACACGAAACTGTGGACAACGAGGAATTTTTAAATGCCGTGTGCAACGAGAAGATTGTGAAATTAAAGGAGGAAGATAACAAAATCAGCGACGGCGAGGTGGCCTGGAAACCTACGATTCCGGAAGAAAAATCAATGGAAAGACTAAACGAGAAAAACATACAAAAACATTCACCGGAATCGAATCAACAGCCAGAAGAAAGCGATGACTCTGACTCCGATTATTTTGTCGACCCGAAAGATAATATATTAGGTAGCTTGAATGATACAATAACGAGAATAAAGGAGATAAAACTCGAAGACGATATGATACAGTATCAGTGCACCCTGTGTTTGCAAAATTACGATAAGCTGACCGGTGTCTTGTTGCATACTATAGACAATCATGTGCCGAGTAGCGGTCCATTCTTTTGCGTGGTATGCGAGAAAGACTGCCAGAGTCATAGAGAATTGCGTACGCATGTTAAAACGCACAGAGGCCAGTTCCCTTATTCCTGTTTCATATGCAACAAAGCTTACACGATGAAGAGGTATTTAAAGAGACATATGGTGTGTCACACGGAGTTTCATAGGCATCGTTGTCCAAAATGTGGCCTCAGATTCAAAGTTAAATCAGAGTTAGAAACTCACATTACGACACATATACGCGGTGCGCCTTACTCTTGTAGTCAATGTCCACGACTGTTCAATCATAAAGGTAACTATAAGCGGCATTTGATTACTCACTTGGACCCGCAAGGTCTTCACTTACCCAAGTATCCCTGTAAAGTTTGTGGAAAAAGATTTCTAAATAATCGCACTTTAGAGACACATATGCGCGTTCATACTGGTGAAAAACCGTTCAAATGCGAGATATGTGGACGATCGTTCTCTCAACAAGGAAATTTGTTGAATCATGTAAGAATCCATTCAAACCCGCGAAGCTACACGTGCGAGGTTTGCGGAAAGCGATTCAACCAAAGGGCCACTCTGAGAGATCATAGTCTTTTACACACTGGCGAAAAACCATATGTTTGTAATGTTTGCGGAATAGCGTTTACTTTTAACGCCGCGTTGAGACGCCACATGTGGACTCATACTGGTGGAAAACCATTCGGATGTGAAATTTGTAGTGCTCGTTTCGTGGGCAAATATGATTTACGACGACATATGAGGATACACACGGATAGACCGAGAACGAAACGGAGGAAAAACGTGATCAAATCGAACAATGAACAGGAAGCAATAAAAGAAGAAGATGTTACAGTTTCGGAACATCCTGATACAGAGACCGTTCTAATAGAACAAGTTTTATTAACGCAAAACGTTACGCAGGTTGTACAACAAGAGTCTGAGAAGGAAAATGTCGATGCTCTTTTTAATCTTATACAATATGGTTAATAGAACCTCTTTTACCACACTTGGATCATATAAGTACTGATTCTGACTTTTTTAATTTGATAATATTTATTAGTATTAATTTAAGAATACGCAGTTTTTCGTTTTGTAATTAATTGTCGTAAACATTAATTGAAAAATATTAAAAAAGCATCTCAAAATTGCCCATAATACGTCATTTGTAAGTATGATACAAAGTTGCCGTTATAAACTTTACATCTGATGAAAATATTACGTAACTATATTTTTAGAAAACGTTGTATATTTTTGTCAAACAAATGTATATCATTATTATTTAACGTTAATGATGAATATTCGTGATTCTAGAAATTCGTGATCTTGTAAAATGTTAGAAAGCAAAAGATATACGCTTTCTATGATTTTTGTTCATAATATTTTTCTCATGAAGCTTATCTTTGATAATTTCTTATTTTTACAAACTCTTCATCCATGTAGGTGTAACACAAGAAAAATATTTAAACGTTATAAATTATGTACACTTTCATTTTTAGTTCCATTTGAATCAATATGGATAGGTATTATAGAAATGGTAGATAAATGTATTTTAGTTGAGTAAGATGTGTTGATGTGTAAATTGTATTAAGTTAGACAATTATCTTTATCCTCTATTCTCTTATCATCATGCACATGAATGTACACAATAGATATATATAGTATATCAACAATGTGATCCACAAAATATAATTATATATTTCAACACATTTGCTGTTTGTGTTCCTATATCATGAGTTTGTAAAATAAATGCATTATCGTATTAATTTATAGATATATTTCACGGCAGTATCTGAAAAATGAGCGAATGTATATGACAACAAAATGGATCATTGGAGAGCGTATAAGCATATTTCAAAATTGTTATTGATCAGCGGTAAAGGTATGAATGAAAAAATGTAACGTATAAGATAATAGTGAAAGTTTTATTTATATTATATTATTTATTAATATTAGACACGTGTAGTATGAGATAAACATAAAATATGTACTTTGAAATACCAAAATATATAGATCATAATTCATTTTATCAGCATAGTTTTCTGAAATCGACCTGATTTTTATTTAGTCGTTCAATTACAATTAATGTAATAATGCAAACCTAAATGGTGCACATGTGCGAAAAGAAGGTTTATTGTAATGCAGCTTTTTAACCATACTCCTTTGTATGAATTTATCATTTATTGGGAAATTAATATTTTAACTATATAAGAGTAGTAAAATTGGTGGAGAATAGATATTATTTAAGTAATCTGAAATTGAATTCAATGAAATTCATAAATCTAATTACATAATATTACCATATCTAATTACCATGTAGCTTAATGATTCGTGTAGTTATAATTTTGTAAAAGACTGTGGATGTTTTAGATGAATACAATTTTATTAATTTTTTAAATGCTGGGAGTAGGACTAATAACAAGTGTCAACGGTTATTGTCATCTCTTTAATTGATATAAAAATATATTATTTAAAAATTGTGTTCGAAATTATTAGATTTAATTTGCACATGCAAATATAATATAAAACATTTGCACATGTCTAATAGTAATAGATACTACATATTTATTTTTAAAATAATAGCCTTTGCAGTTGATTTAAGATTAATATATACCAAAACGTTTTCAGCACAGAAGTATTATATTTTCAAATATATGTAAGATTTTTTATTTTAAGGAAGAATCAAAATTTTTCCATATTCGATCGAAAGTGTATTCCATTATTTTGTTTTATAATTGCACAAATTAATATGCAATGATCACTGAGAGTAACAAATATTGTATAATGTATATAATGCCCTTTATAGTATATTATATACAGTATATTTTAAAACCTATGATTTGCTATTACAACTTCATAAATATATAAATATATCGAATAATAATAGATCAGATATTTCTGAGTGAAGAAATGTCACTACACTACTATAAATGTAAATTTATGTATTTTTCAAGTCTAAAAAAGATTTGAATTATTTAATATACTGTTCAATACTTTAAATTTTCTGTCCAATTTTTCCTAGTTTTTCTTCTCGTGATATTAATCAGCATTAGGAAGCTATACATATTTACAAATATTATAAAATTAGTTGTAAATAAATTATAAAAGATATCAAATAATATTTGTGAGTGTTACAAAAAATAATTAAGTAAAAATATTTTTTCGATTTGTTCATATGTTACTAATATTCAAATAGAAATAAAGGAGCGCGGGAGCTTGCGTGTTGAAGTAGAGAAGAACACGCGCGACGATTCTTATGGGAGGTGATGCTTGCGCGAGTGGTTTAGTGAAAATTCACCATCTTTGTAGATGTTATCAAAAATGATTCTTCCATTACGAGGATCAATAATTTCGTAATTTTTCGATTTTTATACTATATTTACACTCACAACAATTTATTATAGGAACAAATATTATTATTTATACGTATATTTTTACAGGTTAGAACTTCGTTTATACTTTTATGGTATTAGTTTTCATCTTATATCTAAGTAGAAACATTTGAAATGATACTTATTGACAAGAATAGCTATATAATAGCCGAGAATCAATTTGACAGGTGGATGCCGATCGAAAGCGATGGTATGTATAAAAAATAACGGTGACTCTAAAGGAAAAATTTTCTCGAAGACGAAAGAATCTATACATATATTACAAATATTACGATATGTAATAATTTAGAAATTTTACTGGGATTTTACTTTATCGTTTATAGAGACATAAAATTCTATATTTCGTCCAGAATAAAAATAATTCATAATTCCATAGATACATTAGATTTTGATTCCAACCGCTACTAATGTTGCACTCCTATTCTGTACTAAATCGGCAACATCGCATGTGACAGGAGAATGGTAAAGGGACTGTTTGGTTCCTTAAATCGTAAACCATTAAAAAGCGTTGCATGTCAGATTTAATCTGTTCTTTGTTATGATTTTATAACGTCATTGTGTCTGTCAATTTTCATTGATTTTGATGATTATCGTTTGCCGAAACAATAATTTTCAAATTTCCGTCGGTAATATATATTTTGTTTCCTTCTTTTTTTTTTATTACGATTTGATTATAATTTAGTATAGAATGACGTCGAGTAAAATTTTTAAATTATTCCAGTAATAAACAGTTTCTATATGCATATGTATGTGCATGCTATGTTTAATCTATAATACTTAGTTACAATTTCTCCACAATAGAGGGAGGCACTTCATAGGTTGGTTGATTTTGGTACGTAAAGGTATTGTTTATTTAAAATATTTTTTATAACAACATATTATTATTAATATAGAGATAATTAGTTGGCTACATACTTTTTCCATAGTGAAATATCGTTGCAATTATTTAAATAATTCCGAAAGTACAAAATCGATAAAAGGTTTAAATACATGCTAGTGTTTGTTTAAGACATGTGGTATAATTTGAATACATATTTATTTTCAAAAAATAGAGTAAAGAGGCATTAAAAATGGATTTATAGAGATAGACACGAATCAGGATCGGCAGGTTTCTTAAATAATGTTGAAATATTTTATGAATTTACTAAATAGCATTTTTTAAATTTTGCCCAATTGAGGTTAATATCGCTAATTATCTTGCTAAAATTTAGTTAATCCTGTTTTGTTAGAAATTTATATTGTAATAAAGTATATTATGAGGTTAACAATATGTACATAAGAAAGTACATTTTTTACGTTTTTTGTTAAAGAAAACAAGAATACATATTCATTTTCGTTTGTCATAGACTTGTCATAGACAACTATTCGGTTTTTTATCTGAAAAGTTATGAACGTAAAATTACATATAATTGAAATGTTTTAATAGCTCTGCATTGTAAATTACATTTAAATATTTTGACCTCTTTGAGGTAAACGAAAGTATTATCAACTGCAATTATTCGTTATCACGGATACTGTAACTATATCTAATGACTCATTAAAAAAATGTTCCTCACTTAAAAATGCATATACGATAGCGTAAATTGTTTTTTCAGTGTTAGACTTAACACGTCGCATATTTTAGTTTGTAATAATATGATCATGAAATGGCTATAAAATTTCAAACGAAGTATGATTCTTATCTTCTGTGAAATTTTATATTTCAAGGATAGATATTTGCGAATGTAAATAAACGTATTTATTATCGCATTAAATAACTTAAAAACCTCAACTTGCAAGACTGTTTTATTAAATATTACTATAATAACAAAATCTTTTTACGAAAAAATTATTTTTTCGTCAGGATCACTTTGTCATATTATTTCACACACATAAATGTTTATCATGTATGTAAAAGATCAAAAGACGTTTCTTTAAAATTTCAATATCTCGTATGTCTATATTTAGAAGATTTTTTTTCTATCACTATCCCATTTTATTTCAACATAATTATACCGGTCGAAGAATCTACTTGTAACTATCGTTACTTTTCAGACTTGAGATGAATCATAAAATGTTAACAGCGAAATATTTGTCACAATCGTAGAGAATAATTGCATAAGCGGACCATTTTAAACAAGACACTCTATACAACTGATCATACTATGAGGTAATGTTCAACGTGTTTATTACACTTTTTCACAAGACCCGAAACAACTAATAAGAAAAGAAAGTATCGTAAAAAGGCAAATTTTATACGTCGCAGCAAACAATAGAAGATGTTACCAGTCGCGCAGTCAGCGCCCGATTAAACCTGGCTGCGTCGCGGGAACGGTTGCGCATTGAACGTGTGCGCATGCCGCGCGTGCGCGCTGCGAAAGTGGTGCTACAGTGGCGCCAGTAATGGCGGCGGAAAACACGCGCGCACGCCAGCACCGCCGCCGGTTTGTTTCTCCACGCCTCTACCTCGCCTCCACCACCGCCACCGCCACCGCCACCGTTCTCACGACTCGCGGGTAAGTACCCTCACACTCCAATCAGTCTGCACTCGCATGTCCACGAGGTTGCTCGCACGGGCCTGGCGCCTTCCTCTTGTACTCACCCCTCTCTTGCACCTGGCTCACCACGTTTAGTGCATTACCAGAAACCCGTACCCGGGTGACCGAGCCACTAGTTGAGGTACTCGTCGGGTATTATCATTCGTCGAGAGGTTAGGTCGGAGTGACCTATAGTGGCGGGATTATATGACTCGTTTGAATTTGAATTCGCCCGCGTCGCATCGTTCCGTCCATTATCGTTCAGTTAACATTTTCAAATACGTTGTAACGTGATTAACGGATTTCGTACGACAGGCCACGACAGCTGTCAAACGAGTTTACGAGTTTATCGGAGGTTTACGCCGTACGTCGAACCGCGTGACAACCCACGCGTTGAGGTTAGGTTGTTCGCTGTCTAACGCGCCTTTTTCGAATAGATTGCTCGCCACGTTACACGGTAAATCGATTTATGCGGATATTAGTGCGAAGGAACTGTTAGTGATAAGAACACGTTTCCTAAGCAACGGATAAGAGAACAATGGGATCCGTGAAAATAGAGTGAATGTTTTCGAACGGTCGTATTTCGTGCAGTGACTTCTTTGGTGTACAGCAAAATGTACGCGTGATGGTGATTAATATATACGCGCATTTTATACACGTTTATACACATGTACACATATGAAAGATATAAATGCATACGCATTTTTATTTTTCATCGATCTTGAAATGTTGACAACCGATCAAACCAAGGTTAGCCTGTTGCGTCGTTGCGTCGTTGCGTCGTTGCGTTGCCAGTGTTCATTTTTAGATGATTCGTCCTCGAAATTTGAAGGCGTTTCTAATGTATTTGATAATATTTCAACACCTGCATATCTTTCCTCTTTATGCTTAAACGCACACGAATATTAAGTAATTTAGTAATTAACTTGGCTAAATTTATCAAACGTTATAAAGACAATGTTTGTCGTTGTACGTTTTAATATCTTTAGTAGAAAGGATTTGCTACAGCATGTAAGAATAAATCATAGGAATAATTGGCAGAATATAAAATGATACTGGATAGCTATTAAGATACGGATTTTTTAACGTTATGTTTTCAGTATATTGTTATGAATTTTCCAAAGTTAAATTCTCGGTGTATTATTTCCTATTTGCGATGCATAATAGTTGATGCTTGATTTCCTGAGCATAAAATATTTCGCATAAAAAGAAAGGGATTTTATAAAAGGTAAAGTTATGAAATCCGAGAGTAATTTTCATTCGTTATTGGCCACTGGTGGTTGTACAGAAAATAAATAACCGCTGAAAACATTGGTCGATAGCATACGATTTAACGAGTATATTACAAAGATTAGCTTTGAGCGATGCAGCATGGATAATCGTACGTCGAATATTAAAACGGTAAATTTTTATTGAAAAATCAATTTCTAAAGCCATAAAATTCGACTACTTTCTCGAATTTCAGCCCTATCTTTTCGCTGAAATTCAGCGCTAAGTAATATTATTGTGTAATGTAACGCGGATTGCAATTAAATTTCGATGACGATAATATACAGAGTGACGCAAATTGTAAAACGTTGTTATGTTAAACAAATAAACGTGAACACCCGCAAAGCATCGAAACACACGGGTTTATTCGATTCCTCTGGGCTTCTTTCCGATGCCTTCCGACGCGTACTTTATTCCACTTTTCGATACATTTGATCTAACGAGAAAGAAAAGTTGATACAACTGCGATCGATGCAGTTGCTCGTGGATCAAATTCGATAGCTCTCGTTGAAAGACTAGAAGGAGCAGAAATCGAAGTCATTTGATGGTCGAGTCATTAACTATATCGTGTTCGATTGTCTCGAATAGCTACAATTACTATATTGCGTTATCTTATTTTGCCTGTTGTTTCCTTTATGACTTTCTATCAGTCGCTTTCCAGTAATTAATATATGCTAATTAGAAACATTTAAACATGTAACTTGCAAAAACCTATTTAAAAAGGCTTTTGAATATCTTTCACTCGCGTTCTCTCTATTTTGTACTCGACACTTTTCTCCGAATGAAATATTTTTCTTTCCTGATAATCGCGGAGAGACGATTATTTTCATAAATTTCAATGTCACTGTGTTGTGGATATACGAGAAGTTTAAAAGCGAACAATATTATATGACGCGAGTCGGCTAGCTATTTGGTAATCGAATGTCGTTTCTTAAATATTTTGCTTTCTAGATATTTAAGCGCGTTTCAAAGGAATTTCGAAGCATACGTTAGAAAAGAAGTCCGAGGAATTCACGACGCGCGAGTTTCTATCACCATACGTTATTCAAGCGTATCTCCGTACTATCTAATAAAATAATTATATTAAACGGAGATTTCAGCTTGCCAGTACCTAAAGAGGTTGAGCAAAAACTATTCGAATAAACTCTCGTAAGTACTGTTTCCCACCAAGTCGAATTCCTTGCAATCGTTCCCGGCGCATACTTCTAATTTCTCTATTTGAATTTCCAGCAACAGATTACTTGGAATATAGAAACATTTCCTGTGACTGTCATTTATATCACTAACGAAGAAATTTAACAACGCTGCCACGCCAATTCTTATCTATAAAATCTTTGTCTGTGAAAAATTCACAACCAAAGCATCCGCACGAATATATAACGACGCTGGATTTGGTATTAAAACAGTACTTACAAAACCAATACACGCTTTACACACTATTCATCGACTACTCACCGTCGTGTCGCCATGTCGTTGATCGAATTTCGATATTTTTTCACCGCGGTTCAACGTGTCGAAAAATCGGTACGCGCGAGGATGGTCCAAGGAAGATTGAGAAATGGAACACGCCGATATCTGTTCTAGATGGATAATTCTGCGTATGTGCCGAATCATCTACCGCCGCCATCCCTGGTCGTGTTTTCACAGGCCGGGGGGCTGCCGGAGGCTCTGAGAATGCAAAGACCCTTCAATCCACAAGTTAGTGTCCTATCGTCCTCGCCTATACGCCTAAGCCGCCTGTCTTTGCTTTTCTACTCCTGTTTGTTTACCTATGCGAAGATCTGGTGAAAATAATATTTCCGACAACACGTCACAGAGCGACGATTAGCCCCAGTATTCCCCTGACGCGGCTCTTCGTTTCTCTTCCCTTTTTTTTAAAATCATTGCCTTTCAAAAAGTAGCTTAACGCGTGTATAGGAAAATTTGTACGCTGGTAAAACTAATCTATCGTCTCACGATCCTTTTTATTTCCAATTTTTTAATGACGAAATTTCAATGCCGTTGTCACTTCTTACGAATCGGTATTTTTCTTTTATAAGAATATTCAGTATAAAGTATTTTTACATTTCAGTATAAAGTATCTTTCTTTTATTATTTTATTTAATTCCCCGATCTTTCCCATGCTTTTGTTAAATCGTTGCTCCTTGCTCGAAATATTATTTTAACCAGTCTGGGCAAAATTATTGTAACTAAAACAGGATGGGTACTTGAAATTGACATTTTAACGTTAACTATGCGTTTAAGAAGGAAGAGAATAAGATATTTATAATTATAATATTAACTATTTGAACTTTTATGTAATAGACCTTTTGCATACGAAACTCGGTGACCAGAGTGACACGACGAGGATATAGGAAAACAGATTTTTACATGGAAATAAAAAAAAGAATGTTATTCTCTGGTGATATACGTACTTTGGATAATTTATTGCGAATTCATTTTCCTACTATATCATAGTGAATAACAAAAGGCTGCTGGCCGATCTTTATGCTTCGAAAAATGTCAATTTCAATGGACCAACTGCAGTTGCGATCGTTTCGACCGCTAGCCGCTTTATGCACACCAATGGTAATTAATGCACGCTTTGAATAGGGATTTTGCTGAATGTGTACGAACGAATGTAGTACATATATGCATGCACCACGAATCGTAGAGAACAAGTTGTTGTAGACAATTCATTATTTTACATTTCGATGGTAATGTAAAGAAGCATAATTATATAACTAAATTGGCGATGCGTCGCAAACTATCGTAAGTATTTGATATCGTCTGTGGATGTATTTATATCGAAGTATCACCATGACAAAATCACACTTTAACGATTAACGAATAAAACACGGTACGTTTTATCTCGATAAAGACAGAAAGTATAGTTTTATACAGCGTACACGAACATCCTCGCGATTGATCGTAGATAGTTAAACAGATTTGTATTTCATTCAAAGCCAGTTGCTTTTTACCATGTTTGCCCACGTAAGACGTAATACGTCTAGAAAGAAAGTTTAGAAAACAGGAAAGGGAAAATGGTTGAATCTATGTTGGCAGAGTTAAGAAACGACTTTGTTGGTATAGGTATACAGCTGTACTTGTTTATAATTAGATAGTTGCGTGAAACAGAGGCGATTATTCATCGATAGGAAGACAATGAAATAATATCTATCGGGACGTTGGAAAATGTATATTTTTAAAGTGTTTATTAACGAGCTCGTTTAAATACACGTCACAGAGGGATATTGTATTATTGAAACCGATTGCAGTGTATGCTTGGAATAAAAATAGGGGCTCGCTACCTTTCGAGACACGTACAAAACGATTGATTGGAATCGGATAATAAAACGTGGCAGCATATCAAAATTCGGTGCCGTTAAAAAATGAGATAATTTCGTTGGAAATTAATCGCGGCGGAACGACGAAATTTGTACGCGTTTTTGATCAGAGAAAGAGAGTGGAAGAGGAAAAAAAAAATATCTTGTAAATATGCAAACGCGTGTGGCTATCGACCCGTCAGCAGTTTCAAAAAGACAATTACCATATCGTAACTGAAAAACTACATTGTACTCGATCGTCTGGAAAAACTACAATTTTCACGATTACGACGCCTTGTCCGCTCTGTCTTTTCTTCCTTTACCTTTGTCACTTCTGGTCGATGTTTGGTGTCAGTGAGTTCCAGCAAACGCGAAAACACGCGACGTTCGGAAGCGTTTAAATTCAACCTTATTTCTTGTAATTCAATTTTATCAGAAAAAAGGACATCTTGCTCGGTGATGAATTGTGAGAAGCTGGCGAAAGCTTGCAGAAACTTTATACGAACGTATCACGTGAATTCTACGAAACATTTTGAGACAAATATAGTTTGCGACAAATAAAAGGATATACACACGTTTCTACGTATTAGCGAGACTGTCCTTAACACTAGGTCCACTCTTTCTTTGTCAACTTTCACCTACATCTTCAAATTTTACCAATGAATAATCGAGAATACGTGTAATCATGGTAATCGTGTCCCGTTACAGCACTGAAAAATTTCCAAAATTTGTTTTACACGACACGCGATATGTATCGGATTGGCAACTAAGTGACCGCGGATTTTGTCATTAGATGGTATTATAACATCCGCAATCGCTTAGTTGCCAATCCAATACATAGAAATTTTCTTTTCCAAGTACTTGAGATGTTTACACGAGCCACTGTGTACAACAGAAAAAGTCTCGAGTATTTTCTTATGAAAGATTGCAGCAACCACCATTGTGTAATTGAAGTAACAACGAATGACTAATAAATGAGTAATCGGACGAATGTAGAAATGCGGGCATCGACAAACGAGAACCTCATTTCCTCGTATAAAAGAATAATAAACTAATCGTGCCGTACTAATTCCCGTATAACTGGTCGGCTGCATCATTATTGCCTCGATGAAATGTTTATCCGGAAATCGCCTATCGGATGCGACGAGTCGGCGATTTTCTGCCAGCTTTTTAACTGTTTGGCCGGCAACTCCGTTACCAGGAATAATATTAAAAACGTCAGGAATCTTGATCGTTGCAACCATTCGGCTCTCGGAATATATATCGAAATTGAAATGTAATAAGTTTAATTAAAATCACACATGGTGCTCGTGCCATGTATTAATCATAACTAATGACCGTGCGCCATGTAATTAATTTGTGATTTTTAATTAATCGCTCGGCAATGCATAACAATCGCTAACGATTTTTCAAAAAAATACACCTTTGTCCGGACACCTACGCTTCGGTTACGATGAAATTTCTTACTTTCCGTCGGTAGCGTTACAATCTCATACTTTTTCCTTCGATCAAAGAGCTTGCGATAAAAGCGATTCTTGCACGGGTTTGTCCTTATTCGAGAAAACAGAAGAATATAGCATTTTCGAATCCTGTTCGGTGTTTTTCAATCGTTTGAAAGAAAATATTCATCGTATCGCGTAATTGCCCGGCGTATCTGTAATTAGTTATAATTAAATGACAAAGTTGTGGATCTCTGGTCGAAAGTTTTTGTTGCGAGCTCTTTAATTTTTTGAGAAACGAAATTTAAATGTCCATACATTTCCACTTTCTCTTTTTCTTTTGTAAATCTGTATTTTGTGATAATAATCGAATTTTGAAATATTGGAATTTGCAGTTCTGTAAAGACGTAATACGTTATTTTAAACCATATTTTCAATAGAATATTTTAAACTAAAGAGGGAGGTGGTAGCGTAATAAAAATAAATACGTTGAAATTTTGCATGAAGCTATCACATGTACGGACATTGTGCGAGAGCTAGGAGAATTTTTCAAAGTATCGCATCTGAATCCTCCGACATAAATCAACCAACAACGTCGAATATTTACAATATTTTAACAGCTGTAACTCGTAAATTCAACGATATCATTAATCGTCAATTTATCGTGCGACAGGCTACTGCTAGATACAATTAAATCGAAAGTAGCTTTTAAAAACGTTTTAAGAATGAATTTACCAGAAATAAAAGGAACAGCTGTCAGGTATAAGAATTTGCAAATGTAGCGGCTTTGTTGTCGAAATTCGACGTTTCTCTCGTCCGATTTTTAAATATATTTTCACGCGCGTCTAAACTCTAAAATCGTACAAACGTGGCGTGAGCGTAGGATGTTGGGCAGAAGACCTACGCGACCAGGAATATCGATTTGATAGTGCGTAAGCATTGTTCAAATATTAGTATTCGATTTTCGATCAGTAATAAGTAGATACGTTTCCATTTCTGTTTAAAATGCAATTGCTCTTTCGTAGAAATATCAACGGCCGATGCGGAACAGGCTGGATCATTCGCAGGAATTTTTCCATCCAGCCAAATATCCTACGATGAGAGGTGGTATTTGTCAAAAACAAATTCCACTTAATATTTGTCCAACTCTAAATATGAATGTTTAGCGGTGTAATGACGATTCTATTTGTTGTTGGAAAGTGTGACACACAGTTATACAAAGGATGATCAATATTAAATCAAAATTAATGAAATACTGATGTCGCAAACATCACGTAGACAGATAATGCGACGCCGTGTCAATATTCCGTGTATATTATAAATACGAGTAGTGCATCGATCCTGCCTCGTTCTTCGAGTTGTCGGGCCGAACGTATCTTTCTATCGTTGAAAAATTCCAAATTTTCGCGATAATTTTTTCCTAAGCGTAGGACAAGATGCGATTCTTCGTTTCAATTCTTTGCTGCAAGTTTTACTATGCAGGTCTTTTCGTTTGTTTGTTTTTTTTTTTTTTTTTTGGAAGACAAAGTGTATAAATCTGTTTGATGAAAAATATGAAATCTAATTTTAGAGGAAAAACTTTGGTTCGAGTATAGATAATTTGTCTTTTATTCGTTTTTACTCGTTTTCATACTCGTGTCGTTTCGCGCAATATTCTTTGCAGTGGGCGAGATCGATAATTGATGAATGGAAAAACTGATTGCGTTAATAATTTAAAACAGAAAATTTGATAAACAGATAATTTGATGCATTAAATACAATTAGGGTAGGCGAATGATAAAACGTTATTCGTAATTAAAGTAGGTATTTTATTCGTGCGTAGCTTTTAAATAAATATATCTGAATTATAATATTTTTCTATATTCTTCTTCCACGTATTTACTTATTCGTTAAAATTTCATTTCAACCAACCATTGTATATTTCGTGTCCTCTTTGATTAACGACGATATAGAGGAATAATATAGAATGGAAATTATTCTACAAGTTTGAGGAAATACTAATTTCTACACGTCTAATATACATCACGACGATAGTGTTTCGATGTTGCAACTTGTAGGAAGAAAATTACATTGCGAATAATACACGTTTAACCCATTTTTCGTCGAAGAGAAGAGAACATAAGAAATTGAATTAAATCGATGTACGATACCACTGAATCTAAAGATAGACACGATATTTTTGTTTCTACGTTTTTGTTTTTAGTATTAGGTTGTTCGAAATGTTTCTTTCGTTTTGTAAGGAAATAATAGACGCACAATGTTTTTTGTTTTATATTAGTTTATTGAATTATGCACGAACGTAATAATAGAAAAAGAAGGAAATGGATGATACGTAATTCAATAAAATAATATAAAACAGAAATTATTGTTCAAGATCTAATACAAGACGATTCTTCCGCTTCTTATTTTCAGCAGATTCTAATTTCACCAATTTGCGCTGAAACGTTCATCGATGAAAAGTACAACAGCAAATTCTGTTATCAAATGTAAAACGTAAAATAATTTCGTGCATTGGCAAATAATAAAATTCTAAATGCGGTGGAAGAAAAAAGCAAAACTGAACGACCGAATCTGCCGATAAATCCAACAGAAAACCATAATTAACGAAACAACGCAGAAATGATTGGACAACCTAATATTTATTCAATTAAAAAAATATAACTTTTGACATTGTTATGCTAATGTAGCAGCGAGTGAAGACGGTTTGATGTAAAAATTCAGTTTCATCGAAATATCGTGATGCTACACGAATACATTAACTTATGCCAATGTAGCAGTGAGGAAAGACGTTTAATGTAAAAATTCAGTTTCATCGAAATATGGTGATGCTACACGATTTGTAAAGAATTCTTAACAGTCGTCCGTCTGATAATCCGATAATTCTCGTTTTCTAAAATAATAAAAAACAGAAATTGTCGTTCGAAAGAAACTTTCCGGACAATCTAATATTTATCTAATTAAAAAATAAAAAAATAACTTTTGACATCGTTATGCTAATGTAGCAGTGAGGAAAGACGTTTAATGTAAAAATTCAGTTTCATCGAAATATCGTGATGCTACACGATTTGTAAAGAATTCTTAACAGTCGTCCGTCTGATAATCCGATATTTCTCGTTTTCTAAAATATCCGGGAAAATTCATGGATAAAACTTGCGATATTATATAACCGGATATCTCATTTGCAGTATGCGGGTATTTCTATGAATTCGAGCACATTGAAATAGCGTATAATACCAAAGCAATATGGCATTATACTGTTAATAACGCGAAACCACTGTGTTATAATAATCCGTCAAAATGTGAAGCTTCCCCCCGTCAGTTGTATCATTCAATTCGCCGTGATTGACGAGTCTATTAAGCTGGCATAGTGAATGCCTCGATGGAAATCAACGAGTTCTGTTTTGTAACGTTTGTAATAATGGAACACCAGGCCACGGTAAATGTCATCGTTGCGAATCCACTCGATTGCGATCGAAATCTTTGAAACATTTGGTACAATTTGTGTTTGCCCTTTTCCGAAACGAGAAATTAAATCAACGTTATTACGTATTTTTAATAGCAACTGCGATCTTCCTCTTGTCTTTTCTTTGGCAGTTTGGTGTTTTGGCGAGTGTAGCGACTAACGTAGGTAAAGTAAAAAAAAAAAAAAGAAAAAAGCTTCAAACAGAAGCATCTTACGCTCCGTTCCATGTAAAGATGTTCGTTTCACGAATATACTGTGCGAGCCATTGTACGTATTATATTTTTGACAGATTTCTAGAGTAACCTTGCGA
Source organism: Bombus breviceps (assembly GCA_014825925.1). NCBI lineage: Eukaryota > Metazoa > Arthropoda > Insecta > Hymenoptera > Apidae > Bombus > Bombus breviceps. The sequence continues at coordinate 712,255 of CM026192.1, read as the reverse complement.
GTATCTGTAATAAGATTTATAGTCGGGATTATAATTATCCTGGAAGTTTGGAAAAATTTATGAGCAACGATCACCAAGATAGAGGAAAAACCATTTAAGTAAGAAATGTTTCCTAAAAATATATGAAGTAAATTGGCGTAAGATTTCTACACAGTACAGTATCAGATAATTAACGTACGGTCGTAATATCCAATTAGAAGCGTTTCCTTTCTTCAATTATGAATTGCAAAGCAGAAATTTGAAACGATTCGTGTAGTGAGTAAATTTAATATTAAAACCTTTAATTACATTATATTATGTAGAATAATTAATATTTAAAATATTCTATAAACGGCAATTTCATCCATACCAGTTATTACACGCTAGCTATAAACTTGAAAGAGTTTAATTACTTCAAGTTTGTTAATAAACTGGTTAATTAAGTAAAAAATAATATTTAAATAAGTTGCAAGCTTGAGATACGCGTTCTAAGATTCTAAACATTCTTTCTTACGTTAATTCGTACAACTAAGCTTTAATTATGTACAATGTTGCTTGTCTGATAATTAATGAATTATCGACGATAACTTTTATGCCCGCTTGTACGTGTCATCGTGGTAACCCAGTTCCGTGTAAGCATAGAAATATAAATTTGTGTAAGTATCCACAATCTAACAATCGCAAGTTGCAAAAATAACACAGTCTACGCCTAATTTTCTAATTAAGCCACAGTATACAAAAATCAACTAACGATCCAAGCACTTTTTCACGGTAGCGTATTTATCCCATAACAATCTCTCCGTGACTAACGATATTCTTTTTTATTGTCCAGGTAACCGACTCGAAGGATCTCCAAGTGCCGTTCAGCACCGCGGCTTCTCTGGGTTACGGCCTCCATCATATGCTCCACTTGCCGCCGCAATTTTTGCACCCTCTGGATCACCGTTTACCGTTCGGAGGGTTCAGGCCCCTGGGGCCATCGGCTTTCGCTCCGCCGAGCAAGTGTCTGAAAGTAGAAACAGGAAACGGTCCGGTCACCGGTTCCGGTTTGCCAAGTATCGGCTCATTGTCGAGCATGTCGAACATGTTCTCGCCTTCGTCGTTGTCCTCGGCCAGCGGAGGCGCCGTCGTCTCCGTTTCTGGAGCGTCGGCGAGCATCGGAGGCGTCGGAGGCGTCGGAGGCGTCGGAGGAGGTGCGAGCGCGGCAGCGGCACAGGAAGTCGCACCGCAGAGTCCCGCTGGCTCTACCAGCCGATCGCCTACAGGGACCGGAACCGGTTCGGTTCCTAATCGCGGCACCACTCCGGAGGACGAGGACCGCGATGCGAATGCCACGCCTGGGTCCGAGAACACAGAGAGATCTACGCCCGAGGAGGGACGACCGTATCGACGTGAGTCCGCGTTTCTCATTTTTCCCTTCTTCTGGGAACAGTTGCGGATTTTTGTGCAATTTGTGGCAAATTTAAGTACCGATCGACGTGTAAAATGTATATGCGTAATTTCCATTGCGTCTGAATCGGTTAACGCTGCGACTACCAGCGTCATCGAAACGAATAATTCGTAATTCTTTGTAGAAATTTCATAGATTTGTAATGGCGTACTCTTGGAAATAATTTTTGCGCGAAATATACGAGTAAAAGCTCGTATCTCTTACCGTATTGTAGACTTTGTTCTATTTCTTGCACTCTAATTTCTTTGAAATAAGTTTTGTACTTTAGTCATGGATAGCTTTATCGTTAACATCACTGATTCACTTACGATCTCACCGTATGTCGTTTATCAAGCGTACGTAATATATAAAAATATATAAAACACTCAACATGAAGTTGTTGTGACAGTCGATTTGCGAGGAAGACGTTTACCTTAAGTTTTCTTGATCGTATTCGTAAGAATGTGAATTTCAAGGCATAAAAATCCGCAATCTGTTCGCGAGATTATTTGCTCTTGTAGTTACTCTCTAGATTTCCTTTATCCCTATCTGTCTAATCTTTTTCTTGTTCTCTTTCTCAATATTTTTTTGACATTTGCATTATTGTACACGGTCTTACGATCCTCGGTGTTTCGAATACAATGGAATCGTAACCAGCATAGAAAAAGATCCCGTGCTTTTGACTCTATGTTCTATCCTCTTTCTTAAAAGAAATTAGGCGTTTAATTGTATAAAAAAAAAAAGGGAACAAAAAGAACAAAATGATTAAAAGATTAAACGTATAATTGAAAAGATAATCGCGCGCGTAAATATTTAATGCTGCAATGTTTTTGCGTTTTCACTCGATGAAACATTTATCCACGATATTACAATTAATAAATATTTTCCCTTTTGTACGTGTAACGCGACGATGCATGTTTCTTTTACATTTTAAATACTGTGTTTTAGCTACGATATCGTCTCGAGTTCGTTTTGCCAGTGTCTCGTATAATATCTATGGATAGATATCGTTAGTTTTCCTACCTTGAAACTCTTCTAGAAACCTAAGATTTCTCTCAGCGGAGATTAATAATTATTCATATTCATACATATTCATATTCGATATTGAATATTCGTATCTAGTTTTTGTAATACCGTAGCAGATTCTGTGTCGGATAAATGACAGATGAAAAAATTCTTTATCGCGTGTAAGTTGTGCGAATGATAAATTAAATGAAACGAACAAGCGTAACATCGGTGGCGTTGAAACGTATTCGAATAATAAAAGAGTATCTTGCTACATCTAACAACGCAGCCGGTAGGTTTCATGATTTTTATGTTGACAAACGTTCTATGTATATACAAAGAGCAGCTGAAACGTATATAGGAATTTGCAGAGGAGGAACCACGAAGATTTGTATGCTTAATCTACCTAAGTCGTTTATTTGAATTCTCAGGGGCGCAACAGCTGTGTCGCGTCTGAAAGCTCACGCGGGCTTTGTTTCCATGTGTTTGCTTATTTTTCGGTACAGTCTTAATTACCGAAAGATAGAGCCATTCATTTTTCTCGGATACGATTCTCGCGGCGAACCATTCTTTCTTTTCTTTTTTTCTTTTCGCTACTCTTTCTCTCTCTCTCTCTCTCTCTCTCTCTCTCATCCCCCCCCCCCTTTCTCTTTCTCGAGCTTAACGTTCATCCAGCATTTGCCGAGATTTTTATCGTTCATCCTCTTTGCACTTTGCGTTCGAAGAAAGTACTTTGTCCTTTCGTCGACCAAACAGTTTTCGCTCTGTAAATTCTTGCTCTTATTAAAACCGAAAACAGCACGTAGCGGTCAGCTTTTCCTATAACTCTCTTTTCCTCTCTTTCTTTCTCTTTCACCGGCTGTCTGCTCGTTCCACCGCAGCTAATTTTCGTTTGATTGCGAGACGAGAAAAAAAAAAAAAGAAAAAAAACGGGGGTTGGAAAAGGTCGAAGGTGTGCAACCTTGGCGTCAAGCAGACTTTTTAGGTTTATTTTTCGAATGGTTCAGCGCCAGGATAACGATGTCCTTTGACCGTGGCGAACCCTATGACGTTAGCCGCGTCGCTAATTAGTCGATATTCACTTTGTGGCGGCGAGTCTGCGTTTCAGAAGGGACACCGATTCCGCAAAACTGCACTCAAGCGGTTTCGAATTGAAGATCCTTTTTTCCAACTTTTGTAGATTTTTACGCCTGCCTCGTCCAACTGTACTTTCCTCCGCGTTTTTCAATAATTACGCCCGCGGTATAAACTTGCTTCTAATAAAGCTTCGCACGCTGCATACCGTTCTTATCTCGTATACAGGATGTTGCGATATTCCGCAACTACATATTTTCGGAATAACACTCGGGCTTCTAACATCGTCTGCTTTCGTTTACCGGCTTTCTGTAATCCAGATACGCCATTAGATCATTGATAATTTTCACCCAAGTGTACAGTTAACTCGATATCTGTTAATTATTTCCAAACATATCGGTTTTCTTGCAAATTCGCGTGCTTTCGCAATTGCAAATCTGAAACTCTGCCTCAACGGACCATAGCCGGCACAGATAAACGTGATCATTCTGCGAACAGATAAAAAAGAATCGTATGATCTCGAAGAAAATCAAGAGAAAATGAACGACGAGCTTGTTGATTTAACGAAACGACGAAAATAACGTTCGTAGTTGCGTATTACGCGGTATAACGTTAAGACGATATCGACGTGTGTATGCGTGTAAAGATTTTTTTTAACTGGTAGAAATTAATTGCGTAATCTACGTATAGAGTTGGAGAATTTGTGGGGAAAATCGTGAAATGATCAGCAAATAATTTGATCGCGCGCCTGTGTGCTGTTGGTGTGCGTTTTAAACGCAACGCTGCATCGTAAATGCTCGCATAGCCGCCCGCCCTTTTTGGTAGCCGCGCTTCAGAAGGGGGTTTCAATGTATCGATACCTACGCATGAAATATGTTCATAATCACGATTGACAGGGAATCATGGTAAATAGTCATTTGCTACTCCATTCGCGAATTTACATTACGCCTCTATTTGGATCTGACGGCGCAGAAAAATCTGCAATTAATATTAGTATGCTGGCTATGTATAACTATACGCGTAATCATCGACCTTTTAGCGATGCCGATGATTTATAATATTCCGTTACGGGTAAAGCATTATTTCTCCTCTGTGTTATAATTCGAAAAGAAAAAGATTTATAAAGAAACTTGAAAGCATTTACAAAGATTTACAAAACGGACGGAATATTTCGACAAAGTATAGCGAAATAAAGGGAAGATCTGTTAGGTTTCTCTGTTTACAGTAAAATGAGATTTAGAGTTATCAGAGTAGTAGAAACGATGAATTAATAATTTCTCATAAAGATTTTATCCAACTAAATCGCACTATTTTCTTTAGATTTTGTTATATATTTTGTCCAAATTGTACGTATCCGTATCATTTGGATTTCAATATTTCGTTAGTCGGCATAGCGATATTAACTTGAGAATAAATATAATACACGGTACGAAGATATTTCTACTTACGAACGAAATCCATAAATGCTATCGATTAATTACATTTTTCTATCAAAGTGACGAGAGATGGTTCGCGTGAGAAGAAACGGCTTTGGAATTTTCTATCGAAATCAAATCGATTATAGTGTGATCGTGGAACAGAGGCTAAAAAGGATAAAAAAAAAAGCGAAAGGGCGGAGTAAGAGAGATATGAAATATGAGCACGGAAATGCAGATATTTGTCAGGAAATTGATAACTCGAATAAACTCGTCGCAAAACGTTCAAACAGTCTGCCAAACGGGACGATTTTACCTCTTCTCCCGGCGGCAAACCGAACTATGTACAGACATCGGTCGACTACGGCAAATGCGTGATGCGTGTGCGTGTACGTGTGCATGTACGTGTGCACATCCTCGTATGCAGCGCGTATTACGACGATTCGGTATAAAATTCACGCGCTACTCTGATATACTATTCGAACAACTGATTGTACACGAATTTTATAGCTATTTGTATTTTTCGCTAATTCCGTTGTGTAACTTTTGCAGAAATGTGGCATTACGCTGATTGCGCGTAGATTATACCGTAACTTTAGCATAACCGTGTTTTTCCACGTTGATCCTAATAATAAGATCATCATCGTTTTATACGATTTTCAGTTCGCGTTGGAAATATTATCGGTTACCTCTGCTCAATTATCATTAACATTTCGCATCAGTTACATGCAAAAATCCGCGCGTATATTCGTATTTCCCGCGATTCTCTGTTAAAAGCATAGTCTTCCCTATGGCAACGAGATATCGGTTTACTTTCCCTGTAGAATTTCGATTCGTAAGAAACGCGATCTTTTGCTCAATTTTTTCCCTAAAACGTAAGAAACTGGGGTGGAAAGCAGCTGTAACATCGATCTCGTTTTCGAGGCTCGTAATATTTCGAAACAGAATTTTACTCGCAATTGCTTTCTATGTTTTTGTAATTGCGTTAAGTATATAAATGTAGCTTGGTGTTAAATCAGCGTTCGTTCAATCGGTTTAAACTTTATACATAGCTGTATGTACCGTGTGTCTTTCGCAGAAAATTTGCAACGTCAAATACAGCCAACGTCTGTGGATGTTCATACAATTTCTCATTGGCAAGGTGGTACATTAGTTTAACACTGATGCACGCCGTGCTTCGTTAACGATCAACGTTATTGGCTCATACTGATTTAGCCTCGGTTACCTAAAATTCATTCGCATTAAAGAATGATTGACGTATTCTGGCGTTTATACGATTTTACTGTAAAATCGCCCTAGTGACGCGCACCTTCTCTATGATCCGAAGACTAGCGGAATAATTTATCCTTAACGCGATTTGTCTTTAATAATTGGTCGTACAATCGGCGTGAAATTTGTCCCTAAAAGTGCATAAAATTCTCGCATCTGAATCCAGCAAACATTTCTTTCATTTATAACTGTGCTGTCGATCATTTGTCTGCTACTTGTACGATTTTTTACAATGTTAAAACGATCAACTATTTTATCATACAGTGTGATACGTTGTAGCTGTATCCTCACTGTTTTGGAATATTTAATACGATTTTCGATAAAATTAGCTCTCAACATATATTAATTCAAATATTTTTGGAATTTAATTGACGTAAAGAAATTTAAAATCCTTGCGTACGTATCTTGTCATCGCGAAATTTGTCTCTAAAAGTACATACTACTTTCGCGTCCAAATTATCCAAATATTTCTTTCATTTATAACTGTGTCGTCGATCATTTATGTCTGCTACTTGTATGATTTTTTCACGACGTTGAAAACTATTTTATCATACAGTTCGATACGTTGTAGCCGTATCTACACTGTTTCGGAATATTTAATACGACTTACAATAAAATTAGCTAGCATTGCGAGACTCTCAACGTATATTAATTCAAACATTTTTGGAATTTAGTTGACATAACGGAATTTAAAATCCTTGCGTACGTATCTTTTTATCGCGTATTACCTTGTTGTTTTTATACAAACATAAAAAGCACGCGATTGGACAGTTCACTGATATACGAGCACGAGTGTCACGGCCCCCTGTCATTTATGTGATGCACGCGGTGCACTTTGCACTTTTTTGTGTGAAAACGCAGCTTGTAGTCGATCGTTCATACACATGATCCGTGCATATTTCCGTGAAATGTCCGAGTGAATAACGAGGGGCTGTGTTTTATTTTATTGTTTTATTATTACAGATTAATTTTCGTTTGATTGTTTCGCGCTACTATCGAAAGACGTGACGCGAATTTATCGGGCTGAATTTCGTAGGAATTTTATACGTTCCAGGTATTAAGTGTACGCATACATATACGTGTATGTATGTGTGCGTGTGTGCGTGTGTGTGTGTTTTTTTTCGTAACATCTTCACGTATCGGAAAATGAAATTTTTGGTGGTGGAAAAATTAGAGAATCTCGCATTATTCGTCGTCATAATAATTATTTTGTCGCTTTAGGATCTCGCCACTGTATAATTCGCTAATTTTCAATGTCGTTACGTTTATTCTCGCTTTTTCTTTGAAAGAATAACGCGTTACAGAATTTTCATTTTGTGCCTCGCAACCGTAAAGAATAATTTGCTATATAATATCACATAACGTATTATAAATATTATAATTCTACAAATGAACGTACGTAGAGCTACCGAAAGTACAACTTGACAAAAACATACGACCATCGTCCGTATATATCATTGTAGATTTTTGTACACGTGTGACGATGGAATTATGTACGCTATAGAACAGAGGTAATAAGTCTCAGAGTAATATGTGCTTTTGATAAGAAGCTAAAAAAAAAAAAAAAAAAAAAAAAAAAAAAAAAAAAAAAAAAAAAAAAAAAAAAAAAAAAAAAAAAAAATAAAAATAAAAATAAAAATAAAAACAGAAAAATCAAATAGCCGGACAACCGTATAAATTTGTTCCTATCTCACTGGTACTCGCTGCTCTTATAATTCCTTTTTTTTCTTCTTTTTTATTATACGACGAAATAGGTACATTGTATCGTTTAACGGAAGATAAAGTTCGATTTTAATGATTCTTGTGTAACTCACCGGTGAATAACTCGAATAAATTCGTACATTTCGGCGGAATATTTCGCTGGAATATCGTAAATGGTAATATACGTGGACGGGTATCGTATTTTACGGATAATAACGTTTCTCGTCGTTAGGCAGATTATAAAAAGGAAATTTCCAATAAACTGATTTAAGAAGAAAGGATCTGCTACGAGGTAGAAGGTAACATAGAACGATCTAGTGTCATTCATTCGTTTAGATGGCGAGCGAAGACAACGATCCGAGAGAACGTTCGCTAGTCGAATTGCAGAAGAATTAATTTTGACAACGTGTCTCGCGTGCAAGCGGCTGGCCATTGTTGAAATCGCTTTCATGGCACGTTTACACGGTATTCCTAATGGCCTTCTCACGCAACCACCGTAAAATAGAGAAATCATTGTAAAAGGTCCGAACGACGTGCACCCTTCCGGTCGTTTCTCCCGAGATAAGGGAGGAGGGTGGAAAAATTTGATTATCAAATAATTCGTAGGACGTGATAGTAAATCGCGGCATGGTTCGTCGCTCGCTCAAGGAATACAAATGAGGGTAACTGCTTCCGTGCGCGAAACGACGATAAAACCGTGCGGATGGACAGCTTAACGAAAACCTAGCGGATCGTAATCCTTCGACGTATGTACGTCGGTAGATAATTTTTCAATTTCGCGTTGTTTTCCTTCGAACGTACGTAGCTATGACGATCGAGCGGGCATTTTTTCTGCGTTTATGGGAATTTACGGGAAAGCTACAGAAATGTATAAAATGCGGATGAGGGAATGCTCGTTGTAACTTGTCGCAGGTGAAGGAATTGACACGGAATTACGTTTACGTGTAAATGCAATTTTCGCAAAGGATAGAACAACCGGTGCAGTTTTATTTATTCGTAATTTTATCAAGTTCTCGTCACGATGAAAATAATTAATCCAAGTGCCTGCATACCTGTTTTGAACACCGTAAACGATTCTAATGAAACGAACGTGCAAGATTGAGTGCTGCGAAGGTCTTTCGCTGCGTTTCATAACTGCAGGTGTGAAATTACGTAGTCGAATGCTACTGTCCTCAATAAGAACGACGCTTATTAACGCTACAGCTATCAGGCCAGTGAAAACGAGTGTTTCCAAAATTTTCAAGCTAATACCTTTCTTTATCTTTTATCGCAACGATACTCTATCTTTATCGTTAGTTGGAAATTGCACGCGTTTCGATATATAATTGCCGAAGAAAAACGGCCATCGACTATCGATGGGTAATTCGAATAATTATGACCAATAATGTGTATCTGATATCAGGATGATTTTAATGATCGAAATCGAGCAGTGACTGTAACATTGCTGCGAACTGAAACGTGTTCTATTTCCATCGTGTTCTTAATTAGAAACTGCGGGTGTCTTAAATTTTAATTATTCAAAAGATGCGCCGATTATCGGTGCAATAATTGCGAACGATAGAGTACGTCTAATATCATAATCGTCACATCGATCGAAATCGACTACTGGTCGTAGGAACATCGTTGTCGAGCGTGCGCTTTGATGGCGCGTATTCCCGAAAAAATTGGCCTGTGGCGGGTTATAAAATACAGAAATAGAAACGCGCATGATCGCGAAAGAGCGGAAGGGTGGGAAATGGACGCTTGATGACGAGGGTCGCTGTGTCTCTGACCTATATTACCGTTCAAATTTTTAATTGCATTTTTTCGATTGTCAAAGAGAGACAGAGGGTGCCTTATGGCCCGTACCAATCTCATGTCCGACCATTGTCCTTCTGTTCGTTTGTGTTCGATGAGAGAGCACGGCGACATTGCAGACGCGGTGCAGCCAATTACCAATCACTCATGCGGAACAATAAAGCGGAACCGTGGAATTCTTGTTGGAAAGTATCGCGTTTCATATGTATACACCTAACACGCTAACGTAGCATTACAATCATTGTGTGCGTGTGTGCATATATATGTAGCGGAACATGAGTCATAGGACGAGGCGGATCGAGAGCGACTCACGTTGTTTGTTGTTGTGCCTCGGAACACGGACACAGCCTCGACGCACGAAACATATCGATAGACAAACTCCGGACAAAACAAAGTGACCTTTATGGGCAACCGTCGATCCAAGGCAAATTCAAATTTTTCGATCGGTATAAATAAACGGACGCGATCGCGAGCGAGTTAGTATATACCGAGTATCCACTACATTGTATACAGAAACGGAAGGAAAAGTTACGTCCGTGAAAAGTAATCAATAGAGCGAGGAGAATTACGTACGAGACATTGGCTGTGATCAAAGATAGCGAGAGATTCGTACGACAAATAGCGATATTATCGGTGCACGTATTGGATTGTTCGGGAAATTTGCAACGAAAGTTAAGAAGAGTTCATCCAATAACGAGATAGACAAAGGTGAAGATATCGCAGCTACGATGAAAAAATTCCTCGATAGACGATGTAAAAGTTCGTATAAACTTTTCTGACATAGCTGTGTCTTTCGTTACGTAGCTACTTGTGACCTGAACAACACGGAATTTCGTTAAAATCGCAGCATACGGAGTTACGTAAGCGCGAGTAGCGTAAATTTCTGCAACTCGCGAGGATGGCAAATAGAAAAGTGCAGCGATTAGGATAATCGAACGGATCGATGGTAGAACGTCTTAATCGTCGAATTAGGTCAACGAATATCTTGAAAAGACTGGAAACGGTAAATGGCGCGGTCGTTTACGACGAATATCCGGTATGGTCACACGATGGTTAAGCAGCAGCTGGTGGAATGCTGGTCATTTGTAACTCAATAATTCTACTTCGTTTGGAATCCGGTAATCTATACTGCGGCTCGTTATTCACGCATCATAATGAGTTTCGCGTTACGCGCCTTTTCTCGCTGCGGACGGCTGGAAAGTTCCTCGTAATGAGTTGTCGATACTCGGTTATGGGTATTTGCGATAATTGTAATAGAGGAAACGTAGCGTAACGGATTTCTTGGATAGGATGGAATATCCGTGTTAATTTGTCCGTGCCATACGTACTTTTCGCAAAAGAACGTGCAACGTTATTTTTAACAACGTCCTTTTTAATCGATCGCGTAATAAATCTTAACAAATCTTTACGTTTTACGCTTCCAGCTTTTCCCGATTATGAGAGTTAGCAGGCAAAATGTCACGAACAGTCTTTCCTAACGTTGTAAATTACTTGGTACGGTATTTTAAGTCGATCTGATCGAAAGATTAAACGATAAAATATGTGGTTTTAACAAAATTCGATGGATCGTTGAGCGTAAGACCAGCTGGAATTATTGGAATTAATTTTCCAAACTTAGGTTACTCTTAGCTTTCGCCGGTTTATCTTCCAAGATCGGAACGACGATATTTGTGCCTTTTAATACCCCGTTTCCGTCGTTGCGCTCGCTTCGCGTTACAATCTCTACACAGAGATAAAAATAGAAAACCGTCTTAGCAGAATGCGTATCGATGTAGTCTCGTACGCGAGTATTGCATCACGGATTCGATGTTTCTTTCGATGGCAGTCTAGGTGTCTCGAGGAAACCATTTGTCCGCAAGTATATACGTTTCAAACGAGTACACGCTGAGCGTCGTGATAACCAGCCTAGCCATCTATACCTCGAGTAGTACTTAATATTCACGACTGTATCGAATATCCCAACGTATACTATTTCTCGTGTCCTCCTTGAGTTTCAAGTTGACAACCATTCTTCGCGCAGTACGTACACCGTTTCGAGTTTCAACAAACTCGGCCCAACTTGTGCCTAAGAAATCCACGCTCGCTTCTCTCTCTTCTCGCTGATCGCAACTATTCCGTGCTATGTAAACCGGCAGAATAGCGTTTCTCGTTCCATTGCTGGCGTAAAACGTACCTACTAAAATGGACGAAGCCGAACGATACGGAAGAGGGGAGCGAGAGAAGGTTACGACGGGGAAAAAGACGAAAGATAACCGTGAGAAAGACGTTCGATTTATTATACAGGAGCAGCAGGTGCAGTTGCAACTGCGGCGACGTCGAGTACGCTCCTCCTCGTGATAGGGTATATATAGTCGAGCTTCGGAATGGGAGAAGAAGTAGGAGAGTGGAAGGTAGCTCAGCATTGGTGGCGGCGTTGCGTGCAGTAAAATAACTGAGACTTAGCGTCCTCCTCCTCTCAACTGCAGCCAACTAGGCGGAGCTCTATATACGCGCTGCATGTGCATTGGGTAAAGACTCCTCCGCCTGGATCCTTGCGCAATGGAAAGGACCGTGCTTGCTTGTCTTGCTCTCTAGATACGCGTATTTCTTGCCATGCTTAACCTACGCTCCTACACCTTCCAACTTGCCACATAGTCCTGCGCGCATCAACCCTACTACCTCTTCGGACACCGCACACGCTGCTCTCAACGCTCTTCCTTTCCTTTCTGCTACTCTGTTCGTCGATCCTCGGTCGTCTTTACCGGATTATGCCAGTAATCGATTTCTTTCCCTCCTTGTCCCTCGTCGTTTCGTTGCTACTCGTAACTCGTTAGGTTTCTTCGTATTTCGCGTATTTGTACGCCGCTTCCAACATCTTCCCATTTACCACGATTGTAATTTATCGTAGAACGCACGGTATAATTCGGAATACGTAGGTTTGGTACAAAATCCTGGGAACGCGTCTCGACCCTACGCCCTCTGGCCGTCGAATACTCGCAACGCTACGAACGATCGGTCATTCTTACGTCGAAGAAGAAACAATGCGATGAGAAGGAAAGGAAACCCGTTCGACCAACGTCGACATTTCGTTTATTTTATCGGTCGTTGTACGCGATACTGGTCAAGCTGACTCGAACAACCCTGTCACACGGTTCTTTCAATTATCATCAACGTTTCGATATTTCTTCTTCCGGACTGTCCGCACCTAAAGTACGACGCGTTGAAGGCCAACGACGTCTCGCGATGTACAACAAATTTGAATACAAAGTATCATCATCGGATACGAAACGTCGATAAAGATAATCGTAGTTTGGCACGTCTCTTTAAAAGATTTAAATACATCGGCATGATGTTCGCTGCTGAGACAGCGAGCACGCTCGATCGCATCGTTTTTCCGTAACGTCGCACGCTCTTCGCCGCATTCGCCGTATATTTGCGGCAACGCATGGTTAAGCTCGTCGGCGACGGTTAAAGTAAATCGTGTGTATTCTTCTGGTTTGCGTTGGCCGCCACCCCTTTGGAAACTGTATTTCCGGATGGTTGGCACGAAGTTTGGAAGAAGGAGATGGCTGGATTCGCATAGATGCGCGTACAAGCGCCATGGCGATCTTCTATCGTTCGTTCCCCTTCTCCTCCGTTAACCTAACTCCTACGCGTGCTCCTACTCTTTCCGTGCTCGTCTTTGCAGCGTCGAGACGCGGCGCGACGCGGCTTCCGCCGTTCGTTTAACGATCCCCCGCCACCTTCTGCCCGGGATAGAAATAGATGCTCCGCCTCCTAGACGAGTTTCTCTTCGTTGACATCGAAGGTGGCGCGGAGGAACGCGCGCGGTGTAACGAGCACAGCCACACGGTCGAGAGAGGGAGAAAAGTCATCCGCTACGTGGGTGGATCTTGAGGTAGCAACCTCTTTGCCAGGTTTTGGGCGTGGTGAGGGAGGAGTTGGCTTTTATCGTATATAGAAGTCTTCCTTTGTGTTCACTATCGGCCCGGATACCTGCACTCCAGCTACAGACGTTATCCTGCCACCGGCTCCCAATTATCCTGTTACGCATCGATGGACCCGTTTGCGCGCCGATTTAGTCGCTGCGCGATGTCCCGAGCGCAATCTTTGCGCACTGCAGACTCGAAAAACCATAGCTTCGATGCTCTGGTTTATCGCCATGCGATGCTCTTTCCTCTTCGTTCTTTTCATAGATGGTAGCTTTATTTCTGGTTAACGTATCGGGTTAACCAGTTTAGCTTCGACGCTGTGTGTAGCGATGGGTACGTTTTAAAGAGTCGTTGAAACGACGATGGCGATGTTTCGAATTCTTCGGAAGAATGTTCGGAACGCGTGTTTCCTGTATCGGTATAATCGACGAGATTGATTTCACTGTAAATACGTATGGTAGGGCTTCCCTTAACTCGAAAGATTATGCGTATTATTACTTATTACTCGGTATTACTTCCGTTGGTTTCACTCGCCGATTGGACCAGCAGTATAGTTCAGTAGCGTTCACCGGTATTTCGCCAAAATGTTTCCGCCAAACTGAAGAATTTCTCCTCTAGCTTCCATCGAATCAATTTTATTTTTCCCGTGCTGTTTTCGAAGAAATTTTGCGTACACTGCGCTGTACAAAAATTACGTACACTGCGCTCGATATACAAGGTAGGTTCAGTGGAATAAAAAAGAAAGTATAACTAGAGAAGAAGAAGAAAGAACGTTTACGTACGTACATTCGTCGTTGTTTCGCGCGCGTGTACATTCAGAACGAAAATCAAACTGCAAAATGTGCGGGCGAGGTGATTTGAGAGTCACTGGTGCGGCGTAACCCGCGACGCATTCGCAGCCGCGAATTTTCTCCGAGATGCGTCCCACGGATTCGCGCTAAACCTCGGCGCATACGTAAACGGAGGAAACGATGGAAGGACAGAGACAACGGATAGGGTCGGAGGATGTTCGAAACGGGAGAAGAGAAAGAGAAAGAGAGGCGAAAGGGTGCGAGGGGAGGGGGAAAGAGGAAGAGGCGTTTTGCAGTATAACGGGCCGCGTTGACGTTCCGTGCGGAACACTCGACTCGTGACAGAAATTACTAAACGGTCGGGGCACTCGTAGCTCGCACAATCGCGAGCATACGTAGTTCTACGTGTTCACGCACGTATTGTATGTTTCGCAAATGGGAGCAGGAATGAAAGGACGACAGGACGGCGGGCGCAGCACGCGGCTGAAACCGAAGGACGGAGAATCGGAGGAGGGCCTGCGGGGGTTTGAAGCGTGCGAGCCTCGCGCATATTAATCTGTTCGACCGCACATCAGCCTCCGCTTCGCCTCTCTCCGAATCTCGTTCGTTCGCGTACTTCATCTCCCAACCCGTTAACCGGTCGCGCACCTACGCACAACGCCTGCGGGAAATTGGCAAACTGCGGTGCCAGTCCGCCTTCCTCTTCCTCTTCCTCTTCCTCGTCCTCGTTCTGGACCACGATTCACGTGAACGTGTGTCGATCATGGTGCGCCAGCCACCGACGAATTAATATCGTTCCCTTAAACTGGTTCGTGGCGTGAAATTCCCAGTAATTCCTTTGTGAAATCAGCGGCGTCCGTTGCTTCTTTCTTTCGAAATTACGAGAGATCGTAAACGATTAGAAAATTGCCTAAAGGTACGCCTCTTTTCTGTAATTTTGATATCGATATTTCATTTCTCGAGTCGGCGCTGACCGACCAATTAATATCCTTTCTGTAAATCGATTCGTTCGAAATTCGTCGCGCTTCAACTCCAACACTTCTCTCTCCTCTTGCGCGTAAAAACTGCAAGTTACGACGTGGACAACGATCGTACGACTACCGTTTGAAACGATCCAACGGTTCGCCTTCTCCGTCACTTTGACTTCTACGGTCACTCGTTCGCGTCTCTGATCGCCACCGACGAACGACTGCAGTTTGGTTCGCGCGAAGTCTACGCTAATCCCGTTGGCGGACCGACGGAATTGTCCTCTGTTTCCCTTTCTTTAGAAATTCCAAGAGATACGAACGAAAATTGCACTGGTCGGAGCTATTAGAGGATCGTCTTTCACGAAGCTGTGAGCTCGTAAAATTAATCAGGCTTGAAAATACACGAGTGTTGATCGCCGAAACAGAAATTTGAGAAGATCTAAGGGGAGATAAGGTGCTCGAGCCTGCAGCTCCGTCAGGAGCGTGAAACGTCAACTCGCAACTATACGTTGTACGCGATACACAGCTAGTTTTTTTTTTCCCTTTGGACTAATTTCCGCCGATACTCGCGCGTACGTAGTAGTCTCGGACGAAGAAATCGGAGCTTCGACAAACGAACGTCCGATTTACCGATGCAACTATGTACGCGCGTTCCTCGTAAATGTACGTACCAACGCACACCGGCGATCGACCGTCTGTAAATGAAAAAAACACGACAAAAAACGACGACAAGAAAAACAAAAAGGAACGAAACTCGTTCGATAAGAAACGCGCGTTAAATCATATTATTTGTTTTGCTGGTAAATTGAAGGGATCCCAGGTACTTTCGAATCCGCAACGCGACTCGAAATTCTATCTGGGAACATAGTCGATAAGATTACACGGGTACCTACTGGAGCGAAACTCATGCAACATGATTTTATAATATCAACGACTAGTTGAAAGAGGTGAAAACATATGGAAAATACCATTGGAGAAACGGCGGTGATTCGGTAGGGGCAAAGAGAGGCAGAAATCACGCGTGCGGTTTGCGGCCAGCATTTCTGACCGCCGAACGCCGAAGTTCGGATTGAACTGTCACCATCAGCCCGTACAACGCGGCGGCGTGCGGTACAACCACGTGTCGTATATTCGTTCGTAATAACTGCGGTCGACTAGTCACGACACTCGACCAACCAGCGTTTTATGGCTAACTAGCAAGGCAACCGTTCGTTGCTCATTTTTCTCGTTTCATGCTCTATCAGTTTAATTGCCTGCCTCGGTTAATGTTCGCTCCTTATGCAATTTGTCTTTTGCTTTTACGCAACCTTAACGTTATTCCCGTCAATTAGCTACCTTTTACATACTTCGCTAACTACTAGTTTTTCTGCTCCTTTTCCAATCAGCGATTTATATTTCGATTTATATTTACGTTAGAGTTCGAGGATACGGCCAATCGTTCGAAGAAGATTTCACAAGGCATTTTACAGCTGAGTCTTTGGATAAATACGTATCAGATAGGAAAATGATGGTTAAACGCGATAATGTAAATTGAACGTTTTTTTTTCTTTTCGTTGCAAGACGCAGGATTAAGGAATTAGGCATTGTGTTCCTACTCGAGCGTGTATATGATGGGACATAAAAATACCAGCGAGGACCGATACATTTGGTATTATTAGAAGGTCGAAACAAGATTGCTCGGTCGTTCGATAGCTTCGTATCTCTTTCCCTTCTTTGG
Organism: Bombus breviceps; assembly: GCA_014825925.1. Taxonomy (NCBI): domain Eukaryota; kingdom Metazoa; phylum Arthropoda; class Insecta; order Hymenoptera; family Apidae; genus Bombus; species Bombus breviceps. The sequence goes on along the minus strand of CM026192.1, from coordinate 695,199 downwards.
CTTTAGCCCTCCTTTGGTTTTCTTCTTGGAGTGACGATTCCCAAGGGCCGCTGCTCCACCACTTCCCCTAATCCACATTCCAAATACTTGTATTCGGTATCCCTTAACAAATGGGTTTCTTTTTACCATAAAAATCCGTTCCAAGCAGTAAGAATGAGAAGCGAGGGAATGGTGACTGCAATTAAGCCATTCGGAGATCGAATGGGCCAACTGTTTTTTTCATAAATTTTCGTTTCGTCGCTCGGATACACGTACGACTTTTCCAAAAGCGAGCAACTCGTCTCGACGATCCAATTTGTCGTACACACGCAAAACATGGGTTGTGTATGTACAGCCATATACGCGTGAAATTGTTTCGCGATAAGCGTCGTAACGCTCGGGTCACCGTACGAGACCAATTATTCTGTACAAAGTTGGGAATTGTGTTTGAACACGGCGAAGACTGTGGTGCGCGACTCGAATAAGCCTACGTTCGGACCCGAGAAAAGAAAATAGAAACAAAGAAGTAGAAAGCGCGGAGAAAGAGCTGTCATTTAGAAAACATTACGAATGAAATATTAAACGAGGCGGATTGCGTGTGTGAAGAGAAGTCGGCGGAGTTGGGTGTATCGTGCATGGGCATGGTAGTGGTCGTTTTCAGAAAAGACGAGGAGAAAAGGAAGAAACGGCTTACGAGCGAAAGGTTAAGCCGGGCTAAACTAAGCCTACCGGAGTAAGACGTTCTACCTTTAGCCCTTTACCCGTGGCGCCTTTAGGGATATTTACAACGTCGTCGCCCGGGCAGAAGCCGAGCCATGCAGTGAGAAATGGCCCCGCCGACAATTAACTGAAATCACAGCGGGCCAAGGCGGTTTGTCACTGTCTAACCCTCGACTACCGTCTCCCCCTCCACTACCATCTCAGTTACTGCCATTGGTATTATCGTTAGCGCTACCGAGAGCTGTTAATGTTACGCCACCTATTACTGTCACGCTCTTATCGTTTACATACGGGATAGCTTCCCATTTCAGTTTTTCGTCCATCGGTGGCCAAGACGTAGCGTTGATCGATGCAGTGAGCCACGAGCCGATGACGAAACCATCTCGTTGGCTATGTTTCAAAGCTTTCGATAAATGATACCGCGATCTTTGTTCCGTTTTTACGGTACCACGCTGGTGTGACAACGACCATGCCCAAATCCACGCCGTTCCATACCAACTGACAGCGAACCGTTAGGTTTTGACTTGTCCTTTGCACGTGGCCCGACATTGCACTCTCCCCATTACGCAGGGCAATCAGGATCATCCCCTTGTCCTTCAACACCTACAAACGCGACATATAAAAACTGCAAGCATTGGGCCACGAGGCTAGTCTTGAGTCTTGTGTACAGTTTGACCGTGATTTGAACTATTTTAACTTCGCTACTTCATTGTAATAATATACCTAATCATTTTCGTGAATAAAAGCCTACAAAATTATAAAAGCACAGTCAAGATATGTTGTTGCTCAACTTTTCTTTTCATTAATTTTACTCCTCTTCTTATCATTAATTTTACGTGACACTGGAATCCGTTTGTTACGATCACTTTGCCAATTTTTCGCAATTTTTCGTAGGAATAATTGGCCGATAAGGTTCCAGCTGATATGGAGGATAAAACATTTTCATCGGTCAAATAGATTTGTTACGAACGATAATCACATTCGTGCGATTTATATTATTTGTATTATATTTATTTATCGCAAACTGCCCGCTTAATGCTAATGTTTCTTACGAACAGCTATTTTTAGGAAAAATTTATTCGATAGACTCAGCGCGTGCGTTGTCCGCCGTTCGTCCGCGTTCCTTAGCTCTGCAATATAATTTTCATGGTCGCAACGCTTTTCCAAGTTGCCAGCTACGCGTAACGATGCGCTTGTTTATACCCAGTCACTGCAACGATACGTTGCGGAGAGACAAAGGCTACGCTTCGCAACAAGATCTATTTACATATTTCTAAGAAATCTTGCCGTGCATTCGTGCAAAAGATAAAAGGTACAATACTTGGGTTAAAGGCGAGTTTCGAACGAAAGCTCCATTCAACACGATTTTACTGAGAATTGTTATCGCTTGCGTCAATGTGAAATCGTCACGATTGAAAGCACATAGTCGATGTTTGATCGTAATAGGCGGCTTATTTCAGCATAATTTTACGTACAATGCTTTGGGACAGACATTGTGCGAAGGATAGTCGATCGATAACGTTATCCGCGATTATGATAACCAAATCCCATCGTACTGCGATTAACGCAGATTTTTGATTCTGCACGAATAGGGGAGCTTCTAACGGGATCGACATTTTTATGCAAATTTATGTTTTTATGATCGTGATTAGATATTGCAGCCAATTATATGTTTCCAAAAAGAAGAATCTCCAGTTTGGAGATCCATCGTTTTTCCTTTCAATTCCACGTTAAACATCTTCTTCCAGACACTACGGATCTTCTTTCTTTGCTGATGCGAGAGCAAGACGAAAGATATTATAAATGGGATATTGGAAAGTACGCGTGACAAGCGTTCTACTTTCCATATTTCACGTCTCTGTGTCTTTTTTGGCATCTCTAAATTTCACACGAATGTATAAAAGTCGGCAATATGTTTCGCGACCAGACCGAAGGAGTTGCTAAATATACCAACGAAATTTGCAAGACGATCGAAGTAAGAAAATTATCGTTCGTCCTTTCTCGAACAATTCGATAAACATCGTGTAACTTCTTCTCTAGAAGAACTAGTCTAACACTATTTTACGATCAATTCTCATTGAGAATTATAAGTAAATTATTATCGTATGTTTGAATGTTTAAATCCAAAGGGTAGTGTCTCTTTAGCCTGCGGATCTGATATGAGCAACTAGCGGGTTTTGTTTGTTGTTAATTCTTATGTTGTATCTATTACTCAATTTGCATATTTCTTCCTTAACTGTAGGTACCTTAAGGTCGCGATGTGTTGTTTCGTTGGTAACATCTACTAAGGCGCATCTACTAAGAATCCTAGAGTTTTCGATTGGACCGCGAGATTCCACGCTCGTACGATCCGTATAATCTTTAGAATACAGTTAACGATCTAATGCTATAAATTCGAAGCATCTGTAACGAAATTACAAGAGAGAAGCGCGTGTCGTGTATCGATTTGTCCCGGCACGAGATCCTGAAATCACGTTAATACGAAACGGAGAGCGATATAATTTAACGCGATGAACGTACGAGTCTCGTGGTAGATGTTAGGTAATATTTTCGTTTTAATTGCCGAAAGAGAAGGCGGATTTAAGTCGACACGCAGCCGTAGGTACAAGACTGAAAGGAAGATTGAAAGCATGTCGGTTGGTCGAGGATAATTTATTGATTTAGACGAGGCGAGAGAGGAACGAAAGAGAGGAAAAACGAGGCAATACAGAGGAAAAGAGAGGTAGAAAAAAGAGCACGGCAGCGACTCTTCATCAGCGATTTAATTCGTGAACGGCGCGCGGCTTCGAGTTTATTTATTTTTTCGCTGGCTCGTGACCGGCGCCAAAACGAGGGCGAAAGAGGGACAAGATTAAAAATCCCCTAATTACTTAATCGCGTTACCCCGATACGACCGTGTCAAAGAGACGAGCGAGGCCAGATCCCTGTGCTCCGGCCGAAAGATACCAAAGAGGTAGCCCGTTGCCTTTCACCCCTTTTTTTCTTCTCCGGTTTTCAGAATTCAAGTGCATTATTCGTCGTCGACATTCGTTAGAGATTTACCGATTCACCGGTATTGGACTTTTACTTTTCATCACTTGGTCGTATTCACAATATCGTACCATTACGATCTCTCTGCAACGATCATTCGATCCTCTCCGAGTGTAATATTTCACTGGCAGAACCGATGCAGATGCGTTTCATGATTTTCCCCTGGTTCACTGTTCCAATCTAACGATACAAAATGGTATCGACGATTCAAGGATTATGGTTAGATCGCGGCGTTTCCAGCAATTTTATATTTTTATTAATACGATTAGGACGATGGAATCTGCGTAAAGATCGAGTTCACCCATTAAACGTTATAACAGAGTTACTTCGCTCTGAATAATTTCTACATTTTTGCATTTTTCAGTCTTCCATGAATCGCGTAAAATTTCTTACCTTTTTGATATTTTACGAGACGAAAGTGAAATTGAACAGCGTTCGATGTGACTCCGTTTAATTCAACGAAATTATTTAGAGAAATTTGAAACATTCGGTTGTCTCGTATCAGCCGTTTAAAGGCAACGCTAATGAAGATTGCAGAAAAGTAGTGACGTTACGAACACTTTTTAAAATTTACCTCACAGTTTACCATTATTTACGTTATCTTCCTGCAACGAACGATCTTCCGCTAGGACTTGTTTCTCGAAAATCGTGTATTATCAACAGCAATCGTAAACTAACAATAAACGTAGTTATACTGTTGGTAATTTGGTGTAAAAGCGAGATCATCGACGTTTACAGCGACGAAAACGAATACCAGGACAGAGCGCGGTGAAATCGTTGGTGTGTTCGGACATGTCGTTCCTACGCGTTTAACAGAAGCGGTAAACGCGTTGGGTCGTTCCCAGTTGGGTTTCGGTTTTTGCGTGTGTCGGCTTCGACTTTGTTGTTTTCTAACATTTGACAATTATTCGGTAATTTATCAAAACGTCGGCGCACAATGGTCCACAGCAAGTTTCGTGCCAGGGGGATGCCCAATGGTCTCTCCTTTGTCAGCCTTCCATATAAGCGGTGTTCGTTAAAGTATTCATCGCTGATTTTTTCATTACTGTATCTTACTGTCATTATAGTCCATTGCCTCGTGTAACCAATCTGTTTAAGGAAAATTAAGGTTCCTACGCGTTAATGCCCGTTCGCACGCTTGGTCGAACGTGTTAAACGCGAAATAAATTGTACAACGTGCACTTCTCAGGTGTACAATTGCGATAATATTTACTGCATTGTTTTCTCTTTCGTGTAAAAGCATTCCTCTTCTTCCGAATAAATCGGAGGATATAAAAAAATAAAAGCAAATTCGGATATGTGCGAACAGCAAAACGTTCGATTTCGATAAATTTCTTTGCCACAGCGGACGTAACGGAGCACTTGCGAGTAATCAAAAATTATCTCGTTGCAGGATACGATTAGGTTGATCTTTCGGTTTAATTATTTGGAAAAATTATAGCATTCGGCTGTGAAATGACAGTTGACGAATTATCCGGACACCGGGTAGACTGATATCCGTGGTATGGAACGTGCTTTGAACAAGGAGAGAAGCGAAACAAGCATACGGCTTCCAAGGAGCGGTGGAACAAAACTATCTCATTGTGTGTTAATACGTTTCGCCGCTGCTGCGTTGCGTCGCGCCGCGCCGCCTCGGTTTCAGCCGCGTGCAACTGCAAGTATGCACCTCGCATACTGTTGCAACGCTACGAAGTCGCTCCTACCGTGATATTAAGTCGATGATTGTCTCAGACTTTAATTTTAAAAGAGCAAGTGCCTGATACATATGAATGACAAAAAAAAAAAAGAAAAGAGAAAAAGAAAATGTTTTTTTCCTAGTTATCTCGCAACGCGTAGCGTATTTTTCTTTTTGCGCGAAGATTTAACGTTGCGCTACCGACCAGATTATCGTCGACTGTAGACAGCGCGTACAATCGAATCGATGTCAGATATTTTTGTATTTTGTTGGTCATAATCGCGACCATCGAACTATCGTGTGACGGCAAATTGGGTAACGCGAAAGATTTTTCTAGCCAAAGGAAGATTTTCTACTTGTACTATCTTTTATCAGAGCAGCCCTGCACGTTACGCGCACGCGAATTGTCATTTATTTTGATATTTTCAACTGCCGATAAAACACATCGCATTCGTTTCTGAAAATTGTACAATTAATCGAAGAAATAAGGAAATAAATAATCGTAGCGGGTATTTGAGAAAGTTGAAACGGATGAGTAAACCGTGGTAAAATTACGACAAACTCGGTGGTAACTCCATTTCGTAATGCACAGAAATATATGCGTGTAGCTCATTCAAAATAGATCTGCGGTCTTCCGAAAATGACGGAGTAACACTTGGGTGTTTGTTTGCGCGTGAAAACTGTCGGAACATCGAACCACCTGGATCTTCCGCTTGTCCTCTCGCGCCGTTTATTTTTCGTTTCAAAGCTGCTCTTGCCGGTGCTCCTTGAACCTCTTCTTACCGCTTGGTTCACGCCACCGGAAGCTCTCGAGAATTCTTCGCGCAAACTCGAGTATACAAGTTAACGCTGTTCGATGATACGCCGCAACCCTTTCAGTCCTAAGATTTTAATAACCGCGACAGAGGAGCCTCGTGTTTCCAGATCAGACGGTTTTCCATTTGATCTTTCCCCGTTTAAGCGTGTCTTTGGAAGCTTCTTTCTAAATCTCGAAAGATTCGACAACTCGAAAATTAATAGCAACGAGTGCATAGAGTTTCGATCGAATCCTGGTACAGCGAGAGTGAAACTCACCGACCATACGCTCGAAGAAACTCGTTGAAACTCGTTAAAAAGCTCTTACGCGCATTAAAATTCATTAGAACTATGTAAAGTAGGTAGGCGTAAAAGCTACCGGTAAAAAGCATAGGTAAGTTATTATCGTACAAAGTGTATTTTCGTAATATGTTTTGATTCTTAAAAATCATATGCTCTCTACTATATTCTAATCGTAATTTCCACTATGAGAATATTCCTTGGCTCGAATAGCCTTCCGATTCGAATTAGTCGATACCCGCCCGTTCGCCACGAACGCTTGAAAATCCGCAGTCTACTGGCGAATAAGAAAGGAGCCTACGAAGAGTACGAGGGAGCCACGTACTCGCACGGCAAATTACTCGAAAATTCGTGGGCCAATTTTCAGCAGATTAGAGAAGGAGGTGTTGTTCACGGTATCTTGTCAGGTTCGGCACATTTAACGGGTATGGGCGCACCACATATTGGATCATATCGTATCTTCTCACAGTCCATGAATAATGCATCTGAGAGGTCGCCCCTCTGGACCCATCGTCTCCCTTTCCTGACCATCTTCTACCGCTATTCACCTTCTACTGGCTACCCCCTCGCCTCGCTGCTCTCCTCTCTCACTCTCTTCTGTCTGTTCTCTTCTCTCGCACGTACACAACACTTTGGCCAGTCGCGTTCCGAAATCTCTTCGTAATTAAAGCTGCCATATATTTTACTTTAATCGAGGAGATCGGCCGGCTACCATTGGCCACGACGATTTATCACGTTCTCTGACTCTTCTCCTCCACCTCCTTCACACTTCATCGCGCCTCAAGAAGATTATACGGCCGAAGATGTATTCACGAATATGTACATATAATTGCACGATCCTACCGGGATTTCTCATCGATCCGATGTATACGTGTTTCATCTTTACCGCTGCTGCGTGTACGTGCGTTACATACACGCCGAGCCTGTCCTTTTGCTCCTCGCTTTGTCATGCGCGATAATTTGTCAGACTTCCTTGTAATCTTGGGTTATGGCTATATTGATTAACCCGATATAAATCGAAATCTTGTAATAACTCTGGTGAATTTATCGCGGAACGCGCACGTTGTAGCTATTTAATCCTTCCCCTTTTGCTTCTCTTCGTTCTCTTTTACACGCGATCACCTTTGCTGAAAATCTCGCGTTAATGTTTTCTATATTTTCCTCTCTATGCTAATTCTAAATTAAAAATACTCGTGAAGTTTCCCAATCTTTCACGTAAGCTTTTTCTACGTTTCTCTCTGTATGCTAATTTTAAATTAAAAATAGTCGCGAAGTCTCTTAACGTTAACAAATATTTCGTTGAATCGTTGATTAAAAAATGTAAAATACCACCAAGCACGCGTTCGTCGATGTCGATGAAACAACGATATGGTGTTCTTCCGTGAGGTGGTTGTCGGTTTTTCTCTCTCTCTCTCTGCCTCGGTAGATCGGTGGCAATGTCGCAGAAGCGGCGAGGAATCCGGTAGCCCTTAAATCGCGCTAGAAGCACCAGTCCCGCTGTCACAGTCTGCGAGGATAAATCTTGGATTACCACGCGCTCCCTTTCCCGATGCTTCTTTTCTCCTTTACTCCCGTTTCCTGAGTACCTGGCATCGCTCCATCTTCCTCTTCCTTTTCGCCCTTTTTGTATCTCCCTTTTCGGTATCACGGCCTTAACACCGTCTTATAACCCGCGACAACACGAAAATACCGTGTAGAACCGTCGTAAAAGACGCTGCGCCGCTTTATATTTTCCTATTTTCCTTTGAACGATCGATCGATTAATTAAACCCCAGCAATTTCTTCCCATCTCTCGTACCATTCTATTTTCCTCCGTTAGTCGTCCACGGAATTCCTTAAAATGTAACTAATTGGCGGTTTGACTTATAATTTTTATTCCAAGCTCGTTGCTAATCCGCTTCGTTTTCTCTGAAATTCTAATTCCTTCGATGCAATCCAATCCGCAGTCTTTTATATCGGACGTATCGATGATCGATGAACTGAAAACACCGCGAAACGTACGAAATATTAAAAACTATGCCGCGATACTCGTCGTGATATTCGCTGGGTGAAACTAATTTCGTAGGTCCTCGCACTTGCCATCGTCACATCGAAGCTTCCGAGCGAAACTCGGTGTTAAACGCGATTTGATCTCCTTACTCGTATTCGCGTGGATGTATCGGTATCGATCAACTAGCTACGAGAGCTTTGAATAATCGAAGTAAGTTAGTCGAAGTAACTTTGTTTGTCTAAAACGTTTGTCAACTGGTCGTCTACCGTATCGTCTTAACAAGCGTCCGAACGAAACGAGAAAACGGAGAAGAAAACTAGCGGAGAGCGCTAGTGTGGGGGACGAGCAAAGGCTGATAAGGAAGAGGACGAGACCCTCTTCGTTTTCTCGGTGATCCGCGAGATGCCAGGAAACTCTCGGTAGATCTAGTCAGACATTGCCTGCCAAGAGTACCTCGAACGAGCCCTCTTAAATTAATTACAGGGAAAAGATCCTCGCATCCGATTCCTCCCCTGCTACCGCCAAAGCGAAGGCCGACGCAGTCAGGCTTGCTCGAGAGACGAACGGAGCAAAAGAGGGTTCTATGTACTTACTACGTTCAAGCGAGTGTTTAACGGCCGGGAATGCTCGTCAAACGAGGAAAAGAGCATCCTCGTTGGAAAAAATCTCCGCTCGTCGTGCATTTAGTCGTGAAACTTTAAGCAGCGTATCTACGATTTTCCATTTTTAAACGCGTACGTACGGTTTTCGGTACTCGCTTCGAACCAGATACATTCGCGTTCTTTTTTTTTACGGCATAAGACTACTTTATTTTGATCGCACGACTTTTTAAGGCCAGTTCGTTATCCTTCGTTCTCGTCGAGAAACGAAATGATCGCGGATTTTGTCATTGGGTGGTATCGACGATAGCGTTATTTTTCATACGATGGAATTATTCGGACATTGTTCTTGACTTTGTTACAAAACGAGGAAATCTTTCATCGAGCGAAAATAATTGAAACTCGAGCCTTTTTTACGAAGCTTGTTCTCGTTGCTGACGAAGGTAGTCGAGGAAATGATCTTCGACGATAGCTGTTGATATCTTTCGAAAATCAAGCTTGCGATGATAATTAAAGTTGATAGGAAATATCGTTCGTGTCGTTTCGTTTTATTTTATAAGAATTTTTATTTTTTGACAAATCGTACAAACTTATTCTTTAAATACAATTTATAATACAGTGGAATATATTCGCAATTGAAATGTAATTCTGTACGATCGTAAACGTCGACCTTTAAACTTGATGGAAAAAGTGTTGGAAACAGAAAGTTTGTCGTCGCGAGTTGCCTGTGCAATGGCGAACTAACGCTAGGAAGGGTTGCGTGTTACGGGACAGTAGGGCAAAGAGGGTAGAACAGCCTATCGGTATTATACCGACCAGTCATCGGGACTTATACCGCTTATAGGATTACACAAGCATTAGTAGACAGCTTGTTCTCTACCATTTTGTACGAGATGTGTGATAAAGCTCGGTATTTCTACCAACCTGTTCGTCCCAACGAGTCGATATCTTTATTTATTTCGTCGCTTTCATTATTCACGGTATAATTAATTTTAATTCGTTTTATATTTCGTGTCGCGTACTTATCGTTTCTGAAATTAACTAACCGAAAGATTAATATAATATCATGAATATGACACAACGAATATATCGTATCCTATCGATTTGTACGATAAAAATAATTCTTGTGAATTTTTTATCGATTCCGGCATATCTTACCTGATATATTTAAAATATATTTAATATAAAATATGCAACAGATTTTATCCAAATGCTATTTATCTACGTATTTCTCAAACACAAAGTTAAGTAAATGAATTACTTGGCAAATATCGAATAATTTGCCTGATAAAATTAATCGAAAAATTGCTATGGCCAAAAGTATTAAATCAAATTTCATTCGGTCAACGTTATTTCGTTGATTGTGATACGATTTGAGGTTCATTCGTAGTCATTTGCGCCTGCTGTGATAATTGTTTCTCTCTCTCTCTCTCTCTCTCTCTCACACACACACGAATCTGAAAGAATTAGGAATTATCTTCTAACAAGGAAACATTTAACTGTGGCGAATAACGTAAGAAAGCTCTTTTAGTAGTACTATAGTTGCCGCGGTATGCAATGTGGTTTCTCTTCTCAAATTACCTGTTCCACAGTTTTTCAGTCTCACGATACGTCAGGTTTAGGAGTAGTTCGTTATACATAAATGCTGAAAGTAACATGAGTTGGAGGAAAGTAACGTGATATCGTTGCATATTTTTTAAAGCTACGTAGCGTCAATGATTTTCTGTCATCGATACTGTTATACAAATCTTCATTGCCCCTTTTTTTTCCTTCTCGTTTGAGGAATCCCCATACGCTTGTCCCGAGGAAACTACACCAATTAACCCTTAAATGTACATAGCGCGATCATTCGGCAAAATCAGCTATATTTCTTCGCAACAATCGTAAGATATTTTGTTTCCTTATCTTACTATCTTCGTGATATTGTTGTTATACTAAAACATTCATAGAAATGGCGTTGTATAAACAACGAGTTAAGTTGTAATCGTACGTTCGAAATAATTACGCCATAGTTTGTTCTCTTTAAAATAGACAAGTAGGAAAAAAGTGAAACAGAGTTTGCGTTCCATTCTCTTCTCGAATTTTGTGCCACGTAAATTGTCAGATTTTTCGTGCTTTGTTATATTGGGCTGGCAACTAAGTGACTGCGGGCTTTGTCAATACCACCTAATGACAAAACCCGCAATCGCTTAGTTGCCGGCCCAATTATCTGCAAGAATCGTGGATTCAAGAGTTAATTTCTTAACAGGCTGTAACGTAAGAGGCGTAACATAATTCGATGCATACATTTCTAAATGATTACTAAGAATTGTCGCTTTCTTATTCCTTATCCGGTCTTGCGTTATGCCTACGTACCGTGAAAAGTAGTCATTTGCATAAAGTAACGATGCAAGAGTACATTGTTGCTTGCACGACACACGGCACATGTATTATCTGAAAGAACATCGTTTATATTCGTCTGAATATACAGGGTGTTGCAGGTTTTCCCGCTGGAATTTTGCTAATAAACAAACGTAGGTTGCTGAAACTTTAACTTGCGATTATTACACTTGTCGAGAATCGTGCACCTTAGTCGCAGAAATAAATGTATGGAGATACTCACGTTACACGTAGAAATGATATTAAAACAGTATCAGATTTATTTAATACGTGATTTACAAGATATTCGTAGATACGCATTGCACGCGTCTCAGCAACCTTTTTGTCTCGCCATCTTCTTTGTCACCATACGTACGCAACAGTTGCATTCTTCTGTTTTACGAGACGCTGCGCACGCACGTACTCCCACGCATACAATCATACTCATATGTGTGTGTCACTACTACGCGGCCAATCCAGTGTAGCACACAAAATTACAAATATTTCAATAATACTAAGACAAAGGTTGAAGGGTGTGTGTAACATTCAAAAATTCATAAAACGTCCAAAGTGGAGTAATTGTCGCAGCATACGAGGTCTTTCCAGTTACTGGAACGCGCTGTAACTCTGTCTCAAGCGAAGTTACACTGCGCTCTTCTTTGAAACGTATCTGTACAATTTCCTGTACATCGTTCGATGCACTTTCTCATTCTCCGAAGGAAGAAGACAAAACGCAGGGCGGAATGCTCGTGTTTGCGTCTTCCTTGTCTCTCGTGCGTTAGATTTGATGAAATCGACGTTGAAATATCTTTCAGACTTGGCCTCGTTGCGTCGTTTTCCCACCCAGGCATCTGAATACTTTCTCGTAGAGCAAAAATCCTATGGTTACGTTTCAAAAAAGAGTGCACTTGGTCTTTGCATCTGCGAGGAAGCACAACGGTGGAAGATCTTTCTCTAACTTCGCCTGCGGCAAGGTTACAGTCTGTCCGAGTTAATAGAAACACCCTGTATAATACACAAACTAGATTTTTACTTAGATTCCATTTGCTTGAATTATCAGTTAGGTTCGCAAACGTCTAGAATTGCACAGACGTTCGCAGTCTACTGGTAATGTTTGGCCGGCAAAACGAGAAACACCCTGTATAGTAGAATCGAGAAGGATAGCGCGAAGGCGAGTCGCAGGCCGGTATAATTTATTTAATTATATCGAATTCACGGTGAGAAGCGCGTGCCTGGAGTTCTCACGGTAGGACAATAAGGACATTCATTCGTCCGTTCGAGCCACGGTGGCTCGGACAAGCGGTTTCTCTTAGGTCTTAATCGTTTGCCACGGAATGCGCGTTTAATGCAAAAGAGGACACAGGCGGCTTGTGTTTGACTCGGCTTGTATTTTCTCTGGCTGTCCTCGCGACACCAGGCCACTTACTTTACGAGCTGCTCCATAGGCTCCCCGAGTTCCTCGAGCTCCGAACGATCTTGCGAAATCCTTCGAGTACCGCTTGACGCTAATGATGCCTACTATCTAAACGACTAAACGACTAAACGTGGCTAAAACGACCTTCCTCTCTCTCTCTCTCTCTCTCTCTCTCTCTCTCTCTCTCTGTCTCTCCCTTTTCCCATTCGTTTCCCCGATACTCATCCTGTCTCCTCTAATTAAATTCACGAGTTTTTAGGATGCCAGGATAATCACTTACTCTCGTTTATACGCGAAGTATCGCGCTATTATCACGTCGACTGGCACACGGTATTGTTACAATGAACGAAACTTGGATTACGTCGTGAGAAAAGAAACATGCACGTAAAACACATATATAATAGAATATTTATAGCGTTGGTTATAGCTATAGTGTAGCGTGTATCTCAATGCATGGTGAATCTGGCAAGAAATGTATAAAATTCGCGTAGCGTTAATGATCGAACGATCGACTCTTTGAAACGTTCATCGTTGATAGTTTCATTGAAACCGATATTCATCGAGTATAATCCAGTGTCCATTCAATAGACTTTGAACATCGTAAAATAAGATTATCGCGACGTGCGTCGTAAAGCAAGATTATCGATTCATCATTGATTCGTATAGTTCGCTCTGATTACTCAGCAGCGATATTCTACGCGAGCTTCGCTCGATCGAGTACAGTTTCCACGAAGAAACACGTTGGTTGGAGCAAACATCTCAGGACGCGCGATAGCAACGAAAATGAAAAGGAAAACGAAGAAACGAGACGCGTCTAGGGAAGCTTTATAGTCGAAGGTTCGCAGCCGGACGCGAAACCACACTTTACTCGATGGGGTATACACCGGTGGAGGAGACACGGTAATAATACGTGGACAATATAGGCAAAGTTAGGTACTGGACAGGTCGACACGACGAAGGGGTACCCCATTGCACACTCTGTATGAAATATCAACCACCGTGAAACTTGAACGCCCTGAGAAACTTTGGGGCCATTCTCCGTCATCTCTTACTTTCGCTCGATCGCCAATCTGCCCGGTTGCTACAAGTTAGGACACCAAAAAATCCCCGGAATTTCTATGAAAAAGCAGGGAAACTGTGTGGCTGACCAGGATCAACGTTGTCAGAAACAGGCAGAAGCAAAAGGTTGGGGTATTAAGAGGTGGGAAGGCAGAGCAAAGGCATCCTGCCCGTCAATATTCACTAAACTATGCGCGAGTATATCAAATGCTGGCCTCGCTTTGCTTTATGAAAAAGTTGTAAAATTAATAAAGAATCCGACAATCTTGCTCGGTCACGTTCCTTATTCCCAAGAGATCCCAGAGATACTACACCGAGTCGAGCTTCTTATACCGCGCCTTCGTCTATACCATAGCTCTTTGTATATCCAACGTTTTTTAATATCGTCGTTCTCATCTCTGCCAATCACACATGGGTTCTTTGAAGATAGTTTCTGAAAATTTCCAAGTATCCTAGTATTAGGTTGTCCGAAAAATGTCTTTCTTTCGCAAACGTGTTTTTTACAACGGTAGTGCACCTTCGTACAAACGTGAAACCGAGTCTGTGAAATGTCGTGGTGTTTATCTCGATAGAACAAAATGGATCGTACTTAATTCTGTTGAAGTGGTCACCGCTTCCGAGAAAACTCTACATCTGGTCTTTTTAGTTTTCTCGAGCACCGAAGCCATCGACAGCGTATAGACAATAGACTGGGACGAAGGCAGACCATAGACGGTAGACAGGCGACGATGGCTTCGGGGCTTTCAGTCATAGGGTAACGCTGCTAGCGTGCGGATCGGGACCAGCTCAAATTATATTCCAACTTGTACTTACACTTCTCTATTAAAATATATTTTCCACTTTACAATTTATCCACGCGTTCCTCTGTTCATATATCTAATAACCTCAACAAATTCGACAAAATGATACAAAAGAAGAAACGTTTTGCGTCTATTATTTCCTCATAAAACGAAAGAAACTTTTCGGACAACCTAGTAGTTTCTGCAGGTTCGTAGAACGTCGAGTTTCGTCGAAATCGCACGAATAGGACGAATAGATAGGATTGAACGTTCTAACGACAAACGCACGTTTACGTATGAAATTTTCCTTACTCCGACTAGGTCTTCGTGCTGTCCAGGTTGGTTCGTTAAAATTTGGTCACGCGTATTCCTTGGAAAGCTGGAAATTCGTAGACGCTGAAGGAAATTTTGGAAAATCGTGCAAGATGGTGAACGCATCTTGCTACGCTAATAAGTCGAAGCATGACGTTCGTATCAGATCCTGTAGCCGTGATTGTTAAACTAATATTGAAACGGACGATTCGGGAACCGCCGCTATTTATGTCCCCGTTTGAACTGGCGGACTTCCGCCGCGGGATAATACGGTTAACCACGTTGGCCATTAGTCTTTCCACAATCGATACACGCCGGCTGTTACAGTGAAAATCGACGTCGATTATCATCCAACAGCTTCGATGGCTCTTGTCCACCTTTCCCATCTTCGTTCTATCATCCTGACTTGCAGCCGATCGAAGAACCAATAACTTTCCTCACTGCGCTATATGTTGCCCATAGACGTCACATAGAAATACATCAAACTGTAAAATTAGCAAATGCGTTTATAGAAAATTCAAGGCGTAGTATAATTCGATTTTGACGAACAGCCGATACTCGTCAATCCACTGTCCGATCGTACGCTGGTTTGTCCAAATTTCACTATCGTTATATCTTCTCGTTTAAACGAATTTTTCGAATCACACATCGACCAAAGTCTTCTTTGATCAGTTTTCGTCGTGAGGAAATTTTTCCGACTTTCTTCTACGATACGATCGATATTTTCGAAGGTGCAAAGCGCGTATCTACCTACGTGTATTTCTTATATAGTAGAATCGTTTTATAGATTTTTATTTGACCGAGTTTTATCACGGAAGAAATTTGCTGCGACGAATTATCGCGACGTTGAACGCCGCTTCTCGATTCTCTTCTACCTTGTTATCATTGTTTTCCGCTCTTCGTATATATCTTCATTTCGATATCGTACCGTAGCTGAAGGAGTCTCACGCCGGGAATCGAACCGGCTAACTCGTCGCAACGCAATCCACTCTCCGGTTCCAGTCTGAACGTCTCGTTCTCTACTACTTGTTCTCTGACGGAGTAACCGAACTGTCTTCCTTCCATGCGATGTTCATTCTTGCGAAACAACGACCTCGTCTTTCCATGCACGTAGAGTCTCGTCGTCGTTGCATCTGCACTTTGGTGCATCCGCAGGACGTGCAGATCATTGACGTTGAATCGTATTTCAGATATTCTACAACAACCACGGAAATCGCGTTATCTCTGCCTTCCATCCTTTTACACCGTTGCTGTATTAACAAGAAACTTGCTACAGCTCGCGTCGAAATATAGTTGAAATTTTTGTTAATTGCACTTTACTGGCGAATAATAGCTGTATCGCGTGGCGAGCAGGAAGACGAACGTTCACTTGATCAAATATTTCTACGACGTTTGCAGTTTCTCCCATGAAGCTCCATTATTTGTAATCATGATTTTTAACGACGATTTCCTTGTAACATGTCTGATTCGTTTTGTATAAATAGAACTTTTAGCAGTACAATTGCCAATGTATCAAATATATTTTTCGCTGCATTTCACGCATCTTTGCATTTTCAAATTCCTTCAACTTAAAAATCTAATCGAGACACGGACTTTCTTAAAATCGGCTTAATTATCGCAATTCGTCTGTGTAATCTTTCGCACGAAAACGATCATCGACCGATCATCCAGCGTTGAATCTGCCTACATCCGCAGAAAAATTTCCAATGATCCATCGTCTCGTGATAAATCGACGAAGGATCGTATGAATGAAGAAGAACGCGACGAAAAAGAAGAAAAACGGAGAAGCTCGAAGCAAAAGTGGAACTTGGGAAAACAGTGCAGACTGCCTAACATGGCGCGCAAAACGATTCTGAACCGTGCGATTGTTGCGCATCGTGATCACCGCAGCTGACAGCCGATTCTGCGATCTTAATCTGGTCGACATACTCGCAAGAAGGGAGAGAACTGTCAGAACGTAGGGGAACGAAGAGAGAGAAAGAGAGAAAACGGAGCTGGAAGAAGGAAAAAAATCGGTAGCTGGTCGATTGAGAGGACGGGAATCCGTCTGTCGGTTTATACGGTTGAGAGACCGGATCAAGAACCTTGAATAATTCATCGAGAAAGCGAGACTCGTTGCTTTAGCTTCGGTGCAAGGACTGACGTTGTTCCTTGCCTGTTTGCACTGTTAGTCGATTCGCTTTCTACCCTACCTCCTCGTCTCGGCTATTTCTGACACCCTGTATCAGCCTGTCTGTCCGCTTCGTGTTTCACCATGTACATCGAATTTTTCTTACCCATAAAAGTACCTTACACCAGCGATTCTCCGTTTCATCCATGCAGACATTGCGATTCGAAGCTCGTTGTTTAACACCTAGAAATGCCACAGCAGTGAAAATGACTGGTTCTACGATTTTAGAAATGTGTCGATCCTCCTCCAGGGATGATGGTCCCAGATGGATCGATGGGATATCAAAAACGTACTACGTAACATGGAATTGCTTCTGTAAGAAAGTAATGATTATTCTATTATTATATCATTTTCACTGGTTTTGGTAGAGACAGCTTCGTGTTAACTATGGGTAGTTCTAGCGTTAACCATTATTTTTGTACCACCTGTATCGATTTAGGTTCGGTGCTGGGTCTTCGATCGTTAAAGATCAAAGTGTAGGTACAGTGAGTAGGTTTGACGTTGGGAGTATCAATGATCGGAGTGTAAAAGTCTAGAAAGATGAAAAAAGAGACGAAGGAATAGGAATGAAAGATTCACGGGGAGGTGTGAAGGGACCGTGGGGAAAAATGGGAATCGTCAAGTTTCAGCGTTTGTGCGAAAACGAACATTTATTTTTCGATATATAGCGTAGTAAGTTTATGTTTTCTCGCGTATCGACGTAAAAAGCTCTTGTATTCTTCCCTTCGTTCTGCGTCATTTTTAATTCTTATTTTTAATTTTAAGCGGTGTAGAACAGGTTAAACTCCAAAGAATGGAAATCCTTTTTTTCGTTGTACGTCTCAATTTCTTATAATTATTTATCAATGCTCAGAAAATTTAATTCGCAATGCGTACACATAGCCAACGACGAAGAGCGTACGGAGGAGCTTTTGAAAGAACGTTAAACTCAAAATTCGTTAAAATTGCCCCTTTCTTGTGGAAAATGGAAGAGAAGAACAAGTTTGGTCCATGAACTTCGCAAAGAACCGTTCAAACCTCCAAAATTGTACGATTGTGTAAAATTTGTGTCGTACAAGGAAAATTAAAAGCTAATAAATTTTCATAAAATGAATACAATACTTTGTTAAGTAACGTACACAACGTTTCTTCGGATAACACGTTGCCATTTAATAGACAAACCTTTGATAGACAAATGTGAATTCTGCTACACAGATACGATATCTTTGATAAATTTTGCCCGCATCTCCCCAATCAACTTTTCAAATATTCCAATATTAGGAATATTCCTCTTTTTCCGTTTTAATTATTTCTACGCGAACAGTCACCCTCTTTTCGGTACGAACACGGTTTAAAACGACGAATGAATAGAAATAACGTTCGGAAACGAAACTGGGTTGGCGTTTAAGCGAGTATCTTTCGGTAGAACGAAGTTCCAGAAGATTGCTGTCAAATTTCTTAAGCAGCAGGAGAAGCTTTTTTGTTGCTAACGCGACCGTTAAATTTTTCATACGGGCGACTAAGGGGGCAAAAGGCGCAGGTAAAGAGAACCGTCTTTGAGGTTCTTTTCGCCGCCTAATTGTATCGGGTGTCTTAATCAGTGTGTAAGCTACTAAAGTCGAAAGTCTGGAAGAGGGGAAGGAACGAAGAAAGAGAACCTCCGCGTTCTGCATCTCAAAGGCTGAATTTTAAAAGTGTGTTAAGCCCCTGGGCATTATGCTCGCTGCATTTATCCTCTTCGAACATGAATTTAGATTGTGGCTTAGGCACGATATTAGGCTACGTGCTTCTATCTACCGAACCTAGAAAATACTTTTTTCCAACAGCTATCCCTCTCTTCGTCTACTTTCTTTCTTTCTTCAATTCTTTCTCTTCCCTTCTACGCGAATATAATTGCAGGCAATACGAGAGCAAAGTCCGTGCAATATCCACACTGCATCTTATCTTTTATCGTCTTTTATCCGTATCGTTAATTAACGCAACGAGAGACAGGTGAATTTTAGTCGAATCGCAGCAAGATTTTTTCTTCCATCATTTTGTTCCTGTTCTCTAAGCGGAAGTAGTTTTCTACTGTACTTCCGTTAACAGATGTATTCTAATTTTGTATCGACATATAATTAATCGTCTAGAACACGTTTCGAGTCAGCGAGAGATTTATTTCATCAGATGTTATTCTTCGATTCGTAGTTTCGTTGTGTGCATTTTCTCATGGAATTTTCATCGTTACGTACAGCTGTTAAGGAGAAAGCGATATTTCTGTCTATTATTAACAGACGAATAGCGAAGAACGTTGATCGTGGCTTTAATTCGGTGGATATGAATTGCAACGATATAGGATTGCTTCGGATGAAAAAGGGTCTTTCGTGATCAACCCCATGCCACGTGCTGACTCGATGCTAAAAACCAATATAATGTTTCGCGAAAGCAACGACGACGTAGTAATATCGATATCACTTGGCAATAAATTAATAATCGTTTACTTTCGACTGGATCAAAGTTCAAGTTCAAACTCAAGCTAAAGTCGTCTAATAAGCGCACGTTTTTAACGTCCATGGAATTTCCTATTGCGATACGTGTCATCGCTCGAAACACACTTGAAACACGTATTTAACAGTAAACTTTCAACTTCGGAGATGCATACGTATAACTCCATTGAATCGAATAACAGTTCATTTCCGATGATTATTTCGAAAGTACTTGCGAGACGACAAAACTATACTTCTAACGTTAAGATTTATCAAAGCTCCAATATTCGTTCACACTTTTCCATAAGAGAAAAAATAAAAAAAGAACAATCCAAGTTCCTTCTTCGTGAAATAATTCCAAACATTCGAGCAATAACACACGTGATATAATAATTGTTTGAAAAATATCCAGAAAGAGTTCTAACAATCTTCTTCAAAACTCCAAAAACACTATATATATATATATATTAATGTTACGATAACCAATATGTTAACATTTGTGGAAACAGTTTGCATGAACTCTATAGATGTAAATGTGTATACTATGTATAACGACCGCTGTATAATATATATTATAATGCATAGATGATGTTGATGACTGATGACCGTTGTTATGTGGGTGATTCTAGTGGGGCCTGTGTTCGGGGGCCGATGCGGCGCGGAGGCGCTCGGGCTGGGGTTAGGGCTGTCGCTGGGCCCGGCCTACAGGTTCGCTCTGCCCCCGGGACTCGCTGCCAAGACCACCCGCTGCCTTGTATTCGACCAAGGTAGGCCTACCAGCCATCTTCATTGCCTCTACGATCTCAGATAGAACAGATCTCTTCCACACAACCCCCTGCCCCCTTCCATTTAAATATATTTCATCCCTAAGGTTGTTGCTTCTTCCTATTCGCTTGTCAACTAAGTGATTGCGGATTTTGTCGATATCACCTAATGGCACAATCCGCGACCACTTAATTGCCAATGCAATATATTAGGTTGTTCGAAAAGTTTCTTTCGTTTTATAAGGAAATAACAGGGGAACAATGTTTTTTGTTTTATATTAGTTTGTTGAATTATGCGCGAACATAATAATAGAAATATAATTCAATAAAATGATATAAAACAGAAATTGTTGTTCTTCTATTATCGCCTTATGAAGCGAAAGAAAGTTTTCGGACAACCTAATATCTTCGCCAGTATCAGATTGTCATTTCCTTGGGCGATCTTTAAACGTTTGCTTCCTTATTTGCAAAAAAAAAATTCTATTTATCTCCGTATCGAGTTCAGGCGTGTAATAGTCTACGCGGATTAGAATCCAAGTGAAAATCGATTGATATTTAAATTTTTGAAAGAGAGTTGCAGTTGTTAAAATATCGTTTGAGCAAACTTTCTGAAAATCCATTTACTCAGCTGTTCGTCGATCGGAATTACAAATTTCGTTTACCACTTAGAAAATAGGGATTTACCAACAAATGATACATTTAGGCTATATTTTTCGCTGTGATAACAATTTGCAAAGTTTCGTCAATATCAATGGATCGCGTTAGATCGCGATGTTCCCTGCAAGAGACGACTTAAACGCGGTCCTGAAAATTGAACGATTCTACGAACGGAATATGCAAAAGGAATCGAGTGGTTCTATCTGGGATTCGAAGGATCTATAAATAAGTATTATTTCTTCGGCAAATATCTATATTAACCACTGACAATTGCAATTTTCGCTTGATGAACAACTAACCCCGTTTTTAATTTATTATGCTACTTAATTGCATAACGAACGTGTACTGGGAAGATTTATTTTTATAATGAGATTGGATGAATTCTTATTTACCAAGAGGATCATCGGCGAGATATTTGAACTCGTCTAAACAACGATTAAACGCAGGTAAATTCGATCGTCGTAGCACCTAGCAAGCGTTGCACGTCGTGGAATCGACAAATCACGTTAAGCCTGTGCGTCGTCAAATTCTAACATTTCCCAACAGAGTGCTGATATATAGTAGGCTTAACAAACTTCGATCGGTAGGGTAATGCGACGTGGCAGAGTTAGAAGATTAGCCAAAAATTTACTGTCACGTATTTGCTGGCTAACAGCGACTCTAACGATTGCCGAGACAACGACTATTACCTTCTTCACGCGCTGACTATCACTGCAATCATCGCGTCCATCCTACGGTTCGTTCAATTTTTTAAAACGATTTAAGCGAAATAAACTTCACGCGGACCAACAGATTTTCAACGATGCGAACGATTTAGATAAAAAGAAGCAGTCGCTTTGGTGGTTTCGGCTGGCGAGAAGTAACTCGATAAATTGTTTGCCATTTACTGGAACACGGAACAGCTGTAATCTGAAATCTAAAGGGTCCTTCTCAAAGTCGATATCGTCTCGTTGATGAATTTCGGCTTAGGATATCGATTTTAGTGTTCATTGCAGCGAATCTGCTGTGCTTAAAGTCGGCCATCGATCCCCGAAATCCAGCTGCAAGATCGACTTGCGCGTTTGCACGGACTAAGCCTACGAGCTATGCTCATCTTCGTGTCCACAAATCTAACAAGACCAATTGTAAACGAGCTTGCGCTTTCGTCAGCCCACTGCAGCCTGGTTAAACGTCGGCTACGTACAGCATCTACGTTAGAACTAAACACCTGAGAGTAACATGAAAATTTCATCCATCTCCTAAATTCTCGAATACGTAATTCTACGAAAATTTGTCTAATCTTTTTAGTTAAAATTTCCTACTTGGCATTGTTTCTTTTTTTTCTTTTCTTTTATTTTAAGACACGTTGTGACATCCTGGTTTCCGTGATTTTTACCTTTCAAATAAAATTATATTATTAAAGGCCGTTACGAAATTAGATATCAGACCAAGTATTTTAAAATATATCGAAGAAAAACAAAATTTCTTCAGTTTCGATACGACAGATGGAATATTTTGTCCAAACAAGGAATATTGAAATTTTAATGAAAAACGATCGAAACTACGAAACAACAAGGCGTAGAACGATCCATTTAACGATATTTAACTTGCAAAGTAATTCTATTCTGGAAGAAAGCGATATTCTATATGAGAAATAATGAGAGGAGTAAAGCAAAAGTAGGCGAAAAAATTCGATCTGGAAACACAGAGTCCCCCTTCTGGCTTCTAAATTATGTATTCGACGATAACTCGCTAGGATGCACATGATTCGGCTATGAGAGGTGAATTTCAAAGACGACAAACAGTGACTCGTTTCGGGTTTTTCTTCGCTCTCCTCGATCGTCTCCTGCCGCTGAAACGACGACGAGGATCTTACCGCAGAGGAGATATTATTTTTCATAAACGCGGCGTAAATGGTCGTTTCGCGTGATTGCATGGATCCAGCGGGATGAACGCGTGTGTTCCTGGTTGTACTCCTGGTTGAAACGGAGCGGGTAATTCCGCCGATCCTATTTAGCCCTCTTCCTTTTCTACCTAATACGATCGTGAATATGCTCGGCTACGATAAACGTGCGTATTTTTTCATCAACGATATCTACATTCCTCTCGAAACAACGAAAATATTATTCTTTATTTTACCAATTGTTGTTTCTCTTCGGCTAAAACCAATGTAACAAGATGCAGTTGTATTTTAAAATTCCATTTGAATATCAATTTTATACGAAATAATCAAGGTCACCGCGTATCGTAAAACGTCGCTGGGCTAATAAATATCGTTGAAGCAGTTAATTCAAGAAAAACTCTACATTTTTATTTATGTACATCCGTGACCTGGACACTGCTATTACGCAGAAATATTGTAAATAAGGAGAGCTGTATATTATTGTACTCTTGAATATACATTATATTTTGGGCTGTAAGGTGTAGGAACAAAGGAACTAATAAATGTCTCCGCAAACAACGAAACGTGTCCTGACCTTACTACGCGTGGAAGCTTAGAAAACACGGAGACGAGTCGACGAACGATACAAGGAAGAGGGCAAAGACTTTTAAAGATCTAAAGAGGAAGAAGCTGGACCAAGTAAGACATCCTAAGATGTCTATTTATGTTCCTTGTAGCCTTTAGCTAAAGCTATAAGATTTACTTTTCTGATAACGTTCTTTTGCTATAATTCTATGAACGTGCTCTCTATCATTCCATCGTCTAGTAACACTAAGAGAGTAAGGATCTGAGTCAGCATAAACTTGTACTTATACCTTTAATTATTTCAATATACTTTTCCATTACAAATTCATCCACTCGTTCTTCTATCAGTCAATCTGAACAATATCAGATATTAAATGAATAAATAATGATAACAATTTACTTGATTTTCATCTCACGCTATAACTTATACTTATACTTGTCTCAATATATTTTTCTATTATAAATTCATTCACTCGTTCTTCTACTAGTCAACCTGAACAATATCATATATTAAATGAATAAATAATGATAACAATTTACTTGATTTTCACCTCATACAGTATACCTGTGCTTCTACTTATACCTTTAATTATTTCAATATACTTTTCTATTACAAATTCATCCACTCGTTGTTCAATCAGTCAACCTGAGCAATATCAGATATTAAATGAATAAATGGTGATAACAATTTGCTTGATTTTCACCTCATACAGTATACCTGTGCTTCTACTTATACCTTTAATTATTTCNAATATACTTTTCTATTACAAATTCATCCACTCGTTGTTCAATCAGTCAACCTGAGCAATATCAGATATTAAATGAATAAATAGTGATAACAATTTGCTTGATTTTCACCTCATACAGTATACCTGTGCTTCTACTTATACCTTTAATTATTTCAATATACTTTTCTATTACAAATTCATCCACTCGTTGTTCAATCAGTTAACGTCAACCTCGACAAATATAACAAGCAGGTTCAGCGAGAAAGAATACCAAAAATTAGAAAACCAGTCCGGACGATTGTACGAAAAATTCGCGTTGGGTGTTTGGAAAAATCGATTCGAAGAAAACCTGTTAAACTTGAAAGAAAGATAAAGCGATCGTTTTACCGTCGTCGATAATTATACGGACATTTTCTTACTTTTGACAAAATGTAACTTGCTTAAAAAATTACAAATAGAAAGACTCTTTGATTCTTCGGAGCAGCTTTAAAGAAAGAAAAGAAGAAACGCAGCTTCCACCTTGTTTGAATTCGTTTACTTTCTATTACTAGGTTTTTATCGAGGGATGAGATCATTATGCCGGTCTCTCTGCCGTTTCCCCTCCGCCGGTCTCCATGTAACGTCTTGCATCGCCACCTTTTCGGCCAACATCCTCTCACCCCGTGGTCCTCTTCGCCCCGTTTGCTTCTCGCCTCTTCGCGCGACAGTAATTTTACTTAATTAAATTCCGTTCTTTCTGCCTTTGCTACTACGACCCCTCTGGCCATCTCCCCATCCTTCTATCGCCCACCGAGGATCGTCAGTGATTTTTCTCGCATCTTTTCTCTCTTCTCGCCTCGCAGCTTCAAACGATTTTTCCACGATTTCGAGCTCGTCCTGGCTGGCTAAGAGCGTTCACGATACACAGACGGGAGATTTTGGTTTTTCCAGCGATCGCGCCCCGAATCTGCACGCTTCCCTGTATTTCTCCATGTTATTCCAATTTTAGTTTTCCGATTCGACTATAATACGTCAAGAAACGCACGCTGTTTTGCATCAAGGACAGAAATAAAAATTAAAATATTAGACAGAAAAATGTCTCAGACTTGCGATCCTTTTCAACTTTGAGTGTCTTCCATCTACCTTTGCAATATCTTGCCTTACCTTATCTAACATACTATTCTCGTCGCAAAATCAATCTTCTCAATTTTATAATCTCGGTAAATTAGAATTGAAACCAAAAATATACTCGACACAGACTTCGACTTGAACTCCAATTATTTGACAGAAATAAAAAATAAAATATTAGACAGAAAAATGTCTCAGACTTATCCTCTTTGGTACATCAATTTCGCGTCTTTGGCGTTCAAAACGAATTCCGCAATTCCCAATTAATCGACGCGTCTCGAAAACCCATAACGATCGAAATAAATTAATCTTAGGGTGTAATTTCAAAGAAATATTCAACGAATCGCTGATAATATCCGCGTTTATGCACTTTGCGAGATGCGCGGAAAGTCGTAAACGGGAGAAAAATGTCTGTACAGCGGGTTTCCTTGCATAATATTTGCGGGTACTCGTTAAGCGGTGTAAGAATTAAGGGGTGCGAGAAGGGTGGCTCGACGAGGAACTAGGGGGCTTCTTATTACCACTTCATCTGCAATTAACATTTATGAACGGCAACTGTCTCTGCTCGAAAAACTAATTAAATATTCCGTGGCAGGCTGGATAGGGTGTTTACTGTCGACCTTGGGAATAAAGAATAAAGAGCGTAGAAATGAAATAAATAGATAAGAAAGTGGAATAACGTTCAACAGACTGTCGACGATTAAACCGCTCGTCTTATTTTTATCCAGACATCTGGATGAATACAATGATAATGGAAGAACGAGGGCAATTTATTTTGTACGACGTTACACGATATAAAAAATGCAAACGAGATTAAGAAACGTTCAAACGTTTTGTTACTAAGTTAATAATTGACTCTTCGTTTTGAAAGGAAAAATTTAAGCAGCCAGTTGTTAGAACGAACACAAGTACAAGTACAGAGATAATAAATACGATGGACTATGATTAACTGCATTAAAAAATATATAGTTGCTGTTTGCAGTAGTTGTTCATTTTCATTTTAATACGTAGATATTGTCTGGCGCGATAAAATAGTATTTAAAAAGCAATTTTTTAATTACGCGATCCTATTCACTGTTCAATTCATTTTTAACAACATTGCCAACACTTTTAGCACCTCGATCAATATTCAATTATATAGCTAATATCGTTGGTCCGATATGTTTCTACTGTGACCGTGTTCCGATGCTTTTTAAACGTTATGGTTTTAAATAAATATTCCAACGAATCGTGTTTCATTTTAAACAGTCGCGTTCGTTTTATTACCGTGTTTTGTAAACTGTTGCCATTTTTTTTATTTCTGTATAAATTTGCGTAACACCATGAATGATAATTGAAATCAATCTTAATATCTGTTAGAGGGGAAACACGCTTGCGTTTATGTCGAATCCCGGCGCACCTGTAATTATTTTTCATCCAATTTTTTTTTTAACCTTTGACACAATATACTATGTATTAAAATGAATATTTCACGGTTCTCCTCTTTACTGCGATGCTCGATTGCAAATTAATTACTATCTCTTCTAGAATCGATAACAATCTATCGCATTCATATATATATATATATATATATATATGTGTGTGTGTGTGTGTGTGTGTGTGTATATATAGCTATGTGCTTTATTTATTTTCACGTAAATAGTAAGATAAAAAAAAAAGAAATTAAATTAACGATACGATAAATTAATTATTGGTAAAACTGCAGTTGCTTGATAATAACGTGTCATGCAGTTTCTAATTATTTATTATTATCATATTTTTCTTTTCATAGTCCTTGCCCTCCACGTTAGGACACGCTTTCAGTTACCACGAAGTTTTTAATTAGAAGAAAAAGAACTTAAGAACGAAGGAATATTATTCGCACGCGTCGCTCGTGACAAAAATTTATCAGTCGATTCGGAGGATACATTTCTAACGCGTCGTGTCGCGCATATATTAACAGGGATCGATGAAAGTTGTTAATTCCTGTCGATTATGACGTACGTAAATAAATCTTCATTTCCAGGGTTTTTAATTCCAGAGACACGTTTTTCCTCGTTTTACTTAATACGTCGCATGTTTCCGGAATTTTGCCCGATCGACAGAAAGTTAAAAGATATAGAGATACCGTATGTAGGTTTTAATCGGAAATCAATGATCGGGAAAAAATGCAAGTGATAAAATAATCAGTTAAAAAACGTTGTATCGATGACAGGAAATTAAAGAAATTTATTAAAAATAATTTTCGCGATAACAAAAATGAGGTGTTTCGTACGAAATAGAAACAGTTTCCATATTTTTCACGATGATAGCTATACGTTGGAAATATGTTGGAAATTCATAACACTTGAAACGGTTGAGATTACATTTTGTCAAAATTTACGCGAATAACCCAAAAGATAAATACTCTCTTTTTTTTTTTTTTATCTTTACTTTTCACATAAATGGAATCAGCTTTTCGTAGTTTGTCACGTTGCTCGGTGCATTTGTTACGTCTTTTATCACTAATTATTAATTAATCAACAAGTATCGCTTCAACGTACCTGCGTAGACAAATAGCATGGAAGATGGAACTTGCAAGATTTCGTAACAATTTCCAAATAAATTCCAAAGGCTACGAAATCGTCGAACCTGGAAACTTCACGTTATCGCAAAAGCTTATGGTTGTTCCTAATAAAAATAGAAGAACATTTAACCCTCTGCACCGCTATGTCCACTGTGACTCGACGTCAGTTTTTATCTCAGCAGCTCCTTTGTCGAGTCCCACTCGACATTCTTTCAGTTCCATCTTTTTTCGCGAAACGCGCGAAAGAAAAGCAGGATCGCATTCTGGAAATTGTTTCAAGATGCATCACACGCTTAAAAATTACAAAATGCGACAATAGCGCGAATAAAACTGATATTTAAGTGAATTTCTTCCTTCCTTGATTTGTTTAATTTCTCTTGTTTCTTAGTTACAGTAAATTTCAAACGAAACACTTAAAAAGCGTTGGCAGCAGCTGCTTACGAAATTGAAATAAAATTCCCAGTGCAAAGGGTTAACACGTTGTAACGCAACTTTGATTCGTCGAAATCGACGATGTTTCCACTTTCAAAGGGAAATGACTTGGTTGCGATTTCTTTGCGCGATCAAACTCATCCTGTACGTGGTAAATAATATCAAAGAGCGAGGGAAGATAATAGACAGAAGATTCGGAGAGCGAAAGATCTGCAAAGACCGGTCGCGTCATAAACCGGACGTTAGAAGCTTTGATGAGGGTTATTAGTGTTGCGTGATGGCTTTGGCGATGTTAAGAAAAGTCGTAGATGTTACGCGCGGCAAATTTTTCGGTACAGCGCAAGAAGATGGTCGATTAAGCCGGTTCACAGGCCGCCTTCCGGCTTGGTAGACCACGCCAGGTATTTTTAAAGGTGTGCCGCAGTTAGTGGGCAATGGAGCCGAGGAATATATAAATTTTAACGGCGACCATGTTGCTTCTTAATATCCTCGTGGCCAGTTTTCGTCCCGAGTTACTGCCTTTCCTAGTACACTGTGGTGTACTGCTGGTAATCGCGTTGCACCGAAACGCCAGCTTTTGTGGCTTCTCGTCAAATCTCGTCTTCTTCTCACGCTCCTTCCAACCACGCTCCTATCTCTTTACTCGTTTCACTGAAATTTCTTTCGTTCGTTGTAATTCAGTTGTTGAAATTCGATCGGGCAACCTCTTCGTCGTTGGAGAGTCATCGGTTGTTACGTGACTTGCGATTGAGCTGTTTATTGAGGTGCGCGATCAACGCTGTACGTCGGGAAGTAGAGGAAAAGGACGATGCCGTGGATACTACTGGGCTGAAAACTAAGCGATTGCGGATTTTGTCATTACCATCTAATGACACTTAGTTGCCAACACAATATATTCTTAATTCGTCTTATTTGCTGTTGTTTGAGTCGTAGTTTTCCGGCGAATGTGTGTAATGGATTTATTTAAAAAAAAAAGGAGTATTTCAGCTTGTTGGATAAAGTTCAGAATTTTGTCGAATAAAGTATTTTGGGAATATTTTAGGACATTCTTCGAATAGATTTGAAGCATTTTCACGTACCGTGAGATATAATGGCAGCGTGCGTAATCCATTTGTATGGAAGCACGCGAAACATTTCGTACAGATAAACCGTAAACTATTAACAGCTCTGTCTACGTAATGTAGCATTATCGAAATCCGAAGGAAAGAAGATAGAAAAGGGGAAGAAGAATTTGATAATCGTTGGGACAAATTCGTTTCAACGATTGTTTATTTATTTTTTATTTTTCTAATTATTCCCATCGAAATTGTTGTATTTATTTTCTCCGCTACTAAATGTAGATGGGAAGAATATTTAAAACGAAAGAATATGCAGAACCGACGAGGAAAAAGAGATATGAGAAACGTGTTGCGGCACATTTTTGCCAATACAAGAGAGAGAATAACAAACAAAAGTGCGCGCTTTGTATTTTTCGATGGATTACGCTGATGATATTTGTGCGTGCGTATCCTGAGCGGTTCAAAATTTAATCGGAATTATTCCGTGAAAATTACACGCGTTACAGAGGTCAGAGGAGCTTTGTAATCGTCGATCGAATCGAAACAGTGCAACTCAGCACGCGCATAAATTCATATTTTATCGCAGAATGCATTATGCATCGTTCCGGCATATTTTAGCTGCAGTTTTTGCTCTGTTGCATTTCACCCGCATTAAAATGAACCGCAGAGTTTTGCTATGCAACGTGTTTTTAATCGTGCGCGTTACAGACAGGTTTTGTAAACGGGGCTGAGGCTATTCGAGTACTCTTCGCCACGTTGTTCGCGTATTTTTCATTTTTCACTGCATCAATCCCACGAATTTATCGAATTTTATTTACCATTCGGTAATTTTTCTTTTCGCTCCATCATTAGAATACCTGATATGGCGGATTTTTTCCCACCAAAATGTTCCTGCTATTTCTTATTGGCCGATAATTATACGAAATTTTTCCCGTTCGAACGTATCCTATTCGAACGTTTATTATCTCCTGATTTTATGTTTCCCTGATAAACCGGGTGTCCGCAAAGTGTGTGTCAATTGTGCGTAATATCATACGAGGAAAAATAGCAAGAACGTGTCACGTAAACGTAGACTCGCGAAGGATTCGTTGCAGCGTGGCAACAAAAATTGAAAAATGACGATCGATTCGTTTCTATTATACGCTTATTATAATATTACGCTTGAATTATAGAAGCAGTTTCTTTGTTCTTAAAGCCATCGAACATTAAATGGTCGAACTTTGAAAGGAAACTATTGCGTTAAAAAAAATGGAAGGCAAATGGAAATTAACAGATAAACAGCAGCATCGAATAAATATCAAAATTTCGGTAATGTATCGTGTAATTATAAGACGATCGAACGAACGATGAACTGGATTTCTTTGGCCAGGACTAATTAAACTGGTAATTAAAATCGGGAAAGTAGCTGGGAAGGGGGAAGAGACTTACAGCGAATCCACGGCTATTTTCTTCTCAGACGGTGGGGAATAAGACGAGATCTGTTAATTTATCGTAATCGTTCGGTGTGACTAAGTAAGTGTGCTGCGACGTTCTGCAATATTCTTTATTAAAATATCGAACTGCCTGGCTCCTCTTTCTCCTCTACTTCCCTCCGAGTATTTCACCTGCCACGCAACTTAACGAAATACTCGGATTTTTAATATGCAAAAGTACGAGAAGTATATATTCCAATAGAAATTAATTATTTACGTAGGAGATCTATTTTACGCGAATAATTTTATGAAGATAATTGGAGAAGCGAAGACAAATTTAGAAATTTATTTCCAAATCGAAGAATTAAAATTCTATATATTAGGTTGTCCGAAAAGTGTCTTTCTTTCGCAAACGTGTATTTTTACAATAGCGCACCTTCGTACAAACGCGAAACCAAGTGTGTCAAACGTCACGGTGTTTGTCTCGACAGAACAAAATCGATCGACAAAATAATATAAGATAAAAAATATTGTGCGTCTATTACTTCCTCGTACAACGAAAGAAACCTTTTCGGGCAACCTAATATATGAAAACACAACGATGTTATACGTATACAGACGAACGAACAATATTCGTTTGAAAAAACCAGAAAAAATTGGTTTTCGATTTAAAGAATATTTCTCATATTCTACCACGGATGTTTTTTCTATCGTACTACAGAGATGTTAACGCTGCGTATTTGTTAGTCGATATGTTTCAACCGATACGCATCTCGATAAGGATCTGTCGATTTACATTGGAATAAAATTGACTTACACTAGACAGCACAATATACGCATTGCTGTGTATCGCGTTTCCTACAAATATTATAATGTTTTACGCGAGCGATATTCTCTTTTATACCACGAATCAACTTGCCTCTGTACTTCTGGTGGTTCGATTATTCCATGTATTTTTGGTAGAGAACAGTTTGCTCGGAAATCGTCTTACTATTAGGTTGTCCGGAAAGTCTCTTTCGTTTCATAAGGTGACAGCGGATGGACAACAATTTCTGTTTTATATTATTTTATTGAGTTACACTAGAGAGCACGATATACGCATTGCTATTTATCATGTTTCCTAGAAATATTCCAATGTTTTACGCGAACGATGTTCTCTTTTATACCACGAATCAACTTGCCTCTGTACTTCTGGTGGTTCGATTATTCCATGTATTTTTGGTAGCGTACAGCTCTTTTTTTTATTTGGAAGTAGTTTACAATCAATTCTCATTGAGAATTATAAGTAAATTATTCTGACGTGGCATAACTTGAATAATAGGTGTTTATTTGTTTATTGTATGTTTGGTTCTAGTTAAATTGTTTAAATCCAAAGAGTAATGTCTTTTTAGCCTACGGATTCGTCGTGTCAAGTAATTGAGTAACTAGTGAGTTTTGGTGGTTGTTAATTCTTACGTTGTATGTATTATTCAATTTGTATATTTCTTCTTTAACTGTAAAAAAAAAAAAAAAATAAAAATTAAATTCTTTTTTCTTTTATTCTTCGTTTACGTACGTTTCTCTTCCTTCTCTCGTGCATTATCCTATCGATTTAAAAATTCTTTGCTTCTTTATTTGTTCGCACGATCGTATTTAGCGAAACATGAAGCGGAGAACCAAATGAAATCTGTTCGTTTTTGTCCATCGAATGTATACTAAACTTAATCTGCGCTCTTTAGGTCGTAACGAAAGAGGCGAACGTTACATGCTCTTTGAACAGGCTGCAAAATGTTTTGCATTCCCTGCTGATTTGTTTGCTTTGTTCAAGACCGAACGCGACGATCGAAAACAGTCTCGTGAAAACATATTTCAATATCCGGCCTGCGTTCCTTTTTTAACAAATACACGTTTCAATATCCATTTCCTGTATAACCTGCATTTTTTTCGCCATAGCGTTTTTTTTTTCTTTCTCCTTTCTTTCTTTTGCAACTCGTTATCTGGTATATCTGCAATGCTCGTATACGCGGCGAATCAAACACGGCTCACACTGATCGACCATATCTCCGCTAGTTAAAATCACATAACAATGCGTTTTTGTTACTTTCCAGCGTATTGTACAGCCACTGACCTACTTAACTTGTCGAAAAAGCGCTACCATGTACAGGCAGAGAATATTTTCCTTTGGTCCATTCCGTGTTTCGTCGAAATTCATTAGCCGTTTTCGAGCTTTCGCACTTCGTACTTTCGTCCAAATCGAAAGTATCTTTGGCGCGTGATATGGCAACGATCTCTCTAATAATTAGCATTTATATTCGATTTATTCGCTAATGGTTATGTTGCCTGTGATCATCCATTCGCCAGTCGTTTCAACTTGCATCGCGGCTGTAATTTATTTTTCTGCGTATGTATCGTTTATCTCCAAAATTTGCATACAATTGCAACATCCGCAACACTGTATTTGTGCGTCCAGTTTGCTTGCTCGGTCGATTAATTCTTTGATAATTAGAAAATTATTGCACAGAGGGTTACTCGTAATGCTATTAGAAAATTATATCTTACGTGCAAGCATCGATCCAGGGAACAGATGCGCTCTCTCCGTAAATGAAACGCTGTCACTGAGAATTAGGATCATCCCTCCGCCCCTACTGTCTTTCCAAGAATCGACCAACTTGTCGCGCTTTCTCCGCCTCAAGATAACAGTCGGCAAAATTCGGGATATCCACGCTTGACTTCATTCTCTTGCTTCAACGACTACTATTTTCTTCCTTATCTTGAAATTCATCTTCTTTTAATGGACATGTATATTCGGGCAAAATCCTGAATAAAAAACGAAACGAAAGAAAAATTTAAATTACACTCTATCGCTTAAAAGCACG
This sequence comes from Bombus breviceps, assembly GCA_014825925.1. Classification (NCBI taxonomy): domain Eukaryota; kingdom Metazoa; phylum Arthropoda; class Insecta; order Hymenoptera; family Apidae; genus Bombus; species Bombus breviceps. Next base: position 661,571 of record CM026192.1, on the reverse strand, counting down.
TAGATGCGTACACTTTTCGATGGAATATAACTAACAGTTAGTTACAACGTTTGGAAGAGAAAGAGCCACACATTCGCCGTGATTAAACGACGTTTCGCCAGAAGCTACGCGCCTTTCGCGCGAAAAGTGGCTTTTTGTTCGCAGCGACCACGTTTGTTTTATTATTAACGTCGTTTCGCCTTTACGTGAAAATGAAAACCCAGCCATCGCACTATCCACCGTCTAATCGACGAAAGTTTCAACGATTAACGCGACAGAAGCCATGGCGAATAGCGAAAAACGTCTTAACACACCCACCAGCAGCAAACCATTGCGAACCATCGCAACGGCTGACAAAATCCGAATCGAACGTTACCGCGTTGCCAGCCCGTAACTTTCGCAAATTTTCCCGCTACGATCTTGCTCCTACCACCGGAGAACGAATCGCATGGCAAGCACACGTATATCGTATGGCAACGAAACGCAACGTTGGTGGAAATTTGCCGGATGATCGGAACAGTAGGAGATTGCCGATCGGTATTGCAGGTACATAGCGTTTGGCCACGTTGCTCCACGTTTACGTAAAACACGCGTCATCTTTCACCATGGATGGATGTCGGTGCAAACATAGCATAATCACGATACGTTACTATTTGTCAGCAGGTCGTAACCGTGGATGGGGGCAGAGGTTGGCGGTGTAATAGAGGGATGGGGGTAGTGGCGATATCAGGGTGGTCATAGTTGGCGGTGATTGGGTGAGAGTATATTTGGTAGTATGGTGACGGTGTGCGAGGCATCGTAACAGTGGTGGTCGTGCAGCGGAATCCACCTAAGCCCCTCACACACGATAAGCATTGCGATAACAGTCGGCCCATCCCTCTCCTCGATTCCCTGGCTACCACCACGAACCAACCCCCACGTGTCACGGCCAGCAAGGGGGCTAAGCGCTTTAAATTTTCACCGATTTTCTTTAAACTCGCCGGAGGGAGGACACCGGCGTGGAAAAGAAAAGGACGGAAAAGTGGATCGGAGGGAAAACAATCGTTGTGTGTTTGGAGGCGCGCAAGGCGGCAGGAGATAGCGCTGACGGATAGGGCTGGCTTTCGAGGGACGATGAGAGCTGTTTAGAGATTTTCGAAACGATAACGCGCAACCACGGAACATTCGACCGTGTATGTGCCAGGTTAAATGTACGCGCATACGCGAATCCGTAAGCGGCTACGGGGAATTCCCACTGATTTAGTTTCCTCCATTTTACCACAGTGTCGCGTCCTCGAACGCGTGGCTGATTCGTTCTTCCTGACGATTCTTTCCAAGCTTTCTTCCTTCATATTTCTATTCGTTTTCGATTATTCTTTTCAACTGGATTCTTTGATTAAGCGATTACCAGGTGCAAACGTTTTATGCGTTAAGCGAGAGAAATTTTAATTTCGTCAGCAATTGGGTTAGATATCTCGGATTGACCGATCTGGGTCCGCGAGAAAATTTGATCGATCACGTGTATTTTTGTCGCTGATATTTTAACAGCTTTCATTCGATCGGATAGAATTTCCTTGTAAAACTATAATGGAACCGTTTTACCGTATAGCGTTTGGAACGTACGCCGCTCAACTTACTTGTATTTCCTATGCTTGTCAAGTATTAGGTTGTCCGAAAAGTTTCTTTCTTCCGCAAATGTGTTTTTTAAAACACCTTCGTAGAAACGTGAAACCAAGTCTGTGAAATGTCACGGTGTTTACCTCGACAGAACAAAATCGATCGTACGTAATTCGACGAAATAATATAAGACAATAATATAAAACGTTGCGTTGTCTGTTATTTCATCATGAAACGAAAGAAACTTTCCGGACAACCTAATATTTCTAATTTTCTTCCATTTCTTCCCTGTGAAAAGAAGCTGTAATTAACACTGATAATTAACACTGTACGACGCACATAATGTAATAAAAAAACTCTGGACAAAGCAATTTCGCTGCTACGCGCAACCGACAACCGGCGACGAGTTCAAACCTTCCCGGAACCCCCTCGACCAGTATAAATAGACAATCATGTTCTTCAGACATAGTCAGTCAGTCAGTAAGTCAGTCAGTCAGTTGCGCGAATCAATATCGGTATATCGAGTCATCGAGATCATCAGTCGAGCGAATAAGTACAACGAATCAGTCTCAGTAACAGTAATCAGTATCATCGCCGCAGTATCGCGCGATCTTATAACGAATATCATCGAGCTAAAATATCTGTAAATATAGTTAACGAAATCAACTAGTCTCGTCATTGATTCAACCAACAACACGTCTCACCGTCCACCACAGAAATATTTTTTTTTTTTTTGTTTTATTTGGTCGTCGATTTACAAGCAATTCTCATTGAGAATTTTAAGTAACCTCATTTGGCATGGTACAGTAACTTGGATTGTAATAATTTATATTATGTTTGATTCCAGTTGAATCTAATGCTTCGATCTAACGGGTGTTTTCTTTTTAATCCGCGTGTCAAGTAGTTGGGTGACTAATGGGTTGTGGTGGTTGTTGACTCCTGTGTCATATCTGCTTTTCAACTTGTATATCTCTTCTTTGACTGTGGGTATCTTGAGGTCGCGGTGGATTGCTTCGTTGGTGACATACCATTAGCTATAGTTGGATCCCATAGGTTCAAACAGGTTTTAGTATGGCTTTATGTAGCATTATTTTGCTCTGTGTGCTCAAGTTGGAACAACGCCCAATGAGCCAGTAGAATTTTTTGAGTTTAGCCTCGAGTTGCTTCGATTTGTCTATGACGCGTCGTTTCCATGTCAATCTTCTCACCACAGAAATACGACAAGTTTTCTTATCGGAGCAAATCAAGTTATCGCGACTATCGTACGAAATCTGCTCGGCCGACGAGTAATTTAATTTGTCTATATAAAATTCAAACGCGCCTATTTCTGCATTCTTCGAAACAGCTTCTACATTCTACGATATTCTACAATATTTTTCTCCATGTACGCTACCGTAATTACGACATAATAATTTTGGCCAATCGGAAAGTAGCTGTTGGAAATCTACGATACAACGTTGAAAATGGCAAGTGGAAAAATTAGAAGTTTGCCGGTGATGTAGTTTAAATAGCTCGGAGGGTGACAAATTCTTGCAAACGACGCATTTACGCGCACGCAAATCCACGTACGTGTGTGGTGCGATAGGACGCGGGGGATTCTAACCCGATTCACTTCCTTCGATTCTATTTCTTTCCCCACGCGTTCAAACGCGATTTACAAACGCCGTAACTCGTGAATCTGTTTAACGCTATCGTGGCGTCAACATTTCCGTCGCTCCATCTCGTCGTTCGTTATCGATAATCTCCCGCTACGGAAAAAGAAAAAATAGTATTCAAGGGTCGTCCATTTGCTGATATTTACGAGTTCACTCGTATTGCATTTGCTTTCGTCGCTGCGTTCTTTCCACGCCAATTTTTATTACGTCGTTTTCTGTCTTTGGCTCATTAAACTTCAAATTACAATCGTCGTTACACCGCATTGGGCAATTGTTTCGTTCCAAATGTGGCGGTCCGAGTAACTGTAAAGTATCGCATACCATTCGCGGGTCTTTAAAATCGTCCCACTTTAACACGTCGACTGCAGTGTCACCCATATTCGGGTGACGGCAAAGTTTATTTTAAACTCTTAAAACGTCTTTTGTCCGCATAACATAGTTTGCACGCGCGTCTAATGTTTCTTCCGGAATCACTTTTCCGATTATGCTGACTCCGTGGAAGACAAGGATTTTTTGTATGTTCGGACAACTCTAATAATTTTGCAGCTAATAATTCTCTAAATCTTCTAACATTTACATCCTTCCTTCTTGCAACTTTCTGATACAAGTTCATTATTTCGTCATCGACGAACAGCCGAAACGTATCACACGGATTAACATCGCCAGGTAATTGCTTACGTACGATCGTTCCGAATCCTCTCGCCGGACGATCTCGTACTCTCGCGCGACGCTCGCCAAGAATCCTTCGTTTACGCATCTCGTTACGAATTTCCTGCGTGGAAACGCCACGTTGAAAAATCCATCGACAAGGATCGGTGGATGAAAACGCGTAACCGGTTAAGTGCGTCATAGATCGAGTAGATCGCGACAGGTGAACACGAGCAGGAAGGAAGGGCAGGAGGGTCTTAGGGTGACGATAATAACCGGAATCGTTAGCGCAGAGTGGATGGGCAGAGATTGAGCGAGCGAGTGTGACCCAGAGAGAGAGAGAGAAAGAGAGAGAAAGAGAGAGAGAGATCGCTGATAAGCGAAAGCGAGAAACCAAGAGATAGAGATAGAGAGAGAGAGAGAGAGGGAGAGTGTCGTCGTGCTCGTATGAAGTACTATCGTAGCTGTCGCGTGGGCAGCCGCTTTATCGCTTTAGCGTCAGATTAATAAGCCGCACGCTCGGCAGTAACACACCCACACGAACGTACCTATACAACGTGTATATCACTCCGCAGGCTCGCGCATAAAGTCACGAGCTCGCGTGCAAACAAACGCAGCCGCGTGTACGCGTACACAGCGAGTCGTGACCGCCGGTACACGTTGAAAGCCCTTAGTATTTATTTTATTTGGCTTATTCGTTTCCGGCGACGTTACATCGCCGTTTGCTGGAATTCAATCTCCGTTCGTGTGAGTGCTAACCGTGCTATAGTTCGCGCGTGCACACAGATTACAAACGTTACTTATATATGTGTGTATACTGTACGCGTATACCAAAAGGGCTCGCGTATGTACGTACGCGTATCTCTCTCTCTCTGTCTCTCTTTTAGCGTGCACCTCTGCTACATCGTGTCTCTACATGTGTTATACTCTCTCTCTCCTTCTCTCTCCGACCATCTCTGTTTGACCCGCGTACGCCGCTTTTGTGTGCATGGGAAGAGAACGAGGGTGTGCGTGGACTCACCCTCCTCTGTTTCTCCTCCACCGGCTTCTGCATGACATATGATCTTCCATATTGCCACGGTACACAGGCTGCGCACGTACGAGCGCAAAAACGCGCGCGCCAACGCGCCAGCGCCAGCCACCGAGCCGGCTACGAGACGAGAAAAGGAATGTTTGTCACCAAGTAGCCCCGGCTGCCACACGGCTACGTTATACGTATCTCGGGGGTTACACACCGTGCTCCTCGTAGCCGACTGCAAATAGCAGCGGTGGTTTAATAAAAAAATGACCGGCCAGCCTGAAAAGAAGTTATGAAGCGGAGAGAAGATGGAAAACATCGCGATACCCCGACGGGGAAACGTCCGCGAGATAAATTTCGGCCGACGACTTTATTTCTACTTTCCGCCTTTTGCTACTCTTGTTCCCTGCCTTTCGCTCCCACCCCACGTATCCTTGTAATCCGATCTTATCGACTGTTTAATTCGCGTTTGCATCGTTGCTGTAGTCTTTGTTCGTGCTGCCGTGCAGAATTCCACATAGAAGCAGCGTTGGATTTTTTAATCGCGTTGTCACGTACAGTGCCGAACCTTTTTGTTCTTCGTTTTACGATGCTCTACCATCGTTAAGAATGTCGACGTTCCGTTAAATTGCAATTTTCTGCAAATCGATGACTCGCAACGAGGGGAAGATTTTAATTGACCGAGGTAATAATATCGTGAGAATTCGAACGATCGTACGGAAATAAAATTGCAATTTGTGTAAATATTTGCGACAAAATCTCGCTACCATCTTTTTACCAGGTTCTACCCTCGATCTTCCTAGTTTCGAATTTCTTCGGTCGTACGAAAGGTGCCAAATCGCGCGAAATTTAATACGCTTTAAATTAATTATTAAACGATTAAAATCGCGTAAGTGCTATAACGTATAAATATCACGTGTAGACAAGTAGGTAGATAAATTGCATCAAAATTTTCTTCGAGGAGGAAGAAAAAGAAGAGACAGAGAGGTTGAAACGATCGTTCTGATCAGGTAGCGCGAACGTATACTAGCTTTAAGCTGAACCTACAGATAACCCTGATTTTCCTGGCGACTCGAAAGAGCAGTGGAATAGTGGATAAGGGGTGGTTACCATAAAGCACATAGCACAAGTCATCCATGGCGCGACTCTTTGTTCCAGTAACAATATAAGGGTGAATCGCGGTCGGGGATTGTTTGTGTCTCGCTGCGCGAGGGGAGGGCATGATTCTACCATTTATTACGGCGACATTCCAGCCTGATAATACTACGAATACGACTGCTAACGGGAATGTTGGTTCGTTCCTTGTCGTTGGATCAAGAAAGACGTTTATAAGCGAAGGAAAGGGAGAACTGTATTTCGTTTCGGCATGATATTCACCCCTCTTACTATTTCATGTGATTTTTACCAATGGTAGGTAGGTTAACTCGATTTTTCCACGATTTTTCTAAGCTCGATCAACCGCTACCTTCGTATTACGATCTTACCCTTCTTGGAAACGTCGTATTTCACGTTCCCAAGTTTTTTGTCATTTGCCTCGCGTCATCTTTGTTTCTCTTCGTTCAATTTACAGCGCTTAATCGTTGCGTCTTGACAGTCTGTATCGTGTCATTTCGATTCACTTGAAAAGATAAAAAGAAGACAAACGCAGGAAACTTCAAACATGGAAACATGTCTTGAAAAATGAAATAAAGTTGGATAAATAAATTTCCATATCGAACGTTATCCGTAGGATCTTTTTCACCGTGGCGATCGAAACTGTTTTATCCAAATCGATAACAAAAGTTTGACTAACTGTCGTTTTAACGTAGATACCTCGCATTCACAGGTAGCAATTATTTCATTTATTCGATACAAGAGCACATCGTATCGCGAAATTGAATGTCAACGATCGCGTCTACGATCTGCTCGGGTCGCTGTTCTCTTCTTCGAAGGAGGATCGCTTCTTGTCTCTCGATCCTCCTACTTTTTATTCTGTTTCATTTGCGCAGTCGCATCCACGAATTTTCTTCGATATAATTTTTATCTTCGCGATCGAAGCATTAAGAGATTAAATTGTCCCAATTCTACGCGCAGGTACGATACAGCGACAGAGATTAAAAAAAAAAAAAAAACGAAATATCGTGAAAAGATATAAAAAAAAATCGTGTGGATCGGGTTGGCCTCGATTAGCAAACGGTAACGAATAATCGGAACTGTGCGCGGTTTCTCTCGCGGTTTCGCCCGTTAGCCAGCCTCGCAATATTTTCGTTTCATTGACAAACGCTGTTTTGATAACACTCGATCGCGTGATATTTTTTTTTTGTTCGGCCGAATCGCTTAGTCCGCCGGATGATTTGTCTCCCGTTCTCGTTTCTGTCGTCGGTCGCGTTTACATCGATTTATTACGGCCGAGCTTTCGAGCCCTTTCCGCGCGCGAGAGCGGATACCGAACGGCAAACGGTTAAGTGTGGGTGGCGAGACACCGCAGAAACCGAGTTTTGCGGTGCTAAAATCAATTCCGTGTTTGCCTGTCAATTTATCGCTAATGGCCGACCAGGTAACAGCTGATGATAACGCGATGCTCCCTGGCAGTTTACCTCGAATGTCGATTTTAGTGTTCAAGCATTCGGATGGTCGCAACCTCGCAACAGCCACGCGTGTATACTTTTCGACTTGCTATCCAACCTATCCAATCCCTTCTATCAATCCCTCTAATTGTACCGAATGTGTGTTTACTCTTCATTTTCCAACCACATTTTTCACGAATTAACCCGCCTACAGATTCTCCTTCAAAACGATCAGCTACTTTGAACATCGTCGATCGTTCCGTTCTTTTTGCTGGATTTTTAAACGTTAGAAACTTGCAGTACAATACGGAGCAATATTTTTGACGTTACGTATCGTTCGAAAGGTTCGAGAGATCGTTGAGAAAGGTTTAGAGAAAATGTTTCACGCGGAGAATAAGTTGTACGGAAAAATTGTTTCTTGAATTTTTAACCGAGCAATTCGCTTTGGACGTCGGCATAGGTTTTCATACTGTAGTATCGCGACTACTTTAATTAGTTTATCAATGATAAGTAGATCGGACAGGCGTTAATTGAACAGAAAATAATATTTGTCAAACACGAACTAGTCGCAGCAAACGTATAATAATTAACACAACTGAATAATTAATCGACGACTCGATCCGCACTCTTTGACATCTCAACTCATACTACTGTTGATTCGTTTATTGTCCCCTAGCAATCCTTTGTCTTTTGTCTTAGCCTCACTGCGTACATTCTCACCAACCGCTTGTTTATAATCCGCACAACACCCTCCAGGCCCCCCATCCATGATATTACAATGCTACGTACATTTTCGTTTGAAAATATCAGAGCGTCCCCTCTGTCTTCGATACGAAATTTCGTGTTTGCTTATGGTACTTGTGAATTTTAAATTTTCCGCGTGTTTTCACGTAAATCCATAGCGTATCAGCGATGTTACATGTCGCGTGTCAGCGTAGCGATTTCTATAGAAACGACACGTGTCAAGGCCTTTCAAGAGCCACCGGCCTTACGACAGCCACGAGTTCCGGTTTGCCGACGAATCGCAAGAATCGTGGGTTTTCTTTTTATGTATATAACGTTTATCGATAAGAAGAAAGATATAAATACATATGTGCGTTCGCAATAAACAATGAATTTCTGTTTGAAAGTGGTTTTGGCAAAAGTACCATCACGCTATGGTACGACGTGGCCATACCATGTTTCGTGTTGGGCTTACATTTTTGCCATTACAGTTTGTAATTTAGTTTAAGCCGCTCAGAAGCGATATTGTCTCTTCTTTCTTCCTCTGTACTGAAAACTTCAAGAATCCTGGGTTTGTAATTTTGAGCGACAAATTGCAAGAGACGCGAATGCTACAGTTTGGAAACGCGCGATGTAGCCGATGACCCCGGGTGTATAGCGATAAGATAATGTCCTGAAGGATCTGTCCACGGAGTAGGAAAATTGACGAATCTTCCGACAAAAGGACAGTGAGTCGAAGAACTCGACAACCTACCCCAGAACCTCGAAGGCACCAAATTGTCCAAAGAATTTATTCCTACCGTCAAAATGATGATTTTTCTCCTTTGCGTCGCCTTGTATCGAATCTTAATTACAATCATTCTCGTCGTATTTAGATAGAATACCACCTAATGACAAAATCCGCGATAACTTAGCTGCCAATCCAATATAAATATATATAATCGAACTTTGATCCGGAAGCTGGAACGGCGACAAGTACAACGATTTAAAATAAACAGAAAGAAATAAAGCGGACCTGCCATCATCCTATAGCTCTGTTGTGGTAGCGTGGAAGACGGACCGTACGAATAACGTGTATAAGAATCGATATCATAAATTAAAAAAAGCAGGATCGATCCGATGGTCGGACACAGGAATCGTATAATCGTAAGATTTAGTGGTAGCGCGACCCCTCCAGCAAGCCGAAAGACGTGGCGTTTGCGACGCATAGCCACAATAGCCCCGATGATTTACGCACATATAAATACCGATCGTCCTTCTTCTCTTTCTTTCCTTTTTTTCCTCTGGACCGCGAAAACTTTGGCTACTCTTCGATGGATCACAAAGAAGCAAGGGAACCCGTAGGCCGTACGAAGATGCAATATCACCCCGTTATGACGGCCCCCGTATTTTAGTAAGGTGCGTAGGGTGAGATTCCCATTGGCTGCCCCATTGCCATGGTGTGTATCGTAACGCGGTACCGCTCAGCACGGTACACACATCAATCACCGGCATTTTAATATCGGCTACCGTACAATACCACCAACACCGATATTCCCTGGTACTCTACCAACCCACCCACCCTCTCCTCCACTACACACACCCCTTCTCCGCTGGAAAACCAGTTTTTATGGCGAAATTCTTCTAATTCGTTCTCCGATCCTCCCTCCTGTCCTCTTCATCCTCCATCGACGTCGACAATCGTTTCCACTCGTTTGTTTTACCATCGTTCGATTTCCGCTTCTAATGACTAGCTGCTTGGATTTTTCCTTCGACTGTTGGTTTCGCCTTGTAATTCTTCTAGGCGATCGTTTTGACGATTGTCCGATCGTATTAGGTTGTCCGGAAAGTTTCTTTCGTTTCATAAGCCGATAATAAATGAACAAGAATTTCTATTTTATATTATTTCATCGACTTACACTAGAGAACACGATATACGCATTGCTGCTGTGTATCGCGTCTCCTAGAAATATTCTAATGTTTTACGTAAACGATATTCTCTTTTATGCCACGAATCAACTCGCCTCTGTAGCTCTGGTGGTTCAATTATTCCATGTATTTTTTCTAGCTTTCTTTCGTTTCATAAGATGATAACAAATAAACAACAATTTCTGATTTATATTCTATTGAATTAGGTATCATCCATTTCGTTATATCTCTATTATTATGTTCGTGCATAATTCAATAAACATCGTGCGTCTATTGTTTCCTTATAAAACGAAAGAAGCTTTTCGAACAACCTAATATTTCGTTCGCGAGTTGTCCCTTTGATCGTTTTCAAATAAAATCGTCCTGTTCGAGCGACGATGTTCGCTATAGTCGGACCAGCGGCAGCCACCTAATCTCGTCATGGCGATCGTTTTAAAAATTGTTTGGGGAGATGGCGAAAAATCGGACGAAAGATAACGCGCGCGTGTCAAAGCGTTCGCTGATTCGTCCGTTTGCTTGTTTATTCATCTCTGAGCGATTCAGGACGTTCGAATGCGTCACCACAATTACGGAAATCGCCAGCGAAATGTGCATTGATTAGGTTGCTGCTGGACAGAACGCTGCGGTGCGGTCGCCCCTTTGTACTTCAGTGCGCGCGATACGCGTTGCATCTGCTCGTGATGCGCAATTAGCAGCCCTAATCGCGAATTTAGGATCGAGGTCGACCAAGTTTTCCATTGGTCGTTCGATTACGAACGGCGAATGAGTACACGCGTCCGAATCTGTTGGAACGCATCCGCCCAAGGTTTCCCCTATTCTCAGCTTCTCTATTTTTATTCTCAAGGACAACGTTTCATATCACAACCTATAGATCGTTGCATTCTTTTCTACATAAATTTTTCACGAATTACCGGATCGTAACGCGAATTCATCCTATTTTTATCTTCGCGTGCAAATACGTGTCACAATCCGATACTTTTATTACGAAGATTCGCAATATTTTATGCTTTTTTTCAAGTCTGCCGCGTTGTTCGTATTCTTCTACCATTTAAAACAAAAAAAAAAAAAAAATTCTCAAATTCGAAGAAAATATCGAAATAGGAAGAAACGCATCAAACGTGTCTAATGACGTTTTTGATACTTCAATAACGATATCTTTTTTAATTAAATCTTTTCGTACGTTTCTGTCGCTGAGAAATTGCTCAAAATTTGAAAAAGACAGAATAGAACGATCACGTTGACGCTCGTGACTTTTCCTTACAATCTTATGCTAATAGTGTTGTTTAAATGATGCACGGTCCTTCCATTCGTTCGAATAAAATAAAGTTTACGATATAAAAATTGGAAATGTACTCTCGCTGCGTTTCCTCGCGTCTATTTTAATCTTACTTTTTCTAACAATAGTAGAGAGACAGGACCAAGTTACGCAAAAGGGTTGTATAGTTTGGCTACAAAGGCTTCGTACAGTTGAATGATGTGGCGAATCAACGAATACGGGACGAAGGAACGATTTATGCCTGGTTGAATTTTGTTTTCAGTTTTCCAGAACAAAATAACATAAATATTGACGATGGTTCGCATCGGGGATCGATTCTTTTGTAATCCATACATTACACAGGCTATATTTTCATTTTTATTTTGAAACAGTTGAGGGTAGAGAGTAGGGTGGGCACTGGATGCTTTTATGGTGACTGGCCGTGTTGGTATAGAGACGGGTGCGTATAGACGCGTACGAGTGTGGCGGCTAGCCTGGCCCATGACGAGAGATGAAATTCACCTGGAACACGTGCTGCCCTTGTTCGCCTCGTGACGCGATGACGTAGGCACTGAGAGGATTATTTCTCCGTGAAAAACTGATAGGCCACTGTTAGTCGTACAAAACTGCGCCAACATTATGTAACGACATTGCCCGGCTAAAAGATTTCCCAAACTAATACTGTCATTTCGCTGCAGCAGATTACACGCGCCGTTACGCCCACGCTACTTGCGAAAAAAGTTATAATAGTACACATAAGTAGAATATATAAGCAAATTAAGCATCGTAAAAATAGAATAATTAGTTTGCTTGTTGTTTAGTTATATGGAACAATTTATAAAGTTGTTTGTGATGATGTTAAATACTCCAAATATTAGGTTGTGCGCAAAGCGTCTTTCTTTCGCAAACGTGTTTTTTTGCAACGTACAAACGTTGAACCAAGTTTGTGAAATGTCACGGTGTTTATCCCGACAGAACAAAATCGATCGTACGTAATTCGACAAAATAACATAAAACAAGAAACGTGCGTCTATTATTTCCTCGTAAAACGAAAGAAACTTTCCGGACAACGTAGTACGGAAGAAAAAAACCGGAGGAAGCAGCCGTGAATAACGTTAAATAAAATATCACAATTGTAAAAATAATAAAACTAGGTAAAAAGTAATATAGGGTGTACGGCAGAAACGTAGAAATTGTTAGAAAAACGAGTTGAAGATTTTTATCGCTCGTAATATTCGTCGATAGGAGAAGAAAATTCCCGATCAACGTACGTGGGTCCTGCGATCCTTTCGCCACGTAAAATCCATTCGTATTACGTAACAACGTTGCGACTGTTTCTTCGTTCAACGTAAACAAAGAGATTAATTCAGAAGTACGTTAACGCGAGGTTGCCGATACAAAGTTATCAACAGAGATTACTCCGTAGATGTAAACGAAGCAAAAACCTTCTTTGCGTAGCAGATATTCGACGTTGCCCTTCCATTACAGTGGAAGACTCGTATCAACGCACATATCGTCGCGCATATCCAAATGTTCTTATTCGTTTCCGTGCGTTTAACGAAGAAACACTCGCCGCATCGAACGTCCGTAAGCGATCAAAATTGGACTTTCGTCGAAGGGACTGATGGCATGACATTCTTTGTTCTTTTCATCAATTCCGGTAAGTCCTTACGATCTTCTATCTTTCTCTTTGTCATTTTGAATTTCCTTTTGAAGCTATTAGGTTGTCCGAAAAGTTTCTTTCGTTTTATTATTTTATCGAATTACGTACGATCGATTTTATTTTGTTGAGATAAACACCGCGATATTTGGTTTCACGTTTGTACGAAGGTGCACTGTTTTAGAAAAACACGAAAGAAAGACACTTTCCGGGCAACCTAACACGTATCGCTAAGTATCGTTTGCGATCGTTAGTTTTCCCATTAATTCATATGCTATAACTTAATAATCGTTGTTGGGAAAAATCGAGGAAATTGTACTGTATGTGGAGGTAGGTACACGTGTACGTGTATGTACAGTTGTAGTTGATTGAAATGACGAGAAAAATAATTGTTATTCATAGGTACTGTCGTAATATATCGCGATATACTATATATACTCTGCTTATCAAGGTTATATTAATTTTTCGTTTCGTTAGAGGAAAAAAATAACGAATTTATCAAGATTAAAAAGAGAAGCTGAAATATCGTAGCTGTGTTAACAATAGAAACGGGTAACGCCGGTAATATCCGATTTTTATAATATCAGGGATGAAAAAAAAACACACGGGGGTGATGGAGGAAAAAATATATAGCGGCTAAACGCGAATTATTGCCACGGTGTTTTCAAACCCGACGTCCGATTGTTTACTACCGTAATCTGCGCCAATGCGTCAGTTAAATTAATCATTTGCTTGCCAATGTTAACGATAAGATCGTTCTTTTTCTCTCTTTTTTACTTGCGACCATGCGTATCAGATTATACCACGCGTTTAACATAATCGCGTAAGCAAGACGGATGAAACATTTTCTTATGGAACTTGCTTATGCCATAAATAAGAAAACGTTTGATTTTTTTTAACACGTTGACTGCCATGGGGTTCACCGGTGGCCGTCGCTCGATTTGGCTACAGCTCCGTGGGAGCCACCGGTGACCGGCGACGCAGCAAATATCGAAAGTACATAGCACGATTGTTTGAAAAAAAGGACAATCGTAATAATCGTGTACAACGCCGTGGGCCACCGGTGGCCCACGCCACGAAAAATGCTTCGAGCATGATTTTATAACTCATTTTATTTGCTGCAAATGATATTTCGACATAATATGCATCGCATAATGAAAAATTCACGTCGGCGCCTTGGGCGAACCTTGGAAGATTCGCCTGGCAGTCAACGTGTTAAACTACGGACCGTATCGTTGTTTCGCTAGAATTCTATATCATCCTTGAAGCAACCGTTGATCGTTCTTGTTAATACACGCTGCCTTAACTTTCCCATGAAATTTATTCGTTCGTTTATTATTGATTTTGTCGAAATTCGCGTTCACTGTCCACGATCGTTAGCGACTATTCCTATATATTCGGTGGCTCGTTAAATTCCGTTCAACGTTCTTGTTGTGAATTGCGGATCTTAATAGCCGAAATAATGTTACAGGAACACTAAATTTACATTAATTGGAATTAATATTGGAATAGTTATATATTTATTCGATGGACGATTTCTAAGATATTCATCGATACACGCTTGCACGCATCTCACCACTTTCTTCCACACCCGACTGTTAACCGACTGAACAATTTACATTCATCCGTTTTCGAGACGCCGCGCACACACATACTTCCACACACTGACACCCACATACAAGTATCTCTATTACGCATCTAACCCAACCCAGCACACAAAATTATACATATCTCGATAGTTCTAATTTCTCACAAATTGGTAATCTTTCGTTGGGACCTGATCGATGCGACCATATCCTTGAGATTATCGTCGACGTTACGTTTTCCTCAGTTCGTTCGTCGCGATGAAATTTAATGAAATTTTATTCGAACACCATACAAAGTAGCGAAATACTTTGGCGATTAATCGCGTATCGGTGTATTAGGATCACGGTCCAACTATTTAATTCGTCGACTGGTTTCGGCTCAAAGCGAATCACAGTAATTACGATGAGCGTCGCCTAACGTGCTAACGACTAGTCGGCTCGGATATTCCGCTTTGATTCGATTTCGTATCGAAAAGTACTCTTCGGTATCATCGTCTCTGTCAACGGTCTCGCTATTATTCGCGATAACGGTCGTTATATCAGGTTTTCGACATTTGAAATTCGCACCGAGCCGGAGGGCAGGTGACGCTCGTTGGCGCTCGTTACCGCTCGTGCCGAGCCCTGCACCGTTCATACTTTCGCAAAAGCTTTCGTACGAAATATAATCCACCAGCAGGTTAAATTACAGTCACGTTAAAGCTTGCAGCACGCAAGCAGGTATTCCAATTGACAACGTCATTCCGGGATAGCTATCGACTACTCGCGCGTACGTTTCTACGTAGATGCGTCTCCTTCCTTTTCCCTTTTCTCTTTTCCTTCGGTAAACCGTGTAACGATCGATAAACATTTCTATCTGTCCACGTTCCTTTCGAGTTTCTCGACAAATTCGTTAAACGCGCGTCCTCTTCCTATTTGGATGCGACATTTTTAGACGAACTTTAGGACAGAGAATTGCTAGACAAATAGGAAGCAAGGACCGAAAGATATTTTATACAGGTTTCGTTATATCTTCAGAGAAATTAGCCTAAGTTTTATCCAATTATCTCTATGTTTACGTCAGTTATGTTGGCTTCTGTAGCCTTGGCTTCGATTCAAATGGCTGTCGCGATTCGATTTGCTCTGGTCATTTGGAATCGATAAATCCAAGGCAATCTTAATTTATCCTCTTTGAATCCATTTTTTACCAAAAGAAGTTAAACAAACGAGGGAATATAAATATAACCTCTGTGGTGGTATCGTACGTTCGCACGACGTACTACATTATAGCGAGACGCGCTCTCGTTTTACTTTGAAAAGTTGCTGTATCAATTATTCAAGAACGTATAAAAAGTCTACTTATCATTCGTTTCGTTTTTCACTGCTCGTATCCTACGAAACCAACGTTATTATACAACGTTGGAATCACAGCAAATGCAAAGCAACCAGACGCAGCCGCGATCTCCATGATTCTTCGAAACATTCGCGTTATTTAAAAAACAATATCTTTTTAATACGCGCTTTCACACGCCCGATATCGCGGCCAACTAAACCAACAGATAATTCAATCCGATCCGATCATCTACCAATTTATCCTAACTCACGTCTCCGTGAAATTCCACGACCCGTCGTTGCGCGCACCATATTTTCAAGTTGACGAGATTTAGTTCGCAGTTTCACCTTTATCGAAAATACAGCCTTTATCTTGAACGCGCGCCGCCTGTTAATTCAACGAGAATTTACTATCCACCCGTGGTTCTTGTTCCGTGAACATATAGGGGGAGCACGTCGGATTACTCGACAGGAATATCATTTTATTTGACGTTGAACTCATTCCGGAATACATTTGTTATTAATTAATAAATGCCAGTGGTCGCCTCTGCACAGAGCTATCGGATTTAAAGCAAGCTCTCGTTTCTCCTCCCTCTCTAACCCCCTCTCCTTCCCTCCCACTCGTCCTGCAACCTCTTCCTCCTCCTCCACCACCTCCTCCTCCTCCTGTACCTACACCTACACCAACAGCTCTCCACCTACTGCTCTCACAAACCTGCTGTATATGTGCGAACGCTGATTGACCCACCCACGAGTGATCGTTCGGCCATGAACGCTACGGATGGCTCGGCTGCTCATTTTACACCCACAATGGAAAATTCGAATTTTTCTTTTCCTTTTTTTTTTTTTCTGTTTTTCAACCATTTGCGATAATCCCGAGCGAGGCCGTCCTGCTCTCCGTTTCGTTTTCTCTGCGCTTTTTTTTTCCTTGCTTCGACCCCTCGTTTCTCTGTTTATCGCGGAAAATGATGCTACTCTTTCTCCGCTTGTTGCGCCTTTCGCTTCTGCCTCCTTTCTCGTCGCTCGTTTTCCAACGCGACACAGGCTACTGAGAATCAGTCTTGCGGCGCAATCCTTTCGGTCACGGAACACTGTTCTTATCGGCGATTTTATGGAAATACGAGTTTTATCTGTTACCTTTCTTCCCTGTTTCTCGTCTACACCGACGATGCTTTTGTTTAGTTTGCCTCGTTCGACGTAGCTTTGCGGATAGCTACGCGTAAGAAGATTAAAACTAGCTCGTTAGTTTAATCGATGGTTAATCGCGTTCCTGTTGCTCTCATTATCGTTGCTGTAAATATTTTACAAAAGAATTTTCCAGCGCGTTTCTTACACGCAGAGTTGGACGGCATATTTCTTTGAATAAAGTTAAACGAGGGTTAAAGATTCTTTTTTTTTTTTTTGTTATTTAATATTAGGAGAAAAGAAAAATATAACCTTCGAAGTAAATGAAACATTTCTATCGTTCAAATATTAAATCTGGGGAACATACGGTTAAAATATTTTATCGTTTCAACGTCTTTTTATACCGTCACGTACTAGATTATCGCGAAATAGAAACGTTACACTCGTATGTGTGCGTACAATTTAATATCGATCTGAGGGTATCGAGAACGATATTGAATGGCGATGACAATATGCTTTTAAGTTTTCAAGCGATTATAAAACTCGGAGAAGATATAGTTCGATACACGCAGATACCCATAGAGAAAGGAATATTATCCCTTTGTTAAAAAATTATTCTTTCCATTTGCATTTACGGGAAATAAAGATTTGGCAAAGAAACTAAATTTGGGATTTTTTTTTTTTTTTTGAACGTTCCTCCGCGTCTCTATATTTTTCTCGATGCTTCGCAAATATTTTATTTTGCAATTATTTTTCTACCATCTCTAGATTCAATCGCGAAAATTAATAAATCGAACCTCCAACGTATTATTTTTCCAAACCAACAAAGTTATACGTAAACCTTCACTTTTAAGTTATCCTTATCTTCTTTGTATCTTATGTTTCGTACTTTATCTTTAATATTGCTTATATAGAAAAGTGGATCCTCGCGTCTTTAGACCGTCGGCCCTAGAACGAGTCAGCTTATCGGACGAGTTTCGAAAGTTGGCAGGAAATTAGAAATTTCCACGTCGAGCAATCTTCTCGCTGCTAAAGTTTTCGATAATAAAATCATCTTGCGCGGCTAGCCGCACGAATCTCGCAGCGCGTCCGTTCCTTTCGTTAATTACTAATAATATTCAGACAGCTCTGGCGATGGGGTGGGCGTGAAATGTACACGAGGGTTGAAAAGTGTTGGGTCGGTGAGGCTGGAAGAGGAAACGGCGGTCGGACGACACGGCATTTCCATAGGCAAACAGAAAGCTGTAGGATCGCTGGCAAGAAAAATGAATAAAATTATGAAAGAAGGGAAAATTTGAAGAGTAGACGACGCTGCAGAGAAAAAGAAAGAGGCATCAAGAGAAGAGAGCTGCACTGTCAGTCGTCTGACAGCGAGGGGATGAAACGTGCTGGAAGAACGAGCAACACGAGTCACCAAGAGGGTGCTACTGCTCGTTCTACGATCTTCCTACGACGCGTGTAAATCATCGACCAGCAAATTTCCGTCTTCCTTTCTTTTTCTTCTTTTTTCTTCGTGCGTTCTTCGTGTTTACCCTGTCGTCGTCGTCGTCGCGTTCTTGTTCAACCAGACGCGCACCTTCCATTATCGTTTCGCATCTGCATCTGGATATTTTACGTTTCTCGTAGGAATAAAGTGTTGGATTGGCAACTAAGTGATTGCGGATTTTGTCGATACTATCTAATGGAAATATCCGCAATCGCTTAGTTTCCAAGCCAGTAGATGAGGAGAAGCGAAGAAACGAAAACGATCGATGTAGATAGGGACGAGCTATTCGTGTGGAATTCTATTGGGTGAAAGTTTCTTTCGTTTTATAAGGAAATAATAGACGCACAATGTTTTTTGGTTTTGTGTTATTTTGTCGAATTATGCACGAACAATGTAATAATAGAAATAGAACGAAATGAATGATACGTAATTCAATAAAATAATATAAAACAGAAATTGTTATCGCTTTATGAAACGAAAGAAACTTTTCGGACAACCTATTATATGATTTATGCAAATTGATGAATTTTGTATTTTTGATCGTTTATTCTTATCGCACAGCTATTTGACGATAGCGAATGGCGTTGCGTTTAGACGTTGAGTTGAAAAGTCGCGTTGAAAGGGAAGATTAAATAGAGACAATGTTTCGCAGATTTACTCAATAAAATAAATATTCATTTCAATTAACGATGAAACGAAGGTAGTGTAATTAAAGGGTCTAAACGCTAGTTAAACTACATGATAACGTAACGTACTAAACGTGGCTAATTTCTATTTGTAATTAATGATGACAGAGATACATTATTCGTTCATTAATCGTTAACAAGATTGTCAGTTGTATACGTTGGTAAAATTTTCGTACCAAAATATGTTACATATAACGAATAGCGTACATATGTAATAAGGCTATTAAATATCGTGCATCATGTCGAGTTACGATAGAAATCGATCTTTTCGCGTTGCAAATTCCCCGCTGATTATCAACCGTCTTCTCCGCTAGTTTCCTACTTCTCTTTTACTTCGAGCTCGATTTTCTCAACTATACTGAAAGTAGGAAACTTTGGCGAATGATCATCGAAAATGAGAACATTTCTACCTCCTTTTAAAAACCAAAAAAAAAAAGAGAATAATAAAAGGATACTCGTCTCGTTGGCAGAAGGATGGCATTTATAGGGAGCACAAGCGGCGCACGATGATCGACAGAGCGGGGCACGTGATAGCTTTATAAATTCGTGCCTCTCCATACGAGCGCACATGTGTCCCTAGTCCCTAGTAAATAAATACGCGGAAGCACGTATTATTCACCGGGGATCGAAGTGGAGAGTATTATGGAATTTATTTAATCCACCGGGCGCACTGGCTTTGTCGCATACGAATGCAGAAAATTGCAATCGATCATTATATCCTGGTGACTGGTGTAAACGAAAACGTTCGTTAACGGGATCTTGAAACGGCCAATTCCACGAAATTTCAACTCCGATCTTGCCTTTCCTTCCCTTTCTTTTTCTTTTTTTTTTTTTTACATTTTTCGCCCCTTCCATTCCCTTCCACCTCTCCCTCCCTTCTTTATTTTTTTTTCTTCTTCTTCTTTCCCCGTTTTCGCGTTCGACCGTGTCGGCGCGAAACGAATTCGCCACTGTTTGGACGTTGTGGTAATTAATCTTAATTAAGTAGCCGTTAGTGACCCGGTAATGTTCTAACAACGATGGTTCGTCGTGGAATTTATTTCACAGACGCGAAACTCTCGAAAATTCCGAAGATTCCAGCTTGTTACGATATGATATGATATTACAATAGGGCAGGGCACATCGATCGCCTCATGGATTTATTAATACACGAATTTAATCCGTCGAACCACCGATGAAACTATTTGATGAATATTAAAATATCATAGTACGCGCGATGCTTCGGCTGACGGTTTACAGATAATTTCCAGCTCTCGCTGTGTTTTCCACGAAGAACATTTTTCCAGTTAACCGACGCGCAATTTCAATGCTTTCATCGGTATTTTCCCTCCTCCTCTTCCACTTTCTATGTACGTATTCGTTAACTTTGCACGTATATGTAACGTCTATTCTTTTTATCATCGTATCGTCAACTTTTATCTTCAGCTTTATTCATTTAGATTGATATTGGTGGTTGATTAATTGTTCGTCGCAACAACGAGCCAATGATTAGTTTCTAAAATTCAGCGATTGATCAAGATTATACAAATGTTCGCATTTGCTATTGATTGATCACTTAACGATACTATTTGGTCGATGATTTCATAATATACGTTAAATTCCCAGGATGCGGTCGCTTGTGAAATATGTAGAGTCTGCCAATAATTTGGAAACATCGTGATTATTTTTAACCCTTTGCACTGCTATGTCGAGCGTCACTCGACATCAGTTTTTATCTCAGGGAACGTGCGAAAGAAAAGCAGGATCCTGGAAATTGTTTCAAGATACATCGTTCGCTTTAAAATTACAAAATACAAGAATAGCGCGAATAAAACTGGCATTTGAGTGAATTTCTTTCTTCCTTTATTTATTTAAATTGTCTTGTTTTTTAGTTAAAGTAAATTTCAAGTGAAACGCTTAAAAGCGTTGAGAGCTGCTGCTAACGAAATTGAAATCAAATTCCAAGTGCAAAGGGTTAAAGATACGGAGAAATTTCGTTGTTAAGATAGTAAAACGTAGTTCGATTTTGGACTATTTTTAATTACAGGATACGCTTTTCATTTGTATCGAATAGAACGGACGATCGCAGTAACTTTGTAGCGGAAGATCGTACGACGTTAAGAGTCTGAAGTTTAAAGTCTCCGAAATTATATATTTTAATCGGTATCGTTAATAAATTAATTCTCTATGCTATAATCCGATAATCGGATTAATGCAATAGGATTTATACAATGTCATATCAATTACAATTAAACTCCAAGAGATATCAAAGTCGAGTTTATCATATTTTGCACCGTTCGTCTGGAATTTTAGCAGCTATTATAAAATAGCACGTTTATATCTGGCAAATATTATTATATGAGTGAAAATAATCCTAGTAACGCGTCCATGAACACTTTCGATAACCAGGTTAAGTGGTATAATTGTAATTTCGTAGCGAAAATCAGCCAACATT
This sequence comes from Bombus breviceps, assembly GCA_014825925.1. Taxonomy (NCBI): domain Eukaryota; kingdom Metazoa; phylum Arthropoda; class Insecta; order Hymenoptera; family Apidae; genus Bombus; species Bombus breviceps. Next base: position 639,958 of record CM026192.1, on the reverse strand, counting down.
TTGCTACGAATGCAACTTTAAACCAATCCATTATTCTACCTAACAGATGTAAAATTATCCCGATAAAATCACGTTACGCAGGCAGTGATGTCTCAAATACTATTTCTCTTTATCTTACAATTTGCTATTATTTTCCAGCCACTCTTTCTTTCTTCGAGAATCCAACATTAACGCTTGAATTTCTTACAATTGTAAAAATTGAATGAAAATCGACAGTTAGGTCATTTTGAATACAATCGATAAATAGAAGATACTTTGAAATAAAGAGTGCCCCATTGAGCGATTAAACATCTTTATTAGAAGATCGATAAAAGAAAATGAGAACAAATCTTGCAGCTAACGGTGCACTGTGTTCGCATCCATATCTTTGAGGGCCGATCCACGAATATCATTATAAACACAGCTTAGAAAATAATCGTAAATGCCGCTTTGTAATCGTATAATCGAAGTTAGAAGCGTGAACATACCTTGCTATTACACATAGAACGAGCAAATACCGTTTACCAATATCTTCTACACGTTTCAACGATATATTCTGCACGTTTTGCTTGCGACGAAATAACGAACGCGAATGGTTTGTTGAAATAAACGAAGCCTCGTTGTAATACGTCGCTATCGACTGTTACCAAGGCACCACGGTGGTCACCGGTGACCACCAATGAGATAAACGGTCGACCGGGGAAGAACGTTGTCTTACATCGTCAATTTATTATTATTTTGCCATTGTATGCTTTGAACAATAAAGATACTCGCGTGGCGTCCTCGGCGAAACACGCGATTTCGGCATGGCAGTCAAAGCGTTAACGCGGAATATTTTTATGAATTACAATATGTGCGTGATACGAAACTTTCGCACGTTACATCAGCATCGTAACGAGACACGACTATCTTGCTTAGTCGATCGTATTTGTACAATTTCAAATTAATCCAATATATATAAAAGCGGACATTCATTGCAAACGTATACTCGGTGAAAAATTAGTATGTACACGAGCGGTAGCCTTAAACGTACAATTACCGCTAAAGACAATCTCTCTGCATATTGCGGCTTATCAATATAATTGACTGTCGAGATACTTGGCGAAATATATGCGTGTCATAAGTATAATTCCTATATTCCACCCTTTATTTTCACATCTGTTTCAAGTTTCACCAACGTGTACAATCACGATAGTCGTGTCTCGTTACGATGCCAATGAAACTTCCAAATCTTTTGCCCTCAGCGAGACACGTGATCATGCGTGGCAGCCAGAGTGTTAATGAAATTGATCGAGAAATTGAAATAAGAAAGAAGCAACGCGATATTAAGAATTTGTGAAAGAAAAAGCGAAATTGGTCGATCCGAGAGACTCGTATCAACGCTGGCTTTATATCATCGTTGCGAGTAATAGCAAGTGGCATATACCTGGAAAGTATGAACGGCAGCTTCTTAACGAGAAAATCGAGCAGTAAGAACGCGAACGTCTAAGACCGCAGAGAAGTTCTGTCGATTTGTCGCATCTGTGCACGTTAGGAAGTTACTACGTTAGCCTGCCACTTAAATCACTGACGGGAAGGGCCGGAGGGTGTAACGGGACGAACGACGCTTAGTTTCGTCTTGCACGTATAACCTCGTCACTGAAAGTTCATCCCCTTGCCGGATCCGGGGACAACCGACTCTTTATTACACCGTAAAGTTTTCCGCGATGGACACGTGTCCCTGATCGCTATCAATCCCCTTCTGATCCTAGGAAACACGCTACTCATCACCCTGTCGTTTAAAAGATCCATTATCGACCTGTAAAACGTGGTCACATTCCGAATACGTTGGCTACGTTCTGTTTTAGTTGTCAACTAAGTGATTGCGGATTTTGTCATTAGATTATATGGTCAAATTCCGCGATCACTTAGTTGCCAAGATCTTAATCGTTTAGATGAAGGGGTATCGTTCGGTGACGTTTACCGATAATTTGATTTTCATAAAACGGTATAATTTGTCGTACGATTTGTCACGCGACAACTTGCAACATGGAATATGGTATTTCGTTGGAGAATTGGTTAATTATATGTTCGAGAGAAATTTCATAATTCTAGTTTTGTTATAGTTGGCAATTTCCATCTGTCGCGTGTTCTTTCGTAACCGAATTTTACCGATGTTATTAGCGGAAATGTACGCATCTGTAATGACACTGTAATCGAACAGTGTAATATATTAACAGGAAGCAGCATTGATAATTTTTGTCGAATTCCAAGAATATTCCGAATATTCCAAACGAGCGTTCCAATGTCACGAAACGCAGTTACTATCAATCAGGTCGTCCGAAAAGTTTCTTTCGTTTTGTAAGGAAATAACGCACAACGTTTTCCATTTTATATTATTTTATCGAATTACGTATGATCCATTTTCTTCCATCGAAATAAAGTTCACAACGTTCGACTGATTAGATTTCACGTTTGTATAAATATGCATCGTTGTAAAACACGCGTCTGTAAAAGAAACACACTTTTCGGACGACCCAATATAATTTTTCTAATTCGTGAAATACTTCAATTACGATAAACTATTCTTACGAGATTCTCATCCTATCAAAATAAAAGTATTATCGGTTAAAAGGATCTCTGAAACAGGAAACGTTTAATCGTAATAATTTTATGTTGCTCCAACTTCTTCGTCGACTTCCGCCAACGAATCGTCCGTCAAATATTTCATTAGCGATTAATCCGAAATTTCCTAATGATATTAATAATTGCAAAATATCCTCGCACGACCGATGCGAATCTAAAACGAAGATAAGGAACGATGGAAGTACGATCGGAGGCGAGTTAAAATTAGATGTTGGAAACCGAAAGGTAGATCGTACGGGGTTGTTACAGCCGCGGACGAGCAGTGCAGAGCACGAGGATGGGGTTAGAGAGAGGGATAAAGGGATGGAGAAGCACCATACGGACGAGCCATTTAAACTTCTCACCCCCGAAACCACACGGTTGTCCGCATTCTGACTTATACCAGGCATCGTTCACCCTGTCGTCGAGTCCTCTCCCTCTCTGCTCGTCCTCAGTCACCCCTTACTCTCTGGCGCTATTATACGCGTTTGACATTCGCCACTTTAACCCTCTTTCACCGTACGACGAATCGTTTTGGAAACGGAAACGAGCCGCTTACTACTTTTCTTCTTCTTCTTCTCCTTCCAAATGTTTCATACCGTAGATATAATTTCGGCGTGGAAAAATTTCTATTAGAATCCTTCCTCTTTTTTTCCTCCTCTCCTTCTTCCAACGTCTTTCTTTTTCCTCCCTTTCGAACAATATCGACTGTATGAATCGTGTTACTATATAGTTTGTTATTGTAAATTCGACATACTATGCCGCGAAAGAGACAGTGCACGTTAGACGAACTTTTGAAACACGCGATACGACACGTGCAAATCTATCGCTTCTGTGCGCCACACGAGGAAAGATCTTGTCAGGGCAACTGACATTTCCAGTGCAAAGAATGAAAATTGCATCATCGCGATCTCTAAACTCCATCGTATCTTTGTTCCTTTTCTACGTACGAATAGAGTGTTGGCGAGATTAACAAGTAGGCTGACGTATGTCTGCATCTCATATTCGTATTGGCTTGGAAACTAAGTTCCTCCGTTCCTCTATCGAATATCATTAATTAATTACCATTGTCTATCGAAGAGTTAGTTATCATTTTGTCGATCGAAGAATCATCATCTGGTCGACCGAAGAATTTTATATCCGTCAGTCTGTTAGTCAATCGTCGATATCGACCACCTAATGGCAAAGTCCGCGATCCTTAGTTTCCATATATTTATAAAACAGACAGAGAAATATTCGTTCCTATCTTATTGGATTTTCTCGAAAGTTCGTTTCGAGGCACAAAATCGAGCGAAGAAAATGCAGATGCAAATTTATTCTTGATCGGGTAACAGCAGGAAATTGGCTAAATCGTCGATCGAGACCATGGCAAAGGGTTATAATTTGAAACGGTCGCTTGCATTGTTACTTTGGTATCGTCGTTTTCCTTCTGTCTGGCAGTTGTAGTTCGCTGATAGAATATGAAGTTGCGTATCGTTGGAAAACGAATACTTTGCAACTATTAGCGTCGAATCAGAAGCTAGTTTACCGTGTATAACAGCGTGTATAATTGACTGTAATATCAAACGTGGCGTTGGTTGGTTCGGTGCATATGATATTAGTTAAATTGTCGTTTATCAATATTGATATACTGGAGGAGAAAAAAGAGGCCGGTATCGATATGGAAGCACGGAATTGTATGGCTGTAAACTACAAGAAACCGCATTGTGTTAATGCAAAACGATCAATACCGCAAAATTGCACGATCAATATTTGACCGATACTAATGAAATACAGATATTCCAATATAAACGATTACGATGTTATGACAATCTTGTGCAAGTACACGATATCGCGTTACTCGATCGTGTGCCGATAACGGTGCAGCGATATCGATACAATACAAGATTTTAATCTGCCTAGAAATAGTAGCTTAAATTGTACGTTGATAGCCAGTGGTATTGTTAATGATCGTTTCTATCATCGTTCAACGTACATCGATTTAACCGATGCGAGTCATTCATACAGAGTTTACATGTTTCTCGTATTATGTACAAGTTTGAGAACGAATTCGCCCGTCGAGAATAGATAACATAGAACGCGTATTTTACATCTTTTATTTTGTTAAGTCGTTTTGTATCAGGTTGTCCGAAATGTTTCTTTCGTTTTACGAGGAAATAATAGACGCACAACGATTTTTGTTTTATATTATTTCGTCGAATTACGTACGATCGATTTTGTTCTGTTGAGACGAACACCGCCACATTTCACAGATTTGGTTTGTTGTAAAAACAGAAGTTTGCGAAAGAAAGATATTTTTCCGACGACCCAATATATCGCGTTAAAACCGGCAATTTTCTCTTTACCGAAAGAACGATATTCCGTAATTTTTTTTCGCTCTTTCCTGTTCCGTAATTCGAATAAAAGACACGTCAGGCTACAAGTTAGAAAACTTCTTTTCTTGTTGGCAAGAAGAAGCTAGATTGGCTTAATCGCTGGGGCAGGGTATGTGGGTCCGATAAGGGTCAACAGCTTACGCTTGTACCGTCATGCGGGAAGGATTAATCTGCGAATTTGCTGGATATATGTGTTTGTCATTTTCTAACTTGCTACGCTTTTCCAATAGTACTTGGCGAAATATATGCGTGCCGTAAGTATAATTCCTATATTCCATCCTCTATTTCCAGATCTGTTTGGAGTTTCAGCAACGTGTACAATCGCGATAGTCGCGTCTCGTTACGATGCCAATGAAATTTCCAAATCTTTCGTCCTCGACGAAACGTGCGATCTCGGCGTGGCAGTCAAAGCGTTAAATTTCAATCATTCGACCGACTTCTATCGACTCGAGAAGTCGTTCGTTCGTCCAATGACGAGTAGTATCGCACAGGCAAAAGTATTATAGATGTATAGCTGAGGGAAGATCGGCGTGCTGTGACGCGAACTATAGTTAATGGAGATTTCACGGTGGGAGCTATCGGTACGAAAATCTGCGGCTCTTATGAATGACGGGGCAAAAAAGAGTAGGATAGGGGTTGGTTGGCTGTGGAAGCTTAAGCCAAAGTGTCAGGGTGATTAGCGAGCATTGGTACGCATTAACATTTCGACAAGGCTCGGTTACAAATACCCTGGCAGGGCGGCTCGTCGACGCGCTGACCCGGCAGCTGGCTGCTGTCTAATCTTTCCTCGATTACGGGGCGTAGATGTAAATCAAATCCGAGACCCTATATACCTACCTACTATATACACGTATCCACATCCTTACCCCTACGTTCGATTGCCGCTAAAACTCCGTGGCTTTGCAAATATCTGCTTTCAGCGTCGTACGCCTGCTATCCGTTTCTCTGTGTTTCGCGAACCTCTGATCGACGATCACGACGCCAATCTTGCAAACGTTTGCGTTTTATTTCGTTTACGAAACGATCGACGAGCAACAGATAATTTGGCCCAGATACTCTGATTTACACGCGTTTCTAGAAAATTTGTTGGGAAACTTAGGACGTTTGTCGAGAAATTTCAGAAATTCCAAGGAATATCAGAAATACTCGCGTCTCTTAATAATCCTCTAGTTCGAAAGAGATGCAGTTTTAACGAATTTGAGAAAAATTATCGGGCAAGGTATATACGCGAGACCCTTAAAATTTCGAGTAAAAGGAAAGAAACTACGAGAAGAATTATTCGAAGAAATATCAGGAAGCTAAAGAGCTCGACTAAAGAGAAACGAGGCTACAGCTTCGAGTAAAACGTTGAAGCGTGCAATAGCGAGAAATGGAAGGGCAGAAGGAAAAGCAGAGAAGGAAACCGCAAAACAGGAGGTTAAATTAATCGGATTATTCGATTGATCGCCCTTCGAGAAGCAATTCTACTAATCGTCTTTCTCTCACCCTTGCTCGTGCACAGGATTGGCGAGATAGCGTAACGTAGCGCAACGATCTCGTGTATTCGACGAAACGATCATAGATCACACGAATTTACTTGCACGTTCAGTTGCACGATTTACCTGCGGTGAACCGCCCTTTACACGACGGAATAACATTAATTATAAGCGGAGGTGGATGTTTTGATTTCATCGCGCGGCAATTAATTCGTAATCCGGATGCGGTCCAGCCGCAGTGACATTATACGATTCGCTTGGCCGAAAATATTCATGCACATGGAAATACCGTTACGCATAACTGGATCCGACTAAACGCTATGCTATCGCTCCGTACACCGTTAATTCGTTACTTTTACTTTCTAATGGGTTCCATTGATCTCGCACGTCAACTTGATTAGCTGTTGGCACGTTTCGCTCGTCAAATTTATCTAAATGGTAAGCAATCGTTTTCTTTCGTTTCTCTTTCCGATTATTTCTGCGTTGTTTCGTTAATTATGCTTTTCTGTTGAATCCATCGGCAGATTCGATCGTTCAGATTTACTTTTTTCTTCCATCGCATTTGGAATTCTATTTGGCCATGCAGGAGACTATTTTACGTTTTACATTACAGGTAACAGGATTTGCTGTTGAAGGTTTGAGCGTAAATTGATGAAATTAGAATCTGCTGAGAATAAGAAGCGGAAGAATCGGCTCGTATTAAATTGTCCGGAAAGTGTCTTTCGCGAACGTGTCTCTCACAACAGTGCACCTTCGTATCGGGTTGTCCGGAATGTTTCTTTCGTTTTATATGGCGATAATAGATGAACGGCAATTTCTGTTTTATATTATTTTATTGAATTATATTTCTATCATTATGTTGGTGCATAATTCAATAAACAATATAAAACAAAAAACATTGTGCGTCTATTATTTCCTCATAAAACGAAAGAAACTGTGCGGACAACCTGATAAATATCGTGTTCGATATTGTTTGAATGAAAAGTATGCTAACGCGTTGACGCCAGTAGACGGGAATCGACGACGTGTGTTGCATTTTTCAAGCCTTGCGAACGGCAGACGCGAGACGACGTTTCTTTATTTGTTCCAGCGTTGTCGCACTTTCCATTTACATATTTAGCTTGGAAAATTATGCGGGAGGCGAGACTACGTGTACGCGGCAGCATACCGACGTCAAAGTATCAAAGCCGGTATTAAACTGCAGTACATTAGAATAAGTATAAGCTATAATCAGATAAAGATATCTGTACTACCATAATATACGTACATTGCTATATATTACTGTTAGAACGCGTTTCTTGAATTTCATGCTTCGCTTGAACTACAGCCAGATTGTTGTAGCCATGAAATATTATACGTTCGTATAAGAACTGGAATTGCCTTTGATCGATTCGATCCACCTAACTATATGCTCCATATAATTATCGCTTTCTAGGTGAAAAAATGTCACACGTTATCGAAGTCGATCGATTAATTCGATCGATCTGTTCGTAATTCTACCTATTCGACGTGATCTCCGTCGTTTCCTCTGATAATCTTCTCGTTTGTCTAAAATTGAAAAATACGAAGTGTTGAGGTAATTACTTCGGAAAAAACTCTACATTCTTATTTATGTAGATCCGTGACCTGGAGACTGCTACTTCGCAGAAGTATTCCAAATAAGGAGAAATCTTGAATATACATTTTGTTTTGAGTTGCAAGGTGTAGGAACAAAGAAACTAATAAATGTCTCAGCAAACAACGAAACGTTCTAATGTTACTACGTGTAGAAGCTTAGAAGACGCGGAGACGAGTCGACGAACGACACACGGAAGAAGGCAAAGACTCTTTTAAAGATCTAAAGAGGAAGAAGCTAGACGAAGGAAGACATCCTGCGAGTTTGTACGGTCGGTGTGGGTGCTTCGAGAAAATTAAATGATTATGGGTAAACGATATCAAAGGGGAGACGAGGCAGTGTGGGAGAAGAGGGTACGTGTATTTCAATTCTTCAGCCTGACGGGGCCGCGAGATTGCGTATTTTTAGCAGAAAGACGAACGGATCCAGCGATCTGCGGAACCCCGTCTTTCCTTCACGCCCTCGAGCGGATTTCGCCTTCCGTTTCGTTTCACGCAGCAACGATTCGCCGGAACGACGTCTTTCGCTTAACCATTCCGCTCGACGCTCCGAAAGACATTTTTCCTTCATCTTTTCTTACACTTTTCTGATCCCGAGATCCACCTTTCCGCGCCACGATCCTCCTTGATAAACCCGAAACTAAGAAATACCGAAAATTTCTTACGACTGTAAGAAGTAGACTGTGTGCTTTTCTTATTATTAGATATAGCAAAAGGCTGCTGCAATCTGTTTATCGAACCTCAATTAACCAGTTTGCCCGTTTTCTACAACTTGCCACGCGTTTTTCAAATTTTTACCGCGTATCGTCCGATACGACGATATCAGTTATCAGGAAAATTGCGGATCGATCGCTAGATCGCTAGATGCAAACGCTAGCATCACAGCGGTGAAAATGACTGGTTCTTCGATTTTATAAATTTGCCATCATCTCGTTTAGGGATCATGGTCCAAGATGGATTGATAATACCAAAAATGTACTAAACAACATGGAATTGCTTCTGTAAGAAAGTAATAATTATTCTGTTATTAGATGTTTTTTAAAAGACCAGTCATTTTCACTGGTTTTGGTAGAAATAGCTTCGTGTTAACAATCGGTAGTTCAAGTGTTAAGAGAATCGTTAAAACAACTCTGTGTTCAATCGAGACGACGATCTCATGATGCGCGATATCATTTTGTCAGGTAATTACGTTTATTCCTGTGCTGATAAACAGCTCGATTTTCGTGTAGATCTCTGTAGATATCTAAAAATTGAGAATTTATTTATTTCCCAATACGTCGCTGTGCTAACGACTATATATAATGGAAGATTACAACGAAACAAACGCGTTTACACACACGTGGATACAAATATAATTCGAACCTTGCTCGCTTCGATTTCCCTAAAAGGAAATATATGTATTATATATTGAAAATCCACCGAATTGAAAGTTTAAAAAAAGCTATAAATTTCCTTTTGGCGAAGGAACCTGCCTCTTACAATCTTCCGTGCACCATGCATGCCGCTTGTATACGAAAAATCTGAAACTCTATTCTGCTATTATCAATATCGTAATGTTTCTGGAGAAAGTAAAAAAGTTGTCATAAACGACGACGGACAAAGGAAAGCCGATTTAACTGTTCACGGAATGTAAGAAAGGGGGACAGTTGTTAAATCCGATGGTTTTCAAACGGATACAACGATAAAGGAAGAATAACGCGAAAGGAAACACTTTGGATGCAAACTAGAAGGTGGACGTATTTCTGCATCACCAGGTCCGATTTCCATCGGTTATTGAATCGTTAAGCTGGCCCTGTATAAAGAGATAGAAGCTATACGTTATATATTCGACCGCGTAAACGGCTACGATCGCGACATCACCCTGTATTTCTTCTTACATGACACTGGCCCCAATTTCTCTCTTTTTCTCTTTCTCTTTCTCTTTCTCTTCCCTTTTAGTCGTACGGCAGCACGTTCGCTGGTTACAACCCTGGCTTCACCCCTTGTCCGGGTTTTCTGTTCTCTCGTCGCGTCGGCGGATGATCGTGTCGCGTCCCAAGGAACGATGGATACGAGCGCGAATAATATTTCCACCCGTTAAAATGTGTCAGCTCGCTGATCCCCATTGACATTTAAATATCCGTCGCTCCCTAGGCCAACGGATATCAACGGCTCGAACCGATATTTCTCAAGCTTTCGCCAATGTGCTTACCGATATTCCTTTTGCTTCTTTTCGTTTTTAGTGGAAACGTTTCTTCTGGTGAAATACAGCGACTGGAAAAAGTGTCTTGTATTTATTATAGCGTATACTATTTATAGGTTTAGTAATAACTAGGTGCAGGTTTTTTGCGTATTTGCGATGAAAAGGAAAAAAAGGAGGAAGAAAAGGTGGAGAACTCGTTGGAATTTTTAGTACGACGAATTGCTACGCAGGTTTCGTTTCGTTGGTTTTTCTCGTAGAAATACGAAACTGCAGGAAAACTTGTAGTCTGCTAACGATCAGTTATTGGCTTGGCAACTAAGTGATTTTGCCGATAGATAAAATTAACAAAACTCGGATACAGCTGCGGTGGTATTTCGTTATTTAAACAATAGAAAAATACGAGCAAATAAATAAAAGCGGTCGATGCTGCTTTCTTGTTAGATTCTTATTAGATGGTTGGTCTCAGAGCAAAAACTAAAAGGAAAAAGGCACGTAAAAGCAGGCGAAGAATAACGTAGTAATGTAATTTTGTAAAATAATATAACTTGCGCATCAATCTGACAAATATTTTAGTCGATATAAGAATTAACGAGCTAGAAGGTTACTTCTACGTTCTACGTTCAGTCGCAACGGAAAAACTGACAAAGTGTCGCGTACAGTTGACAGTTGCTGAAGCGAACTCGTCTTCCGACGAGGAGTCGCAAGGTCTCGGCTCTCGAACGGTTCTACAGCTTTCGTTGCTACCTTGATAACCACGAGCGCTAACCATAGGTTGTCCAGCGATCTCCTTTCTTCTTCCAAAGACGTTGCAATATTTGCCACAGACTCCCACTGCTTCCATCTTCTTCTTCTCTTCTTATTTCAAGTTGTACAATTTCATAATAACCGGCGATGTAGCCAATTAGGCAAACGTGTTACACGTATGTATGTGTTGTAATTATGCAATTAACACTGGAACTACCACACCAGTCAAATTGACTGGTCTTACAATTTTATTTTCAAATTCCTACTTCGCGTTATATTTTTTTCCACGATGATGTAATGACTTTCGCAACGATAATCAAAAGAATAATATAACGAACTTTATTTTGTTTTCTATGTATTCGAACTGAAAATAATTTTGTATCGAGACTACTTATACCAATACCAGTCAAAATGACTGGTACTTGTCAAAGTGTAAAAGGGTGCTACAATATGTTTATCGAACCCCAATTAACCAGCTTCCTCGTTTTCTGCAACTTGCCACGCGTTTCTCAAATTTTTACCGCGTATCGTTCGATACGACGATATCAGTTATCAGGAAAATTGCGAGTCGATCGCTAGATCGCCGGATGCTAACGCTAGAAATACCACAGCGGTGAAAATGTCTGGTTCTACGATTTCATAAATTTGTCGACCCTCGTTTAGGATTCATAGTCCCAGATGGATTGATAATACCAAAAATGTACTACATAAAATGGAATTGCTTCCGTAAGCAAGTAATAAATCAATAAATATAACAATATTCTATTATTACGTATTTTTAAAAAACCAATCATTTTCACTGATTTTGGTAGAAATAGCTTCCTGTTAACTATCGGTAGTTGTAACGTTAATCGTATCGCGAACGATACGAGTCTTGACGTTTGCCTTCCACTTTCTTTAGCAGCGAGGTTACAAAAGTTTGTCTTCGTATCTTTTTTATTGGAATATTCGTTGCGACTCTGATTATTCCTAGCGAGTTTAAGATCCGAACCGTATTCGATCTTTGCATATGAATTTTCATATCGAGAAACCTGTCGCCGATATCACGCAAATATAAGAACACTCGCCAATATGTTTGCCCGATAGCTTAATCGTTTTCTTATTAAAAAATCAACGATTAAGATAACTCGGTGTTTGAAAATTATAACGCGTTATCGTAACGTTGTATCGCATTCTCTATGCAGTAACTTGATCGCGTGTAAAGTCTATTTTACCAAGTTTCCTCTTAACTTGCTTCTTTTTTCCTTCGTAACATCAACGAATAAACGAACACATGCAGCATATTTTTCTCTCTATATATATATATATGCAACCAGTTAGGAACATTTACACTTTTATGATGTAGAATAATTAAGCAGATAATAAGGTTGCTCCATCCGATTTCCGTAATATCTGGCGTATCTCCCAAGCAATTCGAAACGACTCTCACAATCAGTGAAACGTAAAAGAGTGGAAACTAGTATTCTCAAATATTCTGAGAAACGTTGCAGCGAATTTTATCGCGCTCTCTTTATTACGATATTTCGTATCGTCCATGTAGTCGACATATTACCTGTAATTCGTGGATCTTAAGAGATGCAGGTATTCGAAACGACCATTACAAAGACTGAAAGATAGTTACTTAGTTATTCGAACATGTTTGAACATATCGAAGAAGATAGGGTTCGGTCGTTTTCGAGGAAATTAACCGACCAGGTAATAGAAGTTTACAGCACTGGCATCGACGATTATAATATAACCTGAACGATAGAGAGTCGTAACCAATGGACAAGTTGCTAGCAAACGATTCGAAGCATATGTCGGCTCTAGCGGGAAAGAATTTCAGCGCGAACGCCACTCCGGAGACTTCAACGTCGGCCAACGAAGCATTCCGCGACTCTCGCGTATTTCTTCTCATCTATACGCAAACGTTTATTTTCATCGATTTATTCGACGAAACAACCGAACCAAATAAACTACTTACTTTCGTGTTATTCGCATCGAAATTAATCAAGGTATTACCATTTACCAGTATACTCGTCGTAAATTTTGCAAAGTTTCTATCATTCCGTATATCGCAGCTTAGAATTTTGTCTTAATTTCTTTATAAAACGCTCGATTCACTTTGCGAATATTTCATCTACGTTATACGAAATTGTTTGAAAGTTCGTTGATATTGCAACAAGATCGTAATAGCAAATTTTGAAGCCAATCCAAAGGTACGTCGATAGAAGTGAATTGTTCTTTTTTTAATTGATCTTGCAGTGTAACAGAGATTCAAACAAATAATGTTTCTAACGTTATCCGTTTCTCGTGCTTTTTAATTTATCAATCGGTTGATCAACGCGACTTCCGAACGATAATGACAGAGAAGCCTGCAGCTTTCGCAATTGTTTGATCAATTTGGGTCTCCGTTCTGCACCGTTTTCAAGATTATTAATTACCATTTCCGTAATGAATGGACTAGACGCATGTTTTATCCTCGTAGCGATAATTCGAATGAAGGAAAATTCAGCATCGAACTACCAAATGAAATATCGAAATGCCATTAAAAGGATTGGCGTGTTTGTAAAAATGAAAACTTGTAGCAATTCTGAGAAATGGATTTCGTCGTATTTCCTCGATTACCGCGAGCCACGTGTAAAACTTGGTTCTGTTTTACGCGTTCACGATCAATTAAGGATAATAGGTTTTCGTATTTCTGCGTGGACGTTCAAGGTCCTCGACGAAAGTAATTAAATCTCGCTCGTCTGACAAAGTTTTCGTCCTGTTGTTACGAGTTTTGCCGAGAATAAGAACGAGCTTATTTTTCGACGCTTATAAACGAACCGCCGGCTAATTTGAAATTTTGTAAATCCACAGGCGGGCGGTAGCCATTTCGTGCGGTTCGGTCTCGCTGACTCGCCGTCAGCAGCTCGAGAAAGTAGTAGAAGTTGGTAGTATAAGTTTACAGCACTGGTTTGACACGGCGATTAAGCGGCAAGTTTAACGATCGATCGGTCCAGCCGAGGTCCTTGGTCGACCGAAAGGCGAACAGATCGAAAGATCTTTCGCCGCGTTTTTACCTGCTCTGACGCGCAAACTTCCGAAAAATCCTGTTCCAAGCCAAACACCGATCGATATAAATCAGCGTATGCGAACGTGAATCGCGTTCCTCTACGTTCGTCGGTAATAAACGTAAATGGACATAGCGCGTTCTTCTCGTCGTCTTCCTTTCATCGTCCAAGAGCAACTGCCCGATTCCTGTCGCAACTTGCCAGCGTCAGAGAACACCGTAATCTTGGAAAATCACGTACAGCGAAATTGCACGGATTTTGGCGTTTCAAGAAAAAAAAAAAAATCTAGTCATTCGGAGCGACAGAAATTGGTCAAAATGGTAATCTTCTAGCGATTTCGAGTTTCGATTGGCAACTAAATGATTGCGGATTTTGTCATTAGCATCTAACGCCTTTATACGTTATATGTATAATAATAATAATAATTCCAAATTAACATAAAATTTTATAACAATATACTATGCTATAAAACTCCTCAAAAATAAAGAACAATAATTGTATATCTCAACTAAAATCTAATTTCTATACAAATTAAAAAAAATAGATTTTAATTAAATATATAAATTATATTTAAGTATCAGTAAATAAATAAATTGTCGTTACCACCTAATGACAAAATTAGCAATCACTTAGTTGCAAACCCAATAATAGCGATGATAAACTCTTTGAAATATGTTCACAAGTGGAATTTTACGATTTGAGTAGATTTAACGTTGTCGCTTTTTAGCTTCTTTTTTTAGCTCCTTTATTAGGTCGTCCGAAAAGTTTCTTTCGTTCTATAAGGAAATAATGGATGCACAACATTTCTTTGTTGAATTACGTATAATCCATTTTGTTCTATCAAAATAAAGATCACAACGTTCGACAGATTAGGTTTCACGTTTGTATAAAGATGCATCGTTGTAAAAGTCGGGTCTGTAAAAGAAAGACACTTTCCGGGCAACCTAATAGCTTTCTTTCGTCGGTCTTCTTGCATCGTCGAAAGAATCGATCGACTTTTACTGGAGAACGAGGGACAGCTGAAAGTTTCCATTTCGAGTTTCGTATTATACGCAACGTTACAGGCAATTACCTGTGCAAATAGTTATCGACGTTCCGCGCAGACGTACGTTTTAACGAAACTGATCTTAAAGAAACCCGCGATAATTCCATACGTCGTACGATTTTCGCAAGCGAGGAAAATCGCGTTGTCTCTGACCCGCAAGAAACTTGCTACGAGTCTAACGCAAGCGTCGAACAACCTGACACGATCAAATGTTTCTTACGCAACGAAATAGTTGTACCATCTTCGACAATTCTAAATCTTTGACAATTTTATCCAAATGTTTCGCACGATAATTTTGAAATTAAACGAAATGGCGGATAAGCAAACGCGCAGATATTTTGTAGCGCAGCGTATGCTGGAAACACCCGTTAGATGACGAGGAGGAACGCGCATGCACGCATACAAATTTGCAAGTTTGTTACTAAGCAGACGGAGAGGCTGACTTGTCGTTCGTCGGCGTGAGATGTGGTCCGTCAAAAAGCCGTAAAATCCTGAGGGCCGCGTCGTTCGGTCTTCTCCCGAAGCCACGAGAAACGAGCAAAAAGGATGAACGTGCGTGGCTTCGTACACGCGCGAACATCCCGTCTATACAGACGTAGGCAGAGTGAGCTTTCGCGCACGCGTTTATACGGCCGATCCTTAAAACTCTTGGTCATTCCGTGGCATCGCCTTAAGCGGCCCTCGCCGAACGTAATAAAAGGAGGACCCACCTCGCCGACGATCGACCCGGTAAACACGGCGACAACGATTCTCAGACGTATCACCGCCAGGGAAACTCGTTGACCAACCGACTTGTTCCGTCGTATCGCGTCGCTTCTTTCAAATTTCCATCTTCTTCCACGTTTCACACTGCGACTACCAAAGTGCCGAAAAGCGGCCAATTCGTAATCCTTCGTAGGAATTTTCTGGATTTACAACGATGCGGTTTTACAGGTTGTTGAAAATTGTGCATCCTAGTGGGCGAAATAAAAGTAAAGGAATACTAAGATTACACTTGGAATTCGTACTAAAATAGTTTTAGATTTATTTAACAAACGATTTCTAGGATCTTCGTCGATATATTAGGTCGTCCGGAAAGTGTCTTTCTTTCGCAAACGTGTTTCTTACGACAATGCACCTTCGTACAAACGTGAAACCAAGTCTGTAAAACATCGCGGTGTTTATCTCGACAGAACAAAATCGATCGCACGTAATTCGGCAAAATAACATAAAACGAAAGAAACTTTTCGGACAACCTAATACATTTGCACGCGTCTCAGCACTCTCTTTGTCTCGCCATCTTCCATACCACACTGGCAATCTGTTTTTCGAGACACACGTACTTCCACATACTCATATTCACGTACGTGTGTCACTACTACGCGGCCAAAATTAGCACACAAAATTATACATATCTCAATATAGATTCTCCGACGTTTTGCGAATATAACGACACAACATATTCGCATCTAACGACGCAACGTATGCGTCATCGGTGTTCGTGGAAGAAATTTTTGGTCGACAGGAAATCTTCTGATTTAATAACTACGTGACTTACTTCGAGACAAGTTAGTTGGCAAAGAATCGATTAACTCGTTCCAGCAAATAATCCACGAAGATCGAGAGACGATAGGATGAAAGAAATGAGATATTTGGCGTTGGTAGAAACGAAAGGAATACAGTAGCAGGAAAGAAACAAACGATCGACGTATCCAGATAATACAAGGCAGTTTGACATAGTAATAGCTGTGTTTACGGTGGCGGTAGACGAGGCGGTGGGTTGGATGGACGAAAATGGGGGCGAACGTGACCGCGGATCAACGTGGAGCGCCTTTTAATTTAGACAAATCGTGGCGATTAGCATAACGGGATAAATTATACTCGAGGACCCGGCCAATGGGGCGACGAGACTAGCAAATCCTGAAGGCACGTCCAACGATGGATGATCCATTGGTTTGTCTGGAAGCGTGAACAGAACTGTTTCTACCCCACTGCCGTGGTTTTCGCTGGCAAATTTAACGTTAGGTTGGAACCTGCAGGTTTTCGAAAGCCGAGGAATTGTTTTGTTCTCTTCAAACTCGTCGCCTTTTATCAGCCAAAATTATTTGAAAATTCCAAGCGTCGATTAACAGTAGAACTATCACATCAGTCAAATTGATTGGTTTTACAATTTTATTTTCAAATTCCTACATGGCGTTATATTTTATCCCGCGATGAGGCAATGATCTTCGCAACGATAACCAAAAGAATAATACAATGAATTTTATTTTGTTTTTTATGTATTCGAACTGGAAATAATTTCGTATCGAGGCTGCTTATACCAACACCAGTCGAAACGACTGGTACTTGTCAAAGTGTAAAAGGGTGCTGCAATATGTTTATCGAACCTCAATTAACCAGTCATCTCGTTTTCTACAACTTGCCACGCGTTTTTCAAATTTTTACCGCGTATCGTTCGATACGACGATATCAGTTATCAGGAAAATCGCGGATCGATCGCTGGATCGCTAGATGCTAACGCTAGAAATACCGCAGCAGTGAAAATAACTGGTTCTACGATTTTATAAATTTGTCAATCCTCGCTTAAGGATCATGGTCCCAGATGGATTGATAGTACCAAAAATGTACTACGTAATAAATCAATAAATATAAAAATATTCTATCATTAGGTATTTTTTAAAGACCAGTCATTGTCACTGGTTTTGGTAGAAATAGCCTCGCGTTAACTATCGGTAGCCCTAGTGTTAACTGACTAGTTGGTAATGTATAGTTGCGAGTTGCAGAAAAAATGCAATGTAAAATATATCGTAAAGTGCAAAAATTTCAAATCTTTAGTCATCCTTTTTTGTGTTATACGCGATGAACAAAACTGACACGAAGCTTCTTTCCATTTGAAATGCAAATATTAATAATTTCAATGTTAACCGAAATATGTTACACGAGGAAGATATAGTATTTGACTTTGCGTGTTTAATTTCCGAGGGTTGGCTGGACGAAATTATCCTGCCGCTCGATACAGACAACTACGTCTCGTTATGTTAGCGGGAAAAGGAAAAACACTAAAAGACAGAATTCTACAACGTAACAGATGTTACAGCGTGAAGAATACTAAAGACGTAGACAGGACATTTATGCTGGAATTATTTTTATGTAAGACTACTTGCTGCCTTAATAAACTTTATGCTAATCTGCGGTAAAAGAGATGCTGGCGATTCGGCTACCTCGGCTAATTACGAGTAGCGAACGTGGATGGTTTAATTTGTTTCTTTACGTGGTCAAAGAATTTATCCATCCGACCAGACACGTTTATTCGCCGCTTACTTTATTACCATTTTTATTGCGTTTCCGCAACCAACAAACTAATAATGCGCATCAACCAAACGAATCGATGTACCGGTCAATTATCGACAATTTTAGGTATGCGCGGTATATGGTAGATTTGCAGAATTTTTACGAACATTTCAATGTATAGTTTACCGTAAAGTCTTTGAGTATCACAAAAATAGAATATTTTTCAAGGGAAAAAATGAATTTCAACCTTCGTCGTGTATTTTGATTTATGAAATTTTCAAGCAGACGATCCTTGCCGTACAAAATGAATTTAAAAAAGAAACGATAACTTTGTAATAATGAATTTCTTTGTTTATTTATTTACTTATTTGTTAGTTTACGGGTTATACAATTGTGGTACAATTAGTAGGTACAAATGATAAGAAGGATACGTACAGGGCCACATCAGTGAGATAATACGAAATAGAAATAAAGCTAAATAAAAGTACGTGTAAAGTAGATTTTGCTGGATTTTCGATTGATAGTAACGAGCCGCCAAAGAAAATATATCTTTTTACCTGAGTTTAATATAATCGCAAACGATCGTTTCTAATTTTTAATCCAAATTGACGGAATAAGGGAAATTCTTAAAGAGAAATTCGATTAATTCTAAACTATAAACGATAAATGGATAATGTAAAAGACATTTTTAAAGCGAAATACATGAGCCAATTGTGTAATTTATTTACATATAGATACGTAAATTTTGACGATAAAGTAAAAATCTGGATGAATTTGTAATAGGAAAATATATTCAAACAAGTATAAGTATAGTGTATCCTGATCAGGATCCTCGCTCTTATAGTGTTAGAATAAAATAGCAGAATCTATGATAGGAAGCAGGTTCGTGTATTTATAGCGTTGAAACGGTCACCACTTCTAAGTAAACTCTACATCTGGTCTTTTTAGTTTTCTCGAGCACCGAAGCCATCGACAGCGTATAGACAATAGACTGGAACGAAGGCAGACCATAGACGGTAGACAGGCGACGATGGCTTCGGAGCTTTCAGTCATAAGGTAACGCTGCTAGCGTGCGGATCTGGACCAGCTCAAATTATATTCCAACTTGTACTTACACTTCTGTATTAAAATACATTTTCTACTTTACAATTTATCCACGCGTTCCTCTGTTCATACATCCAATAACCTCGACATGTAGCAAAGGACATTACCAAAAAGTTAACCTTCTAGCTCTTTTCTCTCTACACCTTGCAACCCAAAAAACATAATTTACATTCAAAGCCACAATAATAGGCTTCTCTTCTCATTTCGAATTTTTTATTTCACTAAATTCTATTCTTCTCGTAACAGAGATCTCCGGGTCTGCAGGTCTGCAGGATATGCAAAAGTAAATATGTAAAGCGTTTCTCGAAGTAATTGCTTCAACGCGAACAAAACAAATTTTCTTCCACGCTTTCCACTTATTTTACTATATACGCAAATCTTATTCCACGTTTTCCACTTATCTTCGTATATAAGCAAATATTCAGGCCGCATTTCCCATTTATTTTCCTCTCTGTGTATATATAATGGATGAAGGATATCGAAAGATGGTTAGCAGTGTCTTTTGTCATTATTTCATCGTTACGTGGATACATTGGACAAGTCGGAGAGTCCGAAACCTCGCAGGACCTTTGCCCCCTCCGAAGGGACGATACGCGTGTTATCGCGTGGAAATCCCGCGGATGATGAGACTTTAGTTTATTGTACGTGCGGACAAAGAAAACGTGGACGTTTCGATGTGCGAGGGCGTGTATCGGCAGGGAGAATAGGTGGAAAGAGGTTAACTCGATGTCCACGGATTTGTTTCTTCTTCCTGCGGGAGCATCTTGGCAATCGAAGCGGTCAGACCGGCCTGAAATCCTAGTCCGTACGAGACTCGCCTGCGAAATGAGGTTTCCTCGAAGAAAACAGGATAACCAGCCGAAGAAATTTCGTGTTTCTGTCAGTGGCTTTCAAGGATCAGCTGATCTTTCTTTCAAACATTTTTCCCGAATAGAAGATATAGAAATATATAGGTACGTGCGTGTCTACGAACGAATTAAATCGCTCGAAGGAAAGCTGTGGTTGCAAGTAGATTTGGTATTTCAATCGTCTAATTCGCGGTACATTAAATTTTTCATCGGTTTCTCGGATAACATTTTCAATGGGAGACGAAGACCGGTCGTTTTTGTAAGATTGTGGCAAATGAAAACCATAGGAGGCCGAAAGGCAACGATTAAATAGACGAGAAAAAAAGAAGAGCGAGGTGAAATTTCTTCTGAAAAGTTAATTACAACAGTGATTTGTAGTATTATTTTACTGCTCGTTCGTTGATTGCCTCGCGGCATTGCAAGAAAATTTACAAACCTCGATCATTTTAATCGACCGTATTTGTAATTACAATATTTTCTTACGCGCTACATTAAATCATTCCACATCGTTAAAAAATATATTAAAAAAAAAAAAAAACAGCGTAACAAACATAAAATCACGTGATAATCTTCTCAAAAATTGCAAATGAATATTTTCAATGAACGTCAAGAGACCAACATTACGGTGGATATAAAAGTGAGATTGTTTCAATTTGATCGTCCGCATTTCTATTTCACCTGTCTTACGCTATTTGACGAAAACCATAGCATATTTTTCATCACTTGCGTATGAGCTACTTGAACAGCCGTGAGGTTGATGACTACGATATGGACGATGATGCCACAGTTACCATAGCTGGTACCACCTAGTCTCTTGCTGTCGTTATTGCCGTTATTAGGCCGAGGAAGAGAGGCAGCAAATGTGGGAGTGCTAATATCCTATCACGTCGCTTCCTCCGGCACGGTACGTTCGATCGGCTAATTTTCCATAATTAATCCACGATAAAGTCCGCCACCGATCGGCAGGCTCCGCTCGATGTGGCTCGCTTGGTTCAGAACCGTTCAAAAAGAGACTTAATATCGATCACCTTCTATCGATTTTAGTGGAAAGTGTTACTCTATCGGAACAACGCGCGTACGATTATTCGTGTTAATATTCACACAACACGATCTTGATATTTGCTGTGTAGGAGAAGGTGATAGAAACATCATGTTGCTTATTGTACAATGACAATTTCTTCGCAACGATACCGTTTAATTGAGCAGTAGACTTTTGAGAAAAATTCTTTCGTACGACTCTGGCAAACGAGATTGACAAATTTCTGAATTTTCACGTAACGTAAAATTATGATACTTCAACTTACATTTCTTTCAACTGCTGCAAAATTCCTTCGAAANATTAATTTACTTAAATTATTCATCGTTACATCTGTGCAAAATCACGATAATTATAGAAATTAGAAATTGGAAAAATTGGAATTCGTACGAATTTCTTCGTAACGATACCGTTTAATTGAGCAGTAGACTTTTGAGAAAAATTCTTTCGTACGACTCTGGCAAACGAGATTGACAAATTTCTGAATTTTCACGTAACGTAGAACTATGAAGCTTCAACTTACATTTCGTTCAACTGCTGCAAAATTCCTTCGAAAATTAATTTACTTAAATTATCCATCGTTACACCTGTGCAAAATCACGATAATTATAGAAATTAGAAATTGGAAAAATTGGAATTCGTACGAATTTCTTCGCAACGATACCGTTTAATTGAGCAGTAGACTTTTGAGAAAAATTCTTTCGTACGACTCTGGCAAACGAGATTGACAAATTTCTGAATTTTCACGTAACGTAAAATTATGATACTTCAACTTACATTTCTTTCAACTGCTGCAAAATTCCTTCGAAAATCAATTTACTTAAATTATTCATCGTTACACCTGTGTAAAACGTCATTTGCAAGTTCACGATAACTATAGAAATTAGAAATTGGAAAAATTGGAATTGGAACGAATAGCGATAGCAAGTTTGAGATAAAATCTAGCGTAGAGTTTGCAGAACAATGTGTTGATTAAAGGTGAATAATTAAAGACGTATACACGATCGTTGTGTAGGAAATAGCCGAATTTTATTCAGGTATTCGTACGTACATACTTAGTAGCTTTCACGATACTAAGCCATATAAATCTGGCCATCTTACCGAGGCATAAGCCCGCGGATTAACCGGCATTCTTCGCATCAGCAGCCCGGATTCGTTCAACGTCTTCTCTTTTTCTTGAGCCGAGGCCACGCGAGGAAACCAAAACCACAATCTTTCACTCGTCGTCTCGCTTTTCCTCTCCATCCTCCTTCTTGCTTCTTCAACACCTCGATAAATGTTAATTTCCTTAAGTTGAGGACTTTGTTCTTATTCGGTGGGATTCTCTCGCTCGATTCGTCACGTCACCTCGGATACGCTTTGCTCGTTTCACTTTCCTCGAATTACACTCTCGTCCAAACATTTTATTTCCAATCTTCCACTTTTAACGAAACCTCGATATTTGATGCATATCGTGAACTTTGTCTTTTTCTTTTTTAGGAGAATTGAGAAAATGTAACACGTTAGAATCGTACGATTATTTTCCATATTAAAGTAAATTCCATGTAATTGTTCTCTTAGAGTAATCGAATTGCAGATTATCTGTGAAATCCAGGAAACATTTGCATAGTGGATTCTGGCTGGTATGCGCGATATCACTTTCGAAATGTTGGTTTCGCGCCACGGTTACCGGCCTGGAAGAACAAAGATACAAAGAGAACGCACGATTGCACCGCAGACACACTGTGTGTTTGAATAGAACCGGGACACACAACAATGACAATCAGTTTTAACGTCGTAGACAACGTTCAATTTGCATCTCGGCCTTGTACAATACGTTTGCACGTCCAAGTTGAACGCTTATGGATAATCTGCGATTTCTCGACAGCTCAGTTCAGATATTTCGATATGAATAACAAACTAAATACAAGAAAAAACAACGAGCAACATCGTAAAACAGTTTCGTTAAATAAACATCAAGTTTTATAGACCGATGGCAAAAATTAAGGGATCGCTACTGTTGAAAATTGTGAATCCCAATCGCCGAAATAAAAATAAAGGAATACCAAGATTACACATGGAATTTATATTAAAATACTTTTAAATTTATTTAATAAAGGATTGCCAGGATCTTCGTCGATATACATTTGCACGCGTCTCAGCTCTCTCTTTGTCTCACCATCTTCTATACCACACTGGCAATCTGTTTTTCGAGACACACGTACTTCCACACGATCAAATTCACGTACGTGTGTGTCACTAACACGCGTCCAAAATTAGCACACGAAATTATACATATCTCCATAAAATCGCGCCAATGCAGCAAATAGAAAATCGTGTAAAATTGTGATAAAAATTGACTCTGGTATAATAATTAAAAAAAAAAAAAAAGAAGAAGAAACCTACAGTCACAAGAAATGGATATAAAAGACGAAGACTTTGGTATAATAATTAAAAAGAAAAAAGGAAGAAAGAAACCTACAGTCACAAGAAATGGATATAAAAGACGAAGTGATATTCCATTGGACTATAACGTTGGCAAACAAGTAGAATTCTTTAACGTAATATATAGTTATGGTTATGCGAAACATGCGAGTAGGATGCAGAGTAAACAGTGAAATTCAGATGCAGAATACTCGGCATGAAATTGTCAGTCATTCAATCGACTGTACTGAACTTGTATATAAATCCTGAATTGTACACATCGTCTGTGATTTGCATGTGTAAGTGTAGAGGCCTACCCTGAGGGCTAATCTGCTGCATACATGACGTCCCTCGATATACTCAGAACGTCCCTGGGATACGTATCCGATATCCGAGCATTGTGCTCTCCTCAACGTCGCGCAGCAACACATTTTTCCTCCCGACAATTAGCTGTCTAAATAATCCTGCGGTTTCAAAGTTTTCGCCTTGTAAAATACGTGAACGTTGGAAACGTGGAATTCTCGCTTTCTCTCTGAAACGTAGCTGTTTAAATAATTTTCTGACTTCCGCAACTTCGTCTTTGGAAATATTATAATATTACAATATTAAAATTAATTATAAGTAGAGGATATTGAGGATGTTCGACGTTGGCGAAAGAGTTACTCGTTGGTAAAATATTAATTTGCCATAGATTGTTATTCACGTGACAAAATGATAATAAAGTAAGAAATGTTTTATTATATTGTTAAACATTTTTCGAAAATTTAACGCGTATTTCGAGGGTTAGGATGACACGTACCGAGTAAGTTTGAAATGTAAAAATAAACGAAAGATGCGTTTTATTTCAATAGATTTCTTTAGAATTAAGACGATATCGAGTATGTTTAAAACGTATCGGATAAATATGCGAGATTGGTGACCAACTTCTCACGGTTTTTACTTTTCCAGTAAACCACTTGGTATTCGTTGCACCCTCGATGCGAGTTGCCAGGGAGGTAGGTAACGAAATGTTAGGACGGGGGTGGAATGGGAGAGGTTGAGAGAGAGAAGATACAGGTTTCCCGGGGGCGGCTGATGAGGTATTGATGATAGGATCGCGTCAACACCAGCTGAGCCAATTACACGCCTAAATCTCCGCTCTCCTCTCCTTCTCTCTCCACCGTCTGTCTCCCGGTCGTTTCTCTTTTCTTCTCTGGACACGTCTCCTCATCCTGCCGCGTGCATTCGATATTCCACTCTTTTCATTTTTTCCCCCCTTTTTTTCTCTCTTAAATCCACACGATCTTCCTTCTCGGAGAATCTCGCGCGCTAAGAAAACGAAAGACGAGCTCCAAAGGTCTGAATGTTATTCACGTATTTTCAATTACAGGAAATTGTCTAAGGTTTCGAGTTAAATAAATTTGACGAGGTCGATTAACGACGATTTCTGAGATTTACTTTCTACACGTATCCTGCGTGACTATAAATTAGACTGTCGAGAATAAGCACGAAGACGCTGATGTTCCATAGAAATTAAGAGCTTCCTCGCTGCTTTTATCTTCTAATTCTTTCGTTACAGGATCCGTCGAATTTCATCGTCGCGTCGCACAGTATATGCTTTATCGTGTACAATATCGAAGAAGGTAAACAATTGTAGAGAAAGCGAATAAAATACCAAATAAGTAAACTAGAGAAAGTGGGTTGGTAAAAAAATGTTAAATACAACGATATCACACACATAGACACAAATAATCTTATACAGACACCTACACAGGCATTTGAACAGGACACTTACACAGGTCATACTCGCTACTGTATAGAGAGCGGGGTTCAAAATCTTTAAAGGACCATGGGTCCTAAAAATGGGTCCTGACCTACAGTCAATCTGAGAGTAATTGGCCAACTGTCAACAATCCATAAATTCTTTACATGCACAGTTGATTAATTATACCATATCACTCGCGTATATTTTAAATACATTTGGTTCTGTAATTCTGTTTAATAAACGTCACCTAATATTATTTCAACGTAAACATCGTTTCTTGGACAGATTATTTATCTTAACTCTAAGATTAAATTCTAACAAAAAAAGATTGCTGAAGAAAGTAGATGAAATATTAAATAAACTAATACTCGTCGCTCTTCTTCTTCGATAAACGTGTAACGACTCCTTGTAGCAATTCTGGCTATTGTAAATATCGCTATCGCGTCTAAATATGAGTTAGCGTTCGTTCGAAATTAAGGCTAATTCACGAACACCCGGTGTATACATTCTACGTCTCCACCTTTTGTAAACCAGTAGAATTTAAAATTTCTAGAATGTCGTTACGTTCCTCGTGCTAATAATACATTTCTCTTCTCTGTTGCAGGTAAGTGATCTCGTGTATCTCGAACTATTAGTCGACCAAGTAGTACGATATCACAGTGTTTTCATCGGCGATTTTATCTTTATACTGGCGACACGCACTCGTAAGTAGGTGGATATGCTTTTGGGGTGAGAACAGCATGGAAAAAGAAGGGAACATACCTTTCGATGCAATAGCCACGCGCGAAATTGTATTCGCAAAGAAATCCGGTTTTATGAGATCGTATATCTTAAAGGTTATCGACATGAAACCACTTCGCGTTACATACGTATAAAAGTTTTATACAATTTTACGAAAACGTATAACACCTTTCACGCGGCCATCGAACTTGTCACTTTTCCACTTGGCAACGTCGTTACTCGTCGTGTCGACGAAAGTTGCAATTAGCAGCGAATTATTACATTTAGCTGAACGGATGCATTTAACCGGGACAAAGTTTCTACGTTGATATGCATGCCAGACTTTAAATATACGCGCTGTGTTTCAAATGTTATTAACAAGTTACGAATATAGAAAAATGTGATAGATGAAAAAATAGTTATCGATAGTTTTTAATAAAATGTTCGTCGTTCGTTCCAGTAGGAGACTCCTGCGACGACAAGAAATTGAGTTTCTTCGGTTTGATCGTTTCCTTTCGACCGATCTATCCTTCATTTATTTTTATCATTCTTGTTTAACGAACTTTCTACTTCTACATCTACTATGCGCGTTTTCCATTTTTATTGCCATTTTTTAGCGGAGTTTTGAACCACTGAGCGTCGTACAAAGTTCATAGAAATTGAGAAATTGAGATTGACACGCGAGGGATATGAGTGCTCGTTATAATAAAACAAATTGTAGGTTTAGTTTTCTCGAAATTATTCATAAAACTGCAAATTTTCATCGCGAAACGTTCGAGGAACCCAGTGCGACATGGACGAGCGATCAACGACGCTCGCAACAGCTTCGCTAGGGAATGGAACTAAAACAAGACGTTTGAAATATTTTTGATCGGGAAAGCATGGCGAGGCGATAGAAAGGAGAAAGCGACAGAGCATACGTTATTCGTAGGAAATATTTTGGCATAGGAAAGATGGAGAGTGGGAGAAGGAAGGAGGGCTATTTGTCCTGGAGACTCGTCTTGCCGCTTCTGAATAACAAACTGGTAGGAAATAACAAACGCGTCGGTACATTGAAATAGCTCTGACGGCCGTATCTCACGGCCCTGGGTCCGGAGGGTTGCGAGAAACCGACCGAGCAAGGGAAAACACGGACGTGCAAGCGCGACAGAGACGCCTTATCGAAAGAAAGCAAAGACACGAAGAAGGATAGGAAAAGGTTGGCGGAAGATGCCCGTCGACACGCTCCTTCTCTCGCGAAATCGCCTCCCAAATCTCGCGTGAAAATTACCCTATTGTGTCTGGGCCGACACTCCGCCCCCGTGCCAACCCCGTATTTCATCCCCCGGGTTACATAATCGGCTTTTTGTTTCACCTTTTTATCCTCCACTCTTCTTCCCCTTTTGCGTCGGTGCAAAAGCTTGGATATACGGCGTTTCTCTCTTGCCTTCTTTTCAACTGGGCGAACCGAGAGGACGGAGAAAAAGTGGCCTCTGGATATATCGTAAACCTCCTCTCCTTTGCTCCTTCTCTCTCACTCTCTGTGCTCTGGACGCGGTCGATTTGTTGCTGAGCACCTCTTGGCGGTTTCATCGCTGGCCCCAGGATCTTCTCTAAATCGACCAACTTCCCTCTTCCCTTCTTCACCTTCGACCAACACCCTCTTCATCTCTCCATTACCTTTACAGACTTAACCTGCTTCCTAGGTTCGCACGGCTCCATCGCGATTAAGTAGAGCCGATTGGTTCGATGATTTCTGATTAACGCAAGAGTTGATTTAGCAGAGGGAAAATAGCGAAGCTTTGCAAAGACTGGGTTAGGGCAGCGCGTAATTTAAATCGTTCACGCGCTGGAATAACACGTGTCGATATGTATTTGTGAATTATGTAATGTTAAGTAATGATACTTTATCTACATTATATTAGGTTAGGTACATTATATTAGGTTGTTGTAAAGTTTCTTTCGTTTCGTAAGGTGATAATAGAGGAACGACAATTTCTGTTTTATATTATTTTATTGACTTACACTAAAGAGCACGATATACGCATTGCTGTATATCGCGTTTCCTACAAATATTATAATGTTTCACGCGAACGATATTCTCTTCCGTACCACGAATTAACTTGCCTCTGTACTTCTGGCGGTTCGATTATTCCATGTATTTTTGGTAGCGTACAGTTTGCTCGAAAGTCGTCTTACTATTAAGTTGTCCGGAAGGTTTCTTTCGTTTCGAAAGTGATAACAGATGAACAATAATTTCTCTTTCATATTATTTCATTGAATTATATTTCTATTATTATGTTCGTGTATAATTCATAATATAAAACAAAAAACATTGTACGTCTATTATAAAAGAAACTTTTCGGACAACCTGATACAAATGAGAAATAGAAAAGAGGAGATCGATGATTTGGAAAGAGACTAATTTACTGGTTCATAGTCGATGAATATTTACGTTGCTCCATCTTACACATCCGTATTATCGCAATTTGCAAATTATTAACTAGCTTGGCGATAAACTCATTTGCTTTAAAAATTCAAATTTCATCGCGTCGCATCTGCCTTGCAAAGATATCGGAAGAAATGTGGTAGTTTTCGGTATCCGAAAAGGAATTAGGTATGTTTGTCGTAAAATTATAGAATCTGCGTGGAAGAATAAACAGCGACGAGAAGAAAAATATCTGCCGAGAAAGTTCTTCAGATTTCTTTGAATTTTTTAGCCTAAAGCCAACAGAAACATCGATTCGCGTATCAAATATCATTCTCCAATTAATCCGTTTTAATAATCTCGCGCGTATTGCTTTCTTTTTATCTTTTCTTTCTGTCTTTTTCCCCTTTTTATATTTTATTACTTTTTCTTTTATTTTTTATCGTCGGTCCTCGACCGATTGTTACGCGGCGAAATATTAAAAAAAGGCGAAAGAATGCGCGCTCGGTTTGCAAAGGTAGTTGTGTCGAGGTTTGCGTAGTAGTCGGCTATTATCAGGGGTTATCGGTGTACAGACGCGAAAGGGGACGAAGGTGGATGGTGTGAGAGGGCAGGAGCGGGGATGAAACGACGAGCTGGAGAAGCTGCTATGGTGGAGAGGTCGGCCAACACCATATGCTGTATGGGTATGCGCATTTCCATTCTGTTCGCGACCAAGCATTTTTCATTATTTGTTGCTTAAATTGTTTATACGTTCGTTGTGCTACGTTTGCAATGTCTTTGCACGACGTTTATCGCTATGTTTTCATAGGAGAATTTTCTATGAAATTTATCCATCGAATTAGCGTAACCAGGAACTATGCGATAGAAAAATTGTCGCGAAGAAAAATTGTTGGTTGGATAGTTGTAAATTGGGACGAATGTAAACAATTGGATGCTGTTGATATTATTTGAATTATTTGCTATATTGAAAGGCAAACTTTCTATGAAATTTATCTATAATCGCAACGAACAACTGTACGATAAAAAGATTATTATAATAAAAGATTGGTCGTTAAATACTCGTGGATTCGAATGAATATAAATAATTGGATATTATTAATATCGTTAAAATTACTTGCTATAT